>OX438533.1:22669379-23014224 GCA_949316355.1 Bruchidius siliquastri
AATATTTTAAAATACCGTTTTGTATGGTCTCCAAGTTTCTGGTCAAAAAATAAAGCGACATTAATCATTATTTTTGGCATATGGCATATTCTTTCCACGATTCTTGAAAAAATCCTATACATCGCTCAAAGATCAAGCGATAACAAAATTGGCAATGACAGTCAAACTGCCAATCTTTTGATCGGGTTGATGTTTATGGTTCAATCAATCAAATAATACTAATTTTATAAAACACTGTTTTGACTACCAGAAACTTGCGGTGGATTCGCGGAACATGTAAAGGTTACTTTTGAACATTTCAAACTATCTGAGGCTCTCAAAAGATTTTTTTGGACTACGCCTAAAAAGGATTATAAACTCGAAAAGTATCAAACAAGTTTTGCGTACTACCACCGCCGCCGTTGCACGGATTTAAAAAAAATGCAGTCTAGTAGGTTGAAGTTGTTATTTCAAGGCAATTGTATCTCTTTTCAAATAAATATTTGAATCGGATATAATAATTTCAAGAGAGAAATATTGCTGGTACTGAAAGACCTTAAAGTTTTTATGAATTAAAAAATTCTCAAAATTAAAAAAAAAATACAAGGTTTCGAAAGCTTACTCCAACTGAATTAACAGTTCTGAAATCCCATAGGAATATTCAGTAAACTGTCACTGCACCTGAAATACAGAGTCAACCTACTTGACACTTAACTTCTTATCAGACCGTTATTTGGATACGTAGCTTCAGTATTGCTGTGCTGAGACTGAGCGGATTTTTTTCGAGATCTCCCTTCTTCTACCACCCATTCCCCATACATTTTTTAGAAATTCATCGGCCTCGCAAAGGTCTTAAAATAAATTTATGAACGTTTTTTATTTTATCCGTTTTTAGACAAACAGATTTTCAAACCTAGTCTCCAAGTTTCACCAAAATACGAAACATATTTTCCGACTTATACAGATTACTTGACGAAGTACAGACAGACCCGCGGGTTTTTTGTGATGTATATGTCATAAAACATCAAGAAAACACCATATTTCCGGTACCTACTAAATGCTCCACCCCAAATTTCGTTGCAGCGGTACCGACATCTCGATTCAACAATAACATCATCGGACAGACCGATGAAAATGAGATACATAGATTGTGGTGACATCCATAATATATCTTAAAGACGCACCAAATAAAATTCTAAAATTTTCGGGATCGCAATACCTCTCCCGCTGATGCGTTAGTAAAACGTTAGTAACTCACGAGGCACACTTTTAAAACTGCCGGTTTTAACTTTATATTGATTGCCATTTCAAACAAGATTATGTAAAAAATTGCTGTTAACAGATTTTGTTTCAGATGAACAAAGCGACAGCGAAGACTCAAACCCAGTTACTACCAACCAAAGAGCTCTCAAACTATATCAACAGAAATCTCTGTTGAACAGATTTTCGTACTCCAGTCACTCTTTGCCACGTAGAAAGTACCAGCAAGACGGCGCTAAATCCACTAGAAGCAGCAGTACGGCCAGCGAGAACAAGATATCCTTTAACGAAGGTACAACGCATATAGTCGGAACTAATGTGCGCTTTTATTTTAACAACTTAGAGGGAACTCTACCTGGAATAACAGTCGTTTTGCATGGGTTTCCGATATTTCGCTACCAGCGCTCATTTTTCAAGTAGTGGAATGATTTTTTTTGCAAATGATAGAGAGAAAGGTTGGTACTATGCGTGTGCGAATCCCTTTTTACAATTTTTGATACAAAATTTTAGATATTGTCACATAAATATTGAGATTTTTTGAACTCATTTTGGATGTCTTTTTCACCTTCTGGTAAACGAAATATCAAGAAAGGGTATAGAAGTAGCCTTTCTCTATAATGCAAAAAAGTCGTTCCATTATATTGAAAAAAGAACGCTAGAAACTAAATATGACGAAACCCATTTATCATATATTTAACCACCTTTTTGCTAGGTAGTATCCTCTTAAGCTACTACTAAAACAAGTGTTACTTCACCCTGAACCTCATCGGTGTGTCCTAATATATGTCACCTTAGTTTCAGCCACATCCTTGCTTTACAATAATATAATCACACTAACTCAAACGGTTCTATCCACTTGAGCCTTTTGTTGATATATTTATTATCTAGATCTATAAATTGCATCGCCTCGATATTGACGTGCTGATGGGACAGTGTTTTGTCTTTTATGCCTTCATTGATCATCTTGATACCGAAGTCCTTATGAAGCTCATTCTTACGGATATATTCCGTAACATTCTGTTTTGGCGTATACAAGTATGTGTGTGGATGACGCGAGACTACAGGATCTACGTAATATAAGACCAGCGTAGAAAGTATTTATTCAATTTATTTGGCACGATTTTTAATTGTATTTTAGATTATTACAGATAAGAAATTATGTAGATGAACTTTGCTAGTAAGTACAATCATAATATACGCGAATATCCTTTTTTTTGGTTAATGATTTCGAATTTTGTATACATATTAGATTTTACTGAATAGCTTTAAATTCGCTTATTATTTACAAATCAGTCAATTCATTAATTGGAGCAGTTCATGGACAAATTTGACCTGTATAAAAAGAATAATGATCATTAAGAGCTATTAATTCTATTATGGATTTCTTCTTGAAATTGGGACATTCTCTGGTTTTTACTAAAGTTTGACGTTCAGTAGTGCCAAAGCTAAAAAATGATTACGTGCGAATGCCTAATCTACAATCAATGTCTATGTTATTTCATCAAATATGTTCATACAAATTTGCATACAACAAGAGTTCGTATAAACTTCGAAAATATCTCGCCAAAACGATTGCACAATAATTGTTAATTATAAAACCGTGAGACAAAAATTGTCACAAAATGCATGGATTTGTTCACAGATGTGAACGCCGCACAACACCATCAGTTTGACTTTGTATAAAATTGTTGGTTGAATGCGTGAAAGAGTTTGTGAATATTTTCAATGAAAAACGGTTATAAAAGCTTTAAATTTATCATTTTCAGCACTTGTTTCTGACATATTCTTTGCAAATTATCGTGGCAATTAATTAAATACTGTTATGATACTAATAAAGCTTGTAACCAAAACTTGGCCACAAAATTTCTGAAAAATAGAGCGACTAATATCCAATCTTTTAAATTAATTAAATTCACTCCTATAGTACGTGGTCAAAAATGTCACTCGAGGTTTTTCCGAAGTTTCAGTGAAATCGTGAACATGTCATATTAAAACGGTCTGGGTACGTTTTGTGTTTTGTGTGATATAATGAAATTTATTTACCAATCGAATAAATTATTTACATGTTATAGTGTCGCCTCAACAATGTAAATTTTCTTTTATTCATGATAAAGAAACATCCTCCTTGAAACTACTGAGGAAAAGTTTAATAACAAATCCATGTTCTATGTTAAACTGTAACCAACATGAAGGAGCTTATTTAATGATTTGACGAAAAGGAAAACGACCGAAGAGGGGGGAGAGGGCTACATAGTTACTGGCCACCCAGTCGTACGACCTTAAAAAATGCCCTGGATGCTCTTACTTAGTGAAATTCTTCCATCATGACAATCTTTTTATCTACTAATGAAGCTGTTTAAAAAAAACGTGAAGGTAAAAGAATATGGCTGCAGCACAGTTTAGAGCTGACTCCTATAAATAACACAAATAGTTGAACAAGAACTCTATATTCACTTAAATCATTATCTATTCGTACATTTATAGTTACAACGCCTAAAATTTTACATGCACTTTAGTATCAAAGTATAGAAAATATGTGAAAGTTCTTCATACCCCTTGTGTGGATTTGCTAATTATATAGCCTCAAAGGGCAGTAAATATTTTTTTTGAAACTTATACTACTGTTATTTTTTATTTAGAAAACGCTGCTTTGCCCTATAAAAAATATTCAATACAAAATTGTTGCTGCTATAAATCACTACCAAATAGCTTCCAAGCTTTTTGAAGCAGCGTTTGTCGACAAGATATGGCGTTTTTTGGTATCTGACTGATGCCTTTGGGTGCTCCTAGAGAACAAAAGTGCTTTATTTCCATTAGAAATGGATGTTGAAGGTCCAATTAATTGGCCCGATAACGACCAATGGATCTCTTTTAAGATATATGCAAAAAACGGTTATGGTTTTTTTGACACCATCTAAACGGCAAAGCAGCAGCTGGATCAAATTAAAACGTTCAGATATTTTTCATAACTTCTGCACTAAAATGCAAGCAGAATTAGTCTTTTCCTTTTATCAAAAATGATATGGTTTTATTTCCTAGGAAGATCTCAGAACCATTCTTGAAAGTTTGTTTTGTGTCAACGTTTTTGAAACGAAAATGTATTGAATTATTGAAAAATAGAGCCTTCAATTATTTGCCCTATCGTCAGGTGTTCCTACAATCTCTAAGGCTTGAATGTTACCGTTGATACTCTTATTTCATGATCTGGACGTCCTTCGTAGAAACGGAATGTAGCATTTTCACGCGGTTTCTTCTCTTTCTCAAATAGATCTGGATCATAATCTTTGTATTGATCCCTGAGAACGAACAAATTAGTCTTTAGTCATTTACTGTATAATTGAATCAAACTCATTTCATGTAGTCTCATTTCAAATATTGTTCATATGAGCTTATTATATTTTTTGAAATATTTTCTCATTTTCCATAAATCATTGATTGATTCTTTCTTTCTTCTTCTTTCTTTATTATATATATATATATATATATATATATATATATATATATATAATTTGATTGATTGTTTCTTTCTTCTTCTTTCTTTATTATATATATATATATATTATATATATATATATATATATATATATATATATATATATATATATATATATAATAAAGAAAGAAGAAGAAAGAAAGAATCAATCAATGATTTATGGAAAATGAGAAAATATTTCAAAAACCCAGTCGTACGACCTTAAAAAATGCCCTGGATGCTCTTACTTAGTGAAATTCTTCCATCACGACAATCTTTTTATCTACTAATGAAGCTGTTAAAAAAAAGTGAAGGTAAAAGAATATGGCTGCAGCACAGTTTAGAGCTGACTCCTATAAATAACACAAATAGTTGAACAAGAACTCTATATTCACTTAAATCATTATCTATTCGTACATTTATAGTTACAGCGCCTAAAATTTTACATGCACTTTAGTATCAAAGTATAGAAAATATGTGAAAGTTCTTCATACCCCTTGTGTGGATTTGCTAATTATATAGCCTCAAAGGGCAGTAAATATTTTTGTTGAAACTCATACTACTGTTATTTTTTATTTAGAAAACGCTGCTTTTCCCTATAAAAAATATTCAATACAAAATTGTTGCTGCTATAAATCACTACCAAATAGCTTCCAAGCTTTTTGAAGCAGCGTTTGTCGACAAGATATGGCGATTTTTGGTATCTGACTGATGCCTTTGGGTGCTCCTAGAGAACAAAAGTGCTTTATTTTCATTAGAAATGGATGTTGAAGGTCCAATTAATTGGCCCGATAACGACCAATGGATCACTTTTAAGATATATGCAAAAAACGGTTATAGTTTTTTTGACACCATCTAAACGGCAAAGCAGCAGCTGGATCAAATTAGAACGTTCAGATATTTTTCATAACTTCTGCACTAAAATGCAAGCAGAATTAGTCTTTTGCTTTTATCAAAAATGATATGGTTTTATTTCCTAGGAAGATCTCAGAACAATTCTTGAAAGTTGGTTTTGTGTCAACGTTTTTGAAAGGAAAATGTATTGGAAAATTGAAAAAATAGAGCCTTCAATTATTTGCCCTATCGTCAGGTGTTCCTACAATCTCTAAGGCATGAATGTTACTGTTGATACTCTTATTTCATGATCTGGACGTCCTTCCATGAAAGGGAATGTAGCATTTTCACGCGGTTTCTTCTCTTTCTCAAATAGATCTGGATCATAATCTTTGTATTGATCCCTGAGAACCAACAAATTAGTCTTTAGTCATTTACTGTATAATTGAATCAAACTCATTTCATGTAGTCTCATTTCAAATATTGTTCATATGAGCTTATTATATTTTTTGAAATATTTTCTCATTTTCCATAAATCATTGATTGATTCTTTCTTTCTTCTTCTTTCTTTATTATATATATATATATATATATATATATATATATATATATATATATATATATATATATATATATAATTTGATTGATTGCTTCTTTCTTCTTCTTTCTTTATTATATATATATATATATATATATATATATATATATAATAAAGAAAGAAGAAGAAAGAAAGAATCAATCAATGATTTATGGAAAATGAGAAAATATTTCAAAAACCCAGTCGTACGACCTTAAAAAATGCCCTGGATGCTCTTACTTAGTGAAATTCTTCCATCACGACAATCTTTTTATCTACTAATGAAGCTGTTAAAAAAAAGTGAAGGTAAAAGAATATGGCTGCAGCACAGTTGACTCCTATAAATAACACAAATAGTTGAACAAGAACTCTATATTCACTTAAATCATTATCTATTCGTACATTTATAGTTACAGCGCCTAAAATTTTACATGCACTTTAGTATCAAAGTACAGAAAATATGTGAAAGTTCTTCATACCCCTTGTGTGGATTTGCTAATTATATAGCCTCAAAGGGCAGTAAATATTTTCTTTGAAACTCATACTACTGTTATTTTTTATTTAGAAAACGCTGCTTTTCCCTATAAAAAATATTCAATACAAAATTGTTGCTGCTATAAATCACTACCAAATAGCTTCCAAGCTTTTTGAAGCAGCGTTTGTCGACAAGATATGGCGATTTTTGGTATCTGACTGATGCCTTTGGGTGCTCCTAGAGAACAAAAGTGCTTTATTTTCATTAGAAATGGATGTTGAAGGTCCAATTAATTGGCCCGATAACGACCAATGGATCACTTTTAAGATATATGCAAAAAACGGTTATAGTTTTTTTGACACCATCTAAACGGCAAAGCAGCAGCTGGATCAAATTAGAACGTTCAGATATTTTTCATAACTTCTGCACTAAAATGCAAGCAGAATTAGTCTTGTGCTTTTATCAAAAATGATATGGTTTTATTTCCTAGGAAGATCTCAGAACCATTCTTGAAAGTTGGTTTTGTGTCAACGTTTTTGAAAGGAAAATGTATTGAAATATTGAAAAAATAGAGCCTTCAATTATTTGCCCTATCGTCAGGTGTTCCTACAATCTCTAAGGCATGAATGTTACTGTTGATACTCTTATTTCATGATCTGGACGTCCTTCCATGAAAGGGAATGTAGCATTTTCACGCGGTTTCTTCTCTTTCTCAAATAGATCTGGATCATAATCTTTGTATTGATCCCTGAGAACCAACAAATTAGTCTTTAGTCATTTACTGTATAATTGAATCAAACTCATTTCATGTAGTCTCATTTCAAATATTGTTCATATGAGCTTATTATATTTTTTGAAATATTTTCTCATTTTCCATAAATCATTGATTGATTCTTTCTTTCTTCTTCTTTCTTTATTATATATATATATATATATATATATATATATATATATATATAATTTGATTGATTGCTTCTTTCTTCTTCTTTCTTTATTATATATATATATATATATATATATATATATATATATATATATATATATATATATATATATATAATAAAGAAAGAAGAAGAAAGAAAGAATCAATCAATGATTTATGGAAAATGAGAAAATATTTCAAAAACCCAGTCGTACGACCTTAAAAAATGCCCTGGATGCTCTTACTTAGTGAAATTCTTCCATCACGACAATCTTTTTATCTACTAATGAAGCTGTTAAAAAAAAGTGAAGGTAAAAGAATATGGCTGCAGCACAGTTGACTCCTATAAATAACACAAATAGTTGAACAAGAACTCTATATTCACTTAAATCATTATCTATTCGTACATTTATAGTTACAGCGCCTAAAATTTTACATGCACTTTAGTATCAAAGTACAGAAAATATGTGAAAGTTCTTCATACCCCTTGTGTGGATTTGCTAATTATATAGCCTCAAAGGGCAGTAAATATTTTTTTTGAAACTCATACTACTGTTATTTTTTATTTAGAAAACGCTGCTTTTCCCTATAAAAAATATTCAATACAAAATTGTTGCTGCTATAAATCACTACCAAATAGCTTCCAAGCTTTTTGAAGCAGCGTTTGTCGACAAGATATGGCGATTTTTGGTATCTGACTGATGCCTTTGGGTGCTCCTAGAGAACAAAAGTGCTTTATTTTCATTAGAAATGGATGTTGAAGGTCCAATTAATTGGCCCAATAACGACCAATGGATCACTTTTAAGATATATGCAAAAAACGGTTATAGTTTTTTTGACACCATCTAAACGGCAAAGCAGCAGCTGGATCAAATTAGAACGTTCAGATATTTTTCATAACTTCTGCACTAAAATGCAAGCAGAATTAGTCTTGTGCTTTTATCAAAAATGATATGGTTTTATTTCCTAGGAAGATCTCAGAACCATTCTTGAAAGTTGGTTTTGTGTCAACGTTTTTGAAAGGAAAATGTATTGAAATATTGAAAAAATAGAGCCTTCAATTATTTGCCCTATCGTCAGGTGTTCCTACAATCTCTAAGGCATGAATGTTACTGTTGATACTCTTATTTCATGATCTGGACGTCCTTCCATGAAATGGAATGTAGCATTTTCACGCGGTTTCTTCTCTTTCTCAAATAGATCTGGATCATAATCTTTGTATTGATCCCTGAGAACCAACAAATTAGTCTTTAGTCATTCACTGTATAATTGAATCAAACTCATTTCATGTAGTCTCATTTCAAATATTGTTCATATGAGCTTATTATATTTTTTGAAATATTTTCTCATTTTCCATAAATCATTGATTGATTCTTTCTTTCTTCTTCTTTCTTTATTATTATATATATATATATATATATATATATATATATATATATATATATATATATATATATATATATATATATATATATATATATGGGGAGGGGAAATAGGTTTTGTAACCGGAAGGCTGTGGATAAAAATAAATGGCTAGATTTTGTTCGAGATGAAATGAGTCAAGCCTTATGTGGACCTATAGGGATAGGTCCACTTTGATATTCGTATGAAAACCAAACAGTAAAACTGGTGAAGTTTACATACCCAGTTTTGACACCAGAGTATCTGAACCACTGAAGAAAATATTTCTTGACGTTCTGAACCCTGTAAATCGATGTAGCGTACAAGTCATATCCTAACTTTAGATCTCTCTTCTTCCTGCTAATTCCCTGTTTCGAACTGTCTCTATCTAGAAACATACATACATGAATTCTCATTAAAAAATCTGATTTTGTAAAAGTGGAAAATAAGAAGGGTTTTCCTTCAGCTTATCTCTCAGGATCTGATACTTTTACGACGTTTGCATAGTACCCCAAATCTATCCGTCAAGTCGAAAATGTTTTCCCCTTCACGTACCCTACACCCTTTTTGAGAATTTGTTGAATGGATCATAAGCAATTCAACTGAATAATTTGTTGAGAGTTTCAGCTGCGAAATTATATAGTTCAAGGATCACTGCACAGACACCAGAAAGAGTTACCCGTCCAGCAGGAATAAGTGAAATTTTCCAAAAAAACACAAAAAAATTTGGATTGATAAGATTAACTCATTCGTTGTTTCCGCTATTTTTCAAATTTTCTCCAAAAGATTAACAGTCTGAAAGTCTTTATTTATAAAGTGATGTTATTGCGTGGGAGGGGGATACACTGTTAATCGACTTGGCACTATTTTTTATGTGCATTCTACATACCTTTTTCCTTGTCTGCTTTGAGCCTTCTGATTGCTTCTGTGATAGCTTCGTCGTCTATTCTCCTCTCCGTCTCCATTGTCCTCTGATATTCGTCTGGGTCTATTGGTATTGGTGCGAATGGTTTTGTTACTTGTGGTGTTGATTTTGTTGTCGGTGCTGGTGTTGTTGGTTTGGGAGGGTCTTTAGGACCAACTGATGTGAATGCCGTATAATAGCTGAGCAATCAACAACCATTAAAATCTAAATAACTCTGTCATAATATAATCTGAACTTTTAGCGACTCTCATACTTTGCAAACATTTTATGAATATTAAAACTTCATAGTAATGCAATTTTGTTAAAAAACATGTCCTTCTTAAAATGGTTGGAATATTGTGCCATAAATACTATGTAAGATCGATATTGCAGCCTTTAATGCTAGATAATTCTACAACTAAAGAAGTACCTATTAGAATCTCTAAACCTCACTGACTCTTGTAAATGACCAATTTTCATATGATTAAAGGTCATTCTCATTTCTAGCATCAGTTTTTTTCCTACTGTGGACTAGGTATCCGAATTCATGATTGAAACTTATTCTTAAAATGACTCCAGAGAGCAATCTCTATTTGTCAACTCATTATATTATCCGGATTTGTAATGAGGGTCAAAGATGGCCTAATTGCAGGTCTTTGCCTCCCCATTACTACTACTACTACTACTACTACTACTAATACAGGTATTAATATAAATAGTATAATATTATAAGCTTGAGAATTACCACAATCAATAGAAGAGTTTTAGAATAATATCTAAATAATCTAATAAATAATCTTATAGGTCGCCCTTGGGCAAAAGCTCTTTTGTATCGCAGCATAAATTAATCACAAATTCGAAAAAAATTGTCATAACTAAAATACTTCAATTTCAAGAAATGAGTCATAGGAAAAGTAGATGAAGTAATAGGAAAATGTGCACAAAGTGAATGTACAAATATCAAAATCAGTCTCATTCAGTTAGCGGTAACAGAAGACATGAAATTTTAGCTTTCAATTACGCCCACACAGCCAATATCTCTTGCCGCTGTCGCTACCTCTGCAGCAACCCCAAAACCTGGCCATCGCCACCTACTTTCCATACTTTTCATCCTACATTAACGATGCAATAAAAACAAATTTTAGCTGATTTTTAAATTTTTTGTTCAATAAATTTTTTGTCATACTTACGCTTTCGAGAGAAACGCATCACCGTTATGCCGATAACGTCATAGGCGGCCGATAAAATTATTTATGCAGCTGATAGCGCACCAAATATTGCCTCGACACCTTCCATCATAGTAGTAATGGGGAGGCAAAGCCTGGCAAGTAGGTCACCTTTGGCCCTTTTTTGCCGAGCCCGAAGGCCATCACTGGAACTATGGCAGACATGGTAGTTCCTTTCCAGACCTTTTAATAAAGGTCATGATGTCCGACCATTCCGCTAAGTACGGCTGTATACGGCACACTCACCCAGGAAGTGGAACGAGGTCTCGTCCTCCTCCCAGCACTTCTGACAGATTGGGTCTTTGACCACTCCTATGAGTGACAGGTGCCTGTTCAATCTGCAGTGACCTGTGAGGATCCCTACTATTAAGTGGAGTGAATCCCTCCTCCCGTTCAATAGCCCTAGCTCCCTACGTTTGTTGGGGCCTGCTATGAACCTCTTGGACTGCCTGCAGTCGTCTATCTCCAACCATGCTTTCGCAAGTTCGTTATACGTCCAAGCATCTAGGGTATGACTGACCTGGCCTCTGCTAATACCCAGCAAGGTTTCGGGGCCAATGGATGTGCCCCTTGCACCCATCCTCGCCAGGCAGTCTGCTTTCTCGTTACCCGGCACCCCGCTGTGACCAGGGACCCACATGAGGGTCACGTTCTTGGATTGGGCTAAGCGTTGGAAGGCGGCGCTGCATTCCTGGACTAGTGATGAGGTCCTGCTCCATGCACTTTTGTATTTCTGCTGAATATGCCACCATCAGGTTGGCAAATATCTCCGCCTCATAAATTGACGTGTGGGTTTCCAGCGCTACGCTTTCCGCCAAATCTTATCTTCTTCCTCGTCGCACCGCCCCCCCCCCCTAGAGGGAAGAGCGAGTGAGAATTTTCTATCGAACCTTATTTTATCGTCCTCCTCAATTCTGGTGTGGCCCACCAACGGCGTTGACGCTGTCGATCTATGTTCTGCACTTATAGATTTTATACACGTGTTATCATTTGTTAAGCATGACCATATATTAGCAATTCATACTCTGGCTGTATATTTTCCGTTTAGTTTTTTGCAAGAAAAGTGATGCAGAAGCGCCTGTTCCTCGAATTATCTAGCAATCCAGCTGCTTGTACAGCACCAATGACTATCGTTTTGCTTGTTGCTGCCAAAAACAATTTTTGAAGCCTGCTTGACATCACGTTCACAGTTTCTCATCCCACAGGTTACCCAAATAACGTAGAACTGTTATATCTTATTTGATGGCGGAACGCGTCCGCCATCGTCAGCGACATCCCACTATACTCCATCCGCTTCAGCAGTGTTCTAGAACGTCGTGAAAAAAACGCTTTGATATTTTTGCTCTTTAGATGTTGCACTTTTTGGGTTTATCATGAGCTAATGTATCAAAATAGAACTGAGCGTGAAAACACTACAAGCACTACTGACGTTCTGAATACCGCAAGCTTTTATAGACAACTTTCTGTTCGGATCTTTTGTGCGCGCTCGGTTCATTCGATCATATAATACAAAACTTCATAATTCGTTCACCAATAAATCCAAAATACCTGACTATAGGCAACAATGTCTGTAATGAAAGAGTGAGTGTGCTTAAGAGAGACAGACAGAGAGAGAGATGAAACTCAACATACAAAAGTACAATTTCAAGGTAACGACGCCTTACTCGGGATCCCAGAACAACCCATAGGAAGGAGAGAAAATATGACACGTCAGCAGTCGTATATGGTTTTAACTAATCACTAGAAGCAGGAAGACGAATCAAGAAAAAGGATTTTTACTACGATAAAAATAAAAGAAGCACCTCTCGAGTTTTGAGTAATGCCTAATACATTTAACAGCATATTGAGAAATGAACTATTACGCAAGAAGCGAATATAACCTCTCGGAAAGGCAGAAAGTCTATTGGTTGAAAAGATAATTCGGAAAATATAGAATGATGCTTACCCAATAGTATCGTTAAGGCGGAATGCAATCCTATACTGCATCGCAATAACCAAAGGATTTCCTTCTGGGGTGATGTAAACTAACGGTTTTCCATTTGCATTTCCATGAGTTGTTTTGATCATTCTACGGTCATGCGTATTAAATATATACCCTGTAGAAACAAAAAGCTTGCAGTCTAAATATCTGTAAGGTAACAAATCCCGACACATGATGATTCGGATTAGTATATTACAAGAAACGTCTTGTCTTTTTAGATATTGCTGCTTTCGTTTTCTAAATCGGTTCATTGGCGACGGAGTAATAAACAAAAAAAACATCAGAACTTTAAACTTCACGCTTTTATATAGGCAGTTTTTCATAACTTCGATCGTAGTAAACATTTTTTTTTAGTAGGAGGGTCACTAGTAATTCAAGACCAATGACAGGTAATCTGGTTTATCGTTTCCTGATACATCACTATACCCAGGGCCCCACTTTGGGATCACATTCTTGAATTTTGCTAAGCTTTGGAGGTCAGTATTGTATTCCTAGTCTAGAGATGTGAGTAGAAACTTGGACTTCCTAATAGCGAGGGTATATGGTAGCAAACGAAGAGAACTATCAACTGACGTAAAGTAATATCCCTTGTCCTACGTGAACTCTTCTACGGTACATCGTCATCGGAATCATTCATATCCGAAGGAGGCGATTGATAATTAGTAAGTGTATATACTTTCCGCTATATATGCGTTCTGCTATGGACCTACAAGTTTTAATCGAACTCGGAAATTTTTCACGATCAAAATACTTTCTCCTATTGGCGTGGAAAGTGAAAGATGGATGCCTGGATGCTGAGTGAGTATTTTCATTAAACCAAGATTGAACCTGTACTAGCTTTACTGGCTACCAAGCCCGTTTATTTATTTTTCCTACGATATTGAAGGATTCTGTAATAACTTGCCTGATTTCTTTTTCTGCTTACCTTCATAGCAGCACGTGAGAGAATCATCCATGGCTTCAATCAAATAGATACTAATCTGATGCGAGTAGAAGTAAGTACTACATGGTAACTTCGTGTTGCGACATGTTTCATCTTTATTTGTGCCCCAGGTCTCTATAAAGAATGGTTCTTCGGCCAGTATATCTACACTTGGTCTCTAAAACAAAACGATCTATATGGAAAAAAATATCATGAAGATATCATTATACAACACCTGCTTGAACGTTGATAAACCTGTTCATACTTTCAGATAAAAAGCGTGTAAATAACGCACAGTTTCACAAAATCGTCTAACGATGATTTAAATATAAATCGAAACGCGTCACTGAAAGAAAACGGGTTTTATTTGTAAAAATGTGTGTTAATTACACACTCTTTTTATCTACACGATGGAATAGTTTCACTAAGTAAGAGCATTTACAATCTACTTTCATACTTTGTTTTTTTTATTCCTTCTATTTGGATAAAAAATTACTGCTTCTCCAGTGTTTCAGCTAAGAGGACACACTCAGATAGACGCTTAGATACATTGAAGAGTGAAATAACAGAATATTGTAGTTATTTTTAATATAATGCCATATAATCACCATCTTTGACGCTTCTCAGAATTTTCTAAGGGTGTTATTGGAAATTTCCATACTCAAAACCCTACCACCATATATCCAGATATACACCATTCTGGTAAGCAATTATTAAGCCCTCGATATCTGACTTCAACCTTATAGCCAAGAGGTCCTCAAAATTCTTTGTCTAGAAGACCACTTGCCATATTTTTTGAGTTTGGGTAGACCCAGTGGCGTGTACAGAGGGGCAGAAACTTCCCCTAAAATCCGATTGACTTGATTAAGTCACCAAATATATACTAACACATGGATGTTTTTCGTGCTGATGTTTTTTTACAAATCAAAGCTACTTCCCAAATTGAATCCTAGAACCGCCACTGGGTAGATAACGCGTTTGATAATTTGAATATAAATCGAAACGCGTCACTAAAAGAAGGGAGAGTTTTATTTGTGAAACTTTGTGTAAACACATATTTTCTTATCTTAACATTGGAATAGCTCAAGTAAGAGCATCTACTATCTATATTATTATTGGAATTATAATAATTTTTATGATTATATTACTATTTTTATTTTAATAGTTCACAAAACCTACGGAACATCAAGACGATTTAATATTTAAATTTTACAAAGGTGGACGTTCATTCAACAATCCGCTTATATGAACTTGCCCTCTTTCGATATTTATTTTTCTGAACACGGTCGTGGTGAAACGACTTATTCAATCGTAGCTGATTTATAATTCACGATTAACCTCTAAAAATTCGGGAGAAATAAAATAGTGCAATAAAAATCCATTTTGAAGTCAGGTGACTGCCAATTCTAGCAATTTTATTTAAATGAGTAGAATGCACGAAACTTGTTCACTTCTGTTATAAGATTGTGGCGAGATCAATATATTTTCTTACTATTTCTCCTCCCCATCCCAAACAGTAGAGTTTTGCATCTTCCGGAACAATTGTTACATTAATTTCAGCAGCTTTTCCTACATTTTCCTCTAATTTAAATATGTACCAGTCGCCATCCTCTTTTACCGACTGTATTTTAGAAACTTTTCCTTCCTTCCAGAAATAGTCACTAGATCCTCGAACCACTACATTCCTGTGTCTCTCCAAATGACATCCTTTACCAGAGTATACCAGAACTGTAATACTGATTTTTTAATAATAGTAATAATAATAATCATGATGTGAGCGAGTCTGCCAGCTACGAATACGCTTGTCAATATTGCTTGTCGCAAAATACCAAGTATGCGAGAAAATACCTGGCGATGTACTATTTTCATGGATGCTTCGGGCCTTTTTCATAATAGCTGATTAGCCAGTATATTTTGAATTCATTTTCAACTAAAAATACTATTGACAGCGACAGCAAACCGAAATGATTATTGGTGAGTAAGCTTCCAAATTTTGTTCATGTTAGTACAAAAGTGTAGGGTTATATCAAATTATCTCAAAGGTGTCACTGGTTGATCAGCTGTTGCTGTCAAAAAGGTTCCAAGTATCCATGTGAACAATATACCTGCCTATATCGTCCCCTAAGAGCATACATTTAGTCAAGGTGGACTCATAGTGACCGATAATTGGACCTGCCTCACACTGTGGAGGTCCTTTGTGAGGTCAGGCGCATTAACTAGACGTATTGCTCGTTTCAGGACTGTGTCTAGAAGCTTTAGGGCGTGCTTTAGAGCGCATGATCTCAATGCGAGCAGTACTCTAGCGATGTTCTGATCTGGGCCTTATATAATAAATAAAATTGACGGAATTTGATCGGATTACACTGCAATCCGTAAGTGGACAACTAATGATATTTAGATAAAATAGAAAGAAAAATTTGTCGCCAGTGGGGATCGAACTCACAACCTCCTGCATTCTAGGCAACAATTTTTAGCAACAATTAAATTTATTTAGAAAATTATCTACAGTTTCATGTACTTGATATATATGTATAAATAATACGTGGGTTAGGCCATGAGGCTAACAAATATTCTCTGTGGAATCGAGCCCACACTCGAATTGACCCACAGAGTTGCCTGGCGTTAGGCTAGTTGATACATATGTGTATTTGAAATTGTACTAGTCCAAATATTCTGTCATCTCCTGAAAAATAACACTTATCACGGTTCCTAGGATACATCGCCCAAAAATTTCACTTTTCATACAATTTGTCCGGGGTTTGATTGTTGGATGTATTTACAGGAAAGGTATTTAAAACCTGTGCTAAATAATTAATATGACTTGGAATTATTCACATATATACATATTTATAATTACACTATTTACATTTGAATTTACATCAGAAAGATTCTCCGAGGATAAACCGATAAATCAGCCCATGTTTTCTATATTTTCCATCTAAATGTGACTGCGGAATATTAATAGTCAGTTGACTTTTCTTCATTGAAGAGCTATAGAATTTGATAGTTTGTTCTTTTATGATTTGCAAGATATTTTTGAACTTACTGTCATGTCTTATGAGTTTTTGTATTATTTGCTCGTTTGTTTCTCTACGGGTCGCACTCATAATTATCCTCAAGAATTTGTTTTCTATTCTCTGGAGGAAGTTCAATTGTGTTTTGGATGCGGAACTGTAAACCTCACAGCCATAAAGTAGCACTGGCCTAATTACCTGTTTGTATACTAATAACTTCACAGACGTGTGCAATTTACTAGTTGGGCATATAAGTGGATACAGGGCCTTCAACGTTCCGTTTGCTTTGCATCGGAGTTGCGTAATGTGGTTCTGAAATGTCAGTCTTTTATCTATTGTAATTCCCAGATATTTAACGGTTTCGCTTTCTTGGAGTTTCTTGTTACTGACACACAATGGTCTAAGGATTTTGATTTTATATCTAGCAAAGTTGATGGTGCAGTTCATAACTTCGGTTTTTTCGAGGTTAACTGATATTTTGTTCTGTTCGAAATATGGCAGTATTTTTCTACTGATGTGTATGTCCACCTGTCGGCATGCGATCTCAGATTGAAACTGCTGTAGCGTAAACACATGTATCGTCCGCGTAAAGTGCTGTATTTGTTTTTTCGAATTTTGGTAAGTCAGCTATGTACAGAGTGAAAAGCACCGGAGATAGTGAAGATCCCTGAAGAACTCCAGCTTGCATTTTGAAGTTTCCATAATTATTGTTGTTAATTCTCACAGAAAACCTTCTTGAGGACAAGTATGAATCGATCAATTTTACTGAAAATGAGGAAAAGCCAAAGTCTGCCAATTTTTCTATTAGTTTGTCAGTCCAAACTTTATCAAATGCTTTTTCTATGTCTAACAAAGCCATAACCGTGCTTTTGCCATCATTAAATCCTTCTTTGATGTGGTGCATAACTCTTGCTATTTGCCCCATTGTACCATGACCAGATCGAAATCCAAATTGTTCATCTGGTAAAATTTTTGAATTTTTCTTCCTCATTGAGAAGGATGTTTAAAATAAAACGGTCAATCACTTTTGCGATGCTGTTTAATAAGGAGATCGGTCTGTAAGAGTCAGGTAAACGGGGATTTTTGTTGGGTTTTAGTATGGGACATATTATTGCTTTTTTCAGGGGACTCGGATAATATTGCAGACGGATTATAGCGTTTATGATATTTGTAAGCTGCGTTATCGCTTTGTATCGATGAAAATTAACCATTTTTGTAGATATTACATATTCCCGGCAAACTGACAAGATATAACAAAAACATGAAGTATTGCTTATAAAATGATCAGGAAAGGGGAGTTATACCTTTTATCTCGTTGTTCAAGTAATATTGTAATATCTCTGATTAGCTACTGTTACGATTTGCTGATCTTACCCTCTCCGTCCTTCTGTACAAGAAACCCTGCGCAGAGGAACAAACAATACTTTTTTGAATCCAAGTAGGGATACGAAGATATGGAAACTAAGTATGGGTCTACGTTAATGTCACCTTTAGTTCTTCCTACCTAATAAAATAAATTAAAAACTTTTAAGTGGTACAACTTCCAGCTCAGAAACGTGTAAGTTACAGTTAGTAAAGTTTATATCAAAATGATTCCATCAACAGACTAAACATTCTGCAGACTGTGTGATCAAATAATATAGGCAGTTTGTCTGTGCTATTATTAAACATTTGCTTTACTTATGGAAAAGTATCCTTTAAACACTTTATAATTGTGACAGATTTTGTTCGGATCCACTGCAATGCCTGAGACATTAAAAAACTTAAATATTCCTTCTTCATTGACTTCTTATGTTTTGATAGATGAATGTTGAATTAGACAGTTATTCTTATTGGCATTCAAGCCGAAGTGTTGATACACTGTGCATAACTGAACAGATGACAGATAGACAATTACGGAAATGAGTAACATGGATTCTCAGGCTAAGCAAAAAATCTAATGACTCATTTTTTTTTGCTATAATAAGAATGCTTCGTCGCCTATTAACGCGGGGAGTCGGAAATAATAATTGCAATGAATTTAGATTAAGTGGTAGTGCAACTGGTCTCTACCTACTTGCGTGCTCCCTTGTATCACAGCTTCGTGTACTACATACTACGAAATGAAAAAATCGCAATCTTTGACTTTGTTTCCGTTCGTTACTGAAATCCTATTGCACTTAAATCTGATAACTTAATATTTTATGGAGTTAATCTACTTACATGCATCCAGAGTTTGTCAACTTTATCCCAAAAACTGCTCTCCTCCATCGGAAAAGGGGAGTATCCTGACTGGGATTCATCCGTAAAGTATACTGGTAGTATCAAATTCACCATGAGTGCCATGATCGCTCCTGTAGCTGACACACCCACAGCTACAGCGAGGAGAATTAGATCAATTAACAACATTTCAAACTTAGAGCTCGATATTTAAGTATCTTTAGTACGTGACACCAATGTCATGTGAGTGGTTAATGAATTATCAGATCGCCTAATTTAAGCGTTTTACAGGGTGCTCTTGCCTTGTATTCATCTGAGCTAGTTGCTTGTGGTTGGTATTTGCGATTAAAATCCACAAAGGTGTCTGAGAAGAACATGACATATTTGTTGCATCGAACCTAACTGCTATATATATTGTGGTCACATTCCGAAAAACAAGTATGACGGCTGCAATGTTAGAATGAACAGTAAATTCAGTTTAGTAAGTTTTGGAAATCTTACAACTTTTGAAAAACTGGAAAATTTTAGAAATTTTTTAAATCATAACATATTCAAGGTCTTTCAGTACTTCTAGTATTTATTATTGCAATTCAAAATGGGCGAAGCTTGATATCATTATAGTAGATGATTATTATTAGATACATTATAAAAAATAAAAAGCAGAGGAATCAAAATAGATCACTTTTATGATATGGCAACAATCCTCAAAAATCAGATCTTTATTGTTATCGCGGACTCCTCTTTACTTAATGATAGATTTCGGATCATAGAGTGGACGTAACTTGCATTACTCAAGGACCGGTTTCGATCGCATCCATAATTGTCGATCAAATCAATTTTTTTGATCAGTTTTATCATGCGTGCAAGATACGTTATAAAGGAGCAAATAAAGCAGATCAGAATCCTTTGGTGAAGTGGATCACCTCTAATCGATCTAGTTGGCTCAACAAATCTCTATAAGGAATGGACTCAAAATAGATAATGGTCCTCTAGTATACAGAACTAATTTACTGAATCATAAGCTATCATTCAACGAACCGAACGTCGGGATATCATGTGAGGAGTCTTTTTAAAATGCAATAATTCACTTCGTACGTAATACGAAGTGTTTGGGCTGTCTGCCAAAGATTTGACTGACGAACATTTTTATTTCGGATAATTTATACACTTTTGTTGACGGTAAACTATTTAGTAAGCAACAATGTGGAAAAATCTTCGTAACAACCTTGCGTCCATTTTAGATGTTTTACTTATTTATAATTTCTCCAATGAGGTCACTGCTTTCAGTGGAAGGTAATATACGATGGATGTCAGCAGCATTCTGTGAATGATAGTAAATATGTTTAAAGTTAATTAATCTGCTTCCGTTTAAAAATATCTCACTTATTTATGATAGCGCCAGCGATTCCTTGATTTTGGTGGAAGCTTAAATACGTTTGTTAAAAACTTATGGGAATAACAGAAATAGGTTTCAGGTCTATTTATTGTTGATTTCCATATGAATGTACAGACATGGAATTCATGAAAAATAGAATGTACCTCCAGAAATGATGTATTGGGTATTTCTGCTTTTTATATTAACACGAAGCAGCAAAAATTCTTCTTACCCCCTTTCTTAGGATGTGACTCCACTGGAGGCTAGGATTTCCAGGTGGATCTTGTGAGAAAAGCGGGAAAATTACAATTAATATAATTCGTCCGGAATGGATTCTAAATTTGGACCTTTTAAACATCTGGAGAGCAAAAAAGACCATTCACTGCTAATCTCATGAAAAATGGTACACAACACTTAAAAACTGAAACTTCAAAGTTGATCAATTTCCTGATCCTTCAAACGCACGAAAAATGTGGACAATACCCATTGAAAAGGCGGACATGCGAACACCGGAAATGTCCTCTTAAAAACGACGTCTGACAACCCTAACTAAGGCGCCAATTTAGTGCTCTAACTCTGCTGTTGATACAATAACTGGATTTAATAATGACGAGAGATGCTTTACTCTGCCAATTTGTTACGCGATTCTTTTTACCTGGACTTCATTGGCGGGTTGAGTGTCTATGGCAGCAAGAAGCGTCTTACATCGCAGCATCTTTGATTCACTTATGTAATACAATAACGGGTCTCCTATAAAAAATATAGCGTAGAAATCCTCATCTGACAAATACTGACAAAAATGAACATAAGTACTTTAGGGCCGCATCTCTTAACTAAAGTTTACTCTCAGATGGACCATGTCCTAGAAATATGTGTGTACGGACCTCTAATACAAAATAATCATAGCATGATATGTTAGTTTTAAGTGATAGAATAACAATTAATATTCCAAATATGAGTCATATATGCAAGTTTTGACGCTAACTTGGAAGGTGCTACTATACAATTTCAATAACAGTTTTGGCCTCGTGTGACACGCATGGCCTTGTGCGAAGTTATGACAAAGTTAAAGATATTTATTTTGAAATATTTTTCCCGAAGATGCGTACTGGAAGCAGCTTGTTACATGTGAAGGATGCCACAAATAATTTTCCGTAATAGTTTATTAAATATACTCCTGATGAAAGCCTGTAATCATCCTATTATGGAAAACATTGTCCACTGCACGCGAAGCGACTATATAGTAAATTACCGACATCGACTGTTATATTGTTATTCTTACAAATATATGGCTGTTTGAGATCTATAATTATGAAATATAGATTGGCGGCTTTCAAAACTGAATGCGATACTAATTGTTAGAAATACCTATCTATACTAACAATCTATTTTTATGATAGCCTTCATCAACCTTAATATAAAATTATTAGACATACAAATTGTACCTACACTGCAATCCAGCCTGTTCAGAAAAATGCGAGGTATTGCGAAAATATGGACCCGCCATCAATAATTCACAATTATATCAAAAACAACCCAGGCACGTTGAAATGTGTATTGAATGTGTAAGGGCCAAGAATTTAAAATTGGTGGTATCTACATTTGGCGCAACAAATTCATGAAAACAAATGACTTTCATCATTAGACGATGGTTCTATGATTCACCTGAAATTTGAATTAAACTTCACAATAAAAAAAATCGAAATCAAATGCTTAGGATGTCTGAAAATTCATAAGGATGGTATTTCATGCATTAATATCGATCAAACTACACAAAAATACAACATCCTACCTTCTACAAAAGTTTACATGTTAGGATCAGGTTGTATTTTATCATTTTGAGAAATCTCGGGAGACTAAGTGGACAATTTACGTTCAAAACTCTCGAAAGTCGTGTAGCGTAGGGATAAGAACAAGGTATTTATTAAGCGTTTAGTACGTAAATCTTGTAAGAATTCTAAAAGTTTTGTTATTAAATGCTGGAATCGTCGCAAGCGCCCCTTGTAGTTTTACTTTTGATGACCGATGGTTCATAGTTTTGGTGCGACATCACTGTTTGCCCTTCTGTGGGACAGGCCTTAGATTGGACCCATTTGAGGAGCAATGATATATTACACCTGAAAATACAAACCAAGAGATGTCAATCCACTCAACTATTTTAAACAAAAATAAATGAATAGGCAATGGCACAGGAAACGCTCATCAAATACAGACGAAGTTCTGGGGAGTGATAATTATGGATGACTGGTCGGGCCACCTAGGCGTATTCCGTGTCTAAAATTGTTTGGGCTCATTTTAAGTTGTATATTATATAGCTACATAGCATAGAGCATAAAAGTATTGTTTAGTTAATTTTATATTGAGAGTCTTAGTACAACACACTTCACTTGGATTCATGCAGATAAAATAATCGTGTATTTAACACAAGTTTTGAAAATAAAACTCCCGTACAGTGACGTGTTAGAATTTATATTTAAATCATCAAACGCGTTATCTACCCAGTCGTACTCAGATCTGAGTGTTTACAAAGGCTACCCAGGTTACTTGCGAACTAGCTAACTAGATTCTATCATGGATACAAAACTAGAGCTCTCAAATCTAGCACACTATTTATACTGTTTCACAATTTTTCTATTAAATTATTTTTTCTTTTGTCTGTCTCTGTCTCAGGAGAAATATTTTTTTTGCTACTACATTCACACTAGTGTTAAGGGACGCCCCTAGAAAACCTCAACCTTCGCTGTCAAAATGTCTTCAAGATATTTCATGTGATAAACTATTTTATTTCTCAAGATATTTTACGTTTTAGGATATTCTATTCCTTAAGCTATTAGATGGAAACTCATTGTAGTGTATCGATAAAAATTGAGTTCAAAAGATCAGTCTTTTCATGTACTATAATGAAATCAGTGTTTCGTAGCTATTTTTGAATTCTTAATGCTTCCATGAAGTTTAAATCATGTGTAATCTGACAGTCCTACCCGACGATAATTTGAATATACATGGAAAAGGAAGAGATGTTTATTTGTGTATTTTGAGTTCACGAATATTTTATTTGCTTGATGGAAGAGTTTAACCAAGTAAGAGCATCTAAAATCTACATGATTCAATTGAATTCACCTGAAGGATATTACAAAACATGTGGTCAGTCCAAACAAATATATTCAGTTCTTCAATATCGATGCGCTAGGAAAAACAGCAAATTAGCACTGCCAGTAAAAATAATTTCTTTGGTATTGAGGCGTTTTTGAAACCTCTACTTATGGCTTAACCTCGCATCTTACTACGGTTATTACTTATTTTTGAAACCTGCTCAACAAAAAATATTGTATTTGTCTATGTCCAAAAATTTGCTTAGAAGACCATATTGATTATTGTGAACCCTATTAGGATGGCTGAAACAGATGTAAATAAAGATAGAAAGAAGTGGAAAGCCAAATAGATGAAATGGTGGTTGAAATCCTGTTGGGAGAACAGGCGGTGCACGAGCGGCGTTTTGAGGGTAAAATATTGTTTTTCACGATTGCTGGTAAAACCACCCACTGTCTAAAAAGTGGAATATGAGGATAATAGTACATTAATATACAACTCTTGCATTATCCATTTTTCAAAAAACATTATTATAGAGAAAATAAAATCAATTCGAAACATTATTCTACCGTATTACCTCTTAGCCTGAATAATTTTTCATAGAGCTAGTTGTTCCTAATAACATTGTGCTCAGTGGCGGAGCCAAAAATATCGGCACCGAAGGGCCGTAAGCCCTAAAAACACAGGAGCTAATCAGGGGGTGCTGCGAGGCAACAAAGAAAACTCCCACATTATCTAGAGAATCCGCTCCACTCGCTCTACCCAAGGCCTTTTGATTGGTGCCTATTTTCACGTGGTTACTAGGGAGCCTGCTCCCCTCTGTCCGTCCGGTGGCTACGCCACTGATTTTGCTGTATTGAAGTACAAATCATTCGCTTAGAAAATTGATTAATGTTCAAAAAGGAGGTCATTGTTATTACGTTGGATATTGTTCTCATTTCACATTTACTATTAGCTTTGTTTACTGATCAGTGTATATTTGTAAACAAGTGTTATTGTCCTCAATGTAGAGAAATCCACATTTCGGTCGATTAAAGATAACCTTTGAAATTTGAGGACTATAATGAAATTCTAGTATGTTTCGCCGTTGAAGTTACCGAACATTAGAAACTAATGTGGCAGTTCCACATAGCACTCTACTGCGATAGCACCGACTGTTAGTAAAGGCGTGATCAATTATTGTGAATTACGTGGCTGCGATAACAGTCATATTATTCAAAGCTGACAGTGTGACTATGCTACTAACAGTATCTACTATTGTACTGACCTGCTGTGTGATATACAGCTTCCTTCCTGAATTTACTTTTTTTGTGTATCTTTAAACTTATACCTCAGGTTCTCTTCAGGTTCCGCTCCCGGAAATTATATTCTCCAGAACTATAAAATTCCCAGATCAGACCATCGCTAGAGTACTGCTCAAATGTGTGGGTTTGCGCTCTAAAGCACTCGCTGAGGCTTCTAGATGCAATCCAGAAACGGGCAATACGTTTAGTAAATGCGTCTGACCTCACAAAGGACTTCCACAATCTAGAACATCGAAGAAGGGTGGCTGATCTGTTCCTATTCTATAGATATTATCATGGCAGAAGTTTGACCGAGCTGTCTCGCATAATAACACCAAGAGGTGCCAGTACAAAGGAGCTCAACTACCATATCCTCACCAGGTCGACCTTATAACGCCTCGAAGCAGCCTCTTCCAAAAGTCGTTGTTTTGGAGAAACTTGGAACTATGGAATCAGCTACCGGGGACTTTTTCCCCGATGTTTACAATAAACAACGTTTCAAACTCAACGTGGATAGACAGACAGACAATAATCTATCTGCCTTTGCATGAGGTTATCTATCAAATAAACGTGTAGGATGTGCCTATTTTTTTATGAATAGCCTCATGCAAAGGAAAAAAGCCTATCGCGCTTCATAAGCGTTGCGAAAGGATAAATGTTTTAACGCTGTAGATTCTAACCATTGGAGAAAAACTTCCCGGTAGCTCATTCAACAACGCCGAGGTTGAACGACTTTTAGGAGATCGTTCGTGGTGCCATCAGTTCGACCTAGTGGGAAAGCACCGGTTAGACTTCTCTATTGTTAACTGTATTGTCGACTCTTGCTGTTATTATTCGACACAGTTCGGTCGGATATATATATATATATATATTATATATATATATATATATATATATATATATATATATATATATATATATATATATATATAGTTTAAGTTCAAAAAAACAATGTCAGTATATTTAACTTCAGCTACTTCTACAGCTACATTTGTAAACTAGCTTACTGGAATGAAGTAATTGCGTTATTCATTCACTTAAGAATATGCTTTTTGTCAAATCAATCCTATATTTCTACCAACTATGCGTCCGCCACATACTTAAGATTCATATATACCACAACACATATTATCATTTTTGGTGTCGGTGCCAGCCAAGCTGTTACGAAATCGGAAATCTTGGTGGGGCTTTAACGTCTTCACGCATCAAGTTTTTCAGGAAATTTCCAACGTGCTTCTATATCAGAAAGTGATTCTGTATTAAAATGCTATCAACTGTAACCACAGATCAAAACATTTGAAATTCAAGAGCTGACTGAGGAGTTGTCGAGTCCGACTTACATTAATAGTAAAGTATTACGTATTACTTACTAATTCTAAAGGAGGCCCTTTCTCCGTTTCAGTAAGGAGGACATACCATGAATTGTTTCAAAACTAATGTAATTTCTCAGGACGGCCCTTTGATGCTGCAAAGTTTTTGAGGTTATTGGACTGAATATTTGATGTAATTGCTGTCTTTTCGCGTTACACAAATGACGGAATGTGTGTGTTTTTTGAAGTAGTGATGTGGAATTAGTTACAGGCCAAGACAAGAAGGATGGATTGAATTATATCTCTCTTATTCTCGTGCCTTCATCTTGAACGATCCTTTGTCAATATTGGGGCTCTTTGTGTTCTATGAAACGTCAACATCCTCAAGGGATCACGGATTTGTTAGTTTTGTCGGTCTTACACTGTTTAGTTAAAATGTAGACCAACGATTATTCCAAAAGACTATAAAAATCTTATTCCGATTTATTGTTGGCATTAGAAAATTCGACAG
Organism: Bruchidius siliquastri; assembly: GCA_949316355.1. Classification (NCBI taxonomy): domain Eukaryota; kingdom Metazoa; phylum Arthropoda; class Insecta; order Coleoptera; family Chrysomelidae; genus Bruchidius; species Bruchidius siliquastri. The sequence continues at coordinate 22,696,115 of OX438533.1, forward strand.
GATATCACATAAGCGTAAGGAATGTAATATTAGTGTGATTATATGATATATCAAATTTGTCTTAGCAGAGTTATCAAAACAGTTTTAACAAGTTTGGTAACCGAATTGTTATATGTTGGGCAGATAGACAGAATACAAATTATCTTATGGAGAAAATAGCTTATGTAAATCGGTTCAAACTAGTACACACTGAATCCAATTTTGTGAAACTGCTGGACTACAGCTAATTTGGTACATACAGTCAGCATTCCTACGAAGAGTTTTAAGCTTTAGGCGTCTAAACTTAGAACAAACACAGAAATAGATGCTAATAGGGAAAAATAATAGTATTCTCCGTCTCGAATGGTAAATCTTGACGTCTGACACGTGTTTATTTGCATCCTTGTTTATGAACTAATAGTGAGCCGGAATATTCAAAGCGATAAGTATTAAATCCAACTGTAGATGTTTTGTAGAGCATGATTTGTTTACCTTGCAAATATTGACATTAGAACGTGGAAATCAGAGGACTTGAAAATATTTCGTGAGAGTATTCGAATCATTTTCACTTCTAGCGCTAAGTACTGTAATTGCAGAAAATCCTGAAATATATCTTCTAGAATTGTTGGGCGGCACGTACTGTTGTGTATGTAGATAATGAAAATAACTGAGTTAAGATATCTATAAAAAAGGTATGAGGGATTGAATCCAAATTTCCGCATTTAGGAGTTTGAATGAGTAAAACTGCTTACCTTACAGGATAAGTTTCAGATTTCACAGTAACAAATACCTAATAGTATTGGAAAATATAGAAATTTTTGACAAGACTATACTTTTCGAAATTGTTAAAATTTTAAAAGGTTAACAACATCTCAAATATTTTTTCTATTTAATTCCAATAGCTCAACGGCTCCAAAATCTCATCTAAATAATTATTTCTGAACTGATACTATTGCTGGGGGTTATTTTAATGCGGTTGTCCTCAAACCAAGCAGGCTGTTATGGCTGTTTGCTGTTCCTATACTCCCTGGCAGGTCCGTTTTAGACCACCGATCATTTTTACATTGTAAACAACCTTGTTTTTTTAAAAATATATCGACAACGTATCAACCTGTTATTTCGGACAGCTAGTGTTCAATCTTGTACCCGTGTGCACTATTTCGAGGTTGGCACTGGTGATAAGGCTCACGTTCTAGGTCATGATGCGCTTTTGCTATTGGCCAACGACTATCGGTCAAAGAAATAGCAACAGAAAACAAAACATACGGTACATGGAAGGCGTTTATTTTTGACACCTACAGATGTCCATGGAAGGGTCACAGGGTCACAGCACTCGTTTACCACACCAATAAACTATGAAGCTCATACTTATTATGTATTTCTGTCTATATCTGTCTGGTAATCCTTGCCCCTCTATTACTCGGATTTTGATCTAATTGACGCTAATGATACATACGTAAATATAGTATAAATATCAATTAAAAAAACGAACCTGAATATTATTCTATTAAGGTGCAAACAAAAAAGGTGGCCTTCCGTAATTTGGTAACCACTGTTCTTAACTATACAGATATATATACCTGATTCATAAAAAACCTAACCCTATTGCCCTATAAATGTTCACAAAATAAAGCACTCTTCTATAAAATGGGGATAGCTCCACAAAAATATTCATTTTTGGCTTGATCTCGATCAAATGTATTAAGGCTTAGTGAGTGATTAGTTCAAATCATCCATACTCAGTTAAAAATATGCGAAATTCATCGAGCGTAGTATTTGATACCTTAAATGACATATGTCAAGTTGTCTACTCCGCAACTTAAGTAGCGAGGCGACAATTTCACCGTCTGCTGAATGAGGTCATGAGTTTCTTGTCATTTTGACTATGAGTGTCGTTTGTTGAATTTTCCTGACAATAATTTTGTTGTCATTGATATTTATGTCAGACTCTGTGAATAAAGAACTATTTTCATTCAAAGTTCAAGATAATTTTATCCACAAAAGTTGATTCTGCAGTTTATAGGCTGGCAAATTGAATTCACCTAAACAAATACTAACGGGCTATTTTATTATTTCAGATGAATACACAAGAATCACTACTCCAAGACAAGATGTTCTGTTCAAGAAGGGATATCTGAATAAACCGAAGAATTACCAGACGCAAACGTCAACGGGCACATCAACAACCTCGACAGGGAACTCGACAGGAAACGGAACACCCGATTACCAATCTACAGGTAACATCATATGAAGTTAGATACTGAGTCCATTGAGGGATGTACTTATTACTAAAAATAACGAAATAATCTAAGTTGATAGAAAAGTTTATCTCTAAGTATATTTTTATTTATTCATACATTTGGAACCTCTATAATTTTTTTTTGTTTAATTACTTTTATTATTCCTTCAGTTTGATATCGGATGTCAATCATATTCTTATGACAAATAAAACTCATTACGCTGGTAACATCCTCACTACGTTTTATTTTAATAGTCAACTAGTTCATGCTGATAGTACACGAAATATACAACTACAAATAAATTGTTCTATTCAGTCTCAGCGGCGTTAAGGACATGCAAAAAGTATATGTGGTTAGAGGCAGATTGAGCTGGTCGTTCTTGTATTTTTACAGAAAGGTCATGTACACCATTAGTTAAATTTGTCTCAGCATCAATTCTCGAAATGAGGAAGTAATACATAAATGTTATCTTAGTCGTGTCACTAACTAGATAAATGATGACACTGTTTCAATTTTAAGGCTTCTAGAATTCGGGATAGTTTGTAGATTGTAAATTATGGTTGCCTGAAATAAAAGTATACTATTGAAAATAGGTTGCTTCCAAAGTACACTCTTACAAATGCGTAAGTTTTTGGTGCCAAATATCCTTATGCCCGCCAGTCTGACTCGCTGTTGTTCTATCTATCATCCCGTTGGCATTCTACTCTTCGTGTTATCTCAGTAACGCCTGCATCGAGATTAATAAGTTGGGAAGCTATATGACGTGAGTTCATATCAGGTTATGTTGTATCATTTTGAAAATCGGAGAATTGGCGGCTTCTCACTCTTCGTTTGTATACGCTTTTGTAGTCATACGTCACGTTTAGCTGCAGGATTTTCTTTCAGAAGGCTCTAAAATTCACGTAACATCATTAAATATTTTTATGCAGCAAATTAGTTAAGATATTTATGATGTAATAGTAAGTAAAACAATATTAAAAGCCAGTATACATCAAGACAGCAAAATTCGCATGACTATAATTATACAAAATCTTTTTTCACACAATAAAAGGTTCAATCACGACCATGCAAAAAAACGAAAGTGAAAATTAATTTTCCACAGTATTTGGGCCAGTGATAACTTGAGTAAGGTATCAATACTCATTATTTTCACTATACCATGTAAACAACAACCGCATCATCATATATTATTCCAATTTTCATTCTTTGTTACAGATTTGGAATACGAATCACAGTTTGTCTTCCCAAACGGTTTCCTAGACCAAAATGGTATTTATTACGTAAATAGTAAGTATATTTTATAATAACATATTATAATCTATGTAACATGTACATTCACAAGTCCATTCATCCATTTATAGCCATTTATAGCCAGTAATACTAACTTAATGATAAGTCATTAGTGTTTGTCCCATTCATTCAGTGTAATTCCTGAAACTCATGAAACTCATCCAGTTATTATCTCGTCCTTGTCCTTCACTTGTCATGGAACGTTCAATTAACGGCCAGAACAAATATAAATGCACCATTGATTCAGATTTCAGAATAGGACGACCTACCTGTCACCTTCCTTTTCTTCCCATGCCATAGGCGAACTGTTATATCCGGGAGAGCTAAAGCCACAATATGTTTTCAACTTTTATTACTTAAAACACTATTTAAGATTCCAAAATCCTGCCTTTTACCCAGCATTTTACCCACATCACCCCTCTGCCCCCTAGGAACTTATTTCCAAGCGGAAGGTTGGACCAAGATGGTAACCTCAAACATTTTGAAAAGCCATATTTTTCTGGATACGCCGTTGAGTCGGTTTATCTGTCTATTCAGATGTTGGTCAGTTTGTATTTGGACTTGTTTGTCATCATTTTTGTCATCGCGTTATAGTCTTTAGTGCTGTTGTACCAACTATGATGGAATTTTGAGACCGATATAATGTGGGCAGTGCAGCTTTATTTATTGAAATCTGAGCATTAACCATGGAGTAATTATGTAGTAAAAACAAAATTATAAGAACCTTTTCAAACGCAATCGAAAATAAAAAACACCCAAACTTGGTTTTTGGACGTATTTGATGCTCCTGATTATTTTATAAATAAATGCGGGTTGAGAGGTTGTGAGGAGAGATCTCGAAAAATTAGGCCAGTCAGTATTTCCAATATTTTTCAATTGAAATTCAAAAGATTAACAGCTCTAAAATTGGATTCAAATCTTCATTTCCACAGTGATACAATTGCATGGGAGGTACAGCGTCAACCTACTTCATCAAAATCAATCAAAAGATTCTTTAGGGGTACACATTTTAGTGATGTGCTAAACTCCATTGTTGCATTTCACAAGCTTCCCATAATTTTAAGGGGTACTTGAAAATATTTGGAGGGCTCAAAAATTTTGAGAAAAAGCAATTGCTTTTTTTGTATTTTTTAAAAACATACGGATATTGTAAGGTTTAGATATACAACTATCCGGTGTTCAGCGAAATGAAATTTGATTTTTGTGTAATAGGTATGGCAGGACAATATTTTGTAATATTGTAAGTCTTATAGTATACCTGTTTGTGAAATATATTACACTTAACTTATTACTCAACCATTACTACACAACTAATTACATGAATTTATTTACGAGAATAACAGCTATTAACTATATATATCCCGAAAAAATCTATGCATGTACATACACGTGGGGTCGCACTTCTGGATTGCTCCAATTTTCTTCAAATATTTCAGCTTTTCATGGTGTCTACTTATTCGCGGTTCATTTTTCCGTTATGAGCCCTATTACAGCGTTTGAGGCAAAACCTCAATTTGGCGCCCTTACCTTATTTTTGAGAAAATACGCTCATGATATGTACTTTCTTTCCTATAAGTAGTATAAAATCAAATCACGTACAGTGTTGCCAACTTGTTGTTCCGGTAATCGTTAGAATTGCGCAAAAAATGGTATTTCAGCCATGTAAAGATTGTACGTCACCTGCACATCGGCCCTGTATGTTTCTAAGACGTGTTCACACATATTTTCGATTAGGTAACCATTACTATTTGTTGTCATGTTTTCTGTCTCATATAAGGGTATGGAATCAATATATGTACTTTGATTTCATTGTAAAAACAGTTTTTCATCAGAAAAGGTGCACAGTTCCTACCGTTATATGGAATAATGTGCTATTTATGTTCACTCGATTCATATTGTATTTGTACTCGCTGCTATTTAAAGCTTTACTAACCTTAGTTAAAATATTCCGGCATGTGGTTTCAATTAGCGGCCAGTACAAATATAAGATGAACGAGGAAAATCACCTGATAATTTTCTGAAGTTCTATTAATGTTGACTCAGGCTATAGTTCCTGAGATTCCTGCTAACTGTAAACGCCACAATGTAGATTTTTTGAGAATATCTCTCAAACGTTCCATGAAAGTATCATTTCGTTTTGGGAAACAAATTTAGTTTAAATTAGTCTCATATGATTGACGAAAGCTACATACTAACTAAGAGGAACGTTAGATACGAAAAAATTGATTGTGTATCTGACGAATCATAATGACAAAAAATCTATCATAAATACTGTGCCAGATACGGAAAAATAAGATATTTTTTGTAGGCTAGCGATTTTTGCTTTCAGATATTTTGAGGAGCAAATGCTCTCTGAACCTCTAACAGTAATGTGTCCGATCACATCGTATTCAAAGATGGACACTTTTGATCTTGCAATGATTTTACATCCCAAAACGGGGGTGGGGGCATTACTTATTGAGCCAGAACCAGAGGGGCAGCTTTCTCCTTTGCCCTACAGACATATGAGCACCAATGATTATATGTATATATGTGCAAAAGTTAGACTTGAAGAGTAGTACAGTGGTCTGGATTGGCATATCTAGACCTCTGTCTGGGAGGGGGGGGGGGGGGGGGTAAAAGGACATGAAGTTTGTTCAATATATTAACTTTAGGCTTGAAACGTTGGAACGTTTTCAATTAATTCAATTGTATGTGTTATTGATACGAATCATGGCTAACTGCTGGATATATTCAGAACAGGCTTGGTATATTTAGCAAAGTAGAATCAAAAGAGAAACAAACAGATGTGTATGGATCAATAGATTTAGAAAAGACGTACTACTGACCTTTCGAAATGTTGGCTGATGCTTATAATATCACCTGCCATTTCGACTGGCATCCGCATGCACAGCCACAGAATGCCGACATAAATTTTATTTTAATTTCATTTCAATATTTCCGACGACGCTATTTGCCATTCCGCCACAAATAACTAGGCGCTCAACACCGTACGTTCGAAATACATCAAAGATGTAATGAATGGTATCTTACTCAGTTTATACAAATTCGTAGTTCAGGAAAGTTTGCGGATATTAAGGCAGGTGTAAGGACCTTTGACTCCGTAAGTTGCCAATGGGCGTCCCCGTAGAGGGCGACACTTGGAGATGAGTTAAAGTTTGCGGAATGAATTTCAACAGGAGCATTTGGTTGACGAGTTGCTTGTTTCATTCGTCCTTTCACGCATTCGCAGGAGGGCAGATGGGGTCACGTGGGCCAGGGCCCAGCAGGCGACCGTCTTTGATCGCTTTTGACGCTGTTGTCCTACCTTCGTGAAGCAGTTGCTTCGAAGCTGCTTGTTGGCATTCACTTTAGACTTAGAGGATACGAGTTGGTATGGAGATTCAACCCTCGAAAATTTCGATTTGATGAATTTCTTAGTGAAGCTCCGCATTTCTTTTTTATAATACCTTTTCTTCTTTCTAGGTTACGAAGGATACCCCTTAATGTTATACAACCCTCCAACGTATTATCACGAGTTATCGAATTATAGGTCGAAGCGATATAGCACTGGATCATTGGTAAGTGATATACCTATCATAAAAACTTTGAGAGAAAACTACCTATTCAGAATGTCTCGATATAATTTCCAACATTGTCATTTATAATTTTAGCCATACGTCCATCCCTTCATTATTGCGATTACTTGACATAACTTGCATAAAATATCTGAGCGATATCATAAATCATATTAAAAAGATCAAAACATTTAGATAGAATGAATTTGTTTGGAAAGTACTTAAAAATGATGGAAATGAAAAATACTACTTCTTGAAACAACTAAATTATATGTAAAAAAACATTTTCTTCAACATCATATTATTAAATTCTAAAACTGATTTTAATAATTTCATTTAATACATAATACGTTTGGAATTCGTCATGTAGGAGTGATTTGATTTGCACAGGCCACTCTTTACAAAAATAATTTAGTTACAAACTAATCAAGTATAAAATATAGGTTTAGTCGAAATAAGACCGATAGCTTCAAGTTTTGGTAATATTCCAAACAATTGTATAGGGTGGCAACAAATTTAATTATGTCGATGAAGTTGTTACTAATTGTTTTTCGGAAATAACCCTACTTTTGGTAACACCAGTTCCATGCTGAACTGCTGAATAGCTTGAGTCTTAAAAAATGTTTTTCTGAGAGCGCCAAGCATTCAAAAAAATTAAATAAGACAAAACCGACTCACTTTTGATCTATAACTTCTTCAATGACTCTTCTGAAAGCTATCCTGTGGTTGCCTCTGGCTTTTCCTATATTATTACTGTCCGCTATTTAAAACCACATATGATTGGCTGAATAACTTTATTAACGTTCCAAGGCAAGATAGATGTATAATTCATTATTAATGAAAATTTCCGCTATAATCAGGAGTTTCAGAGAACTGAGAATATTTTAGTTGTGAAGGGCATATTGGAAAACATGTCCGTCTATTATAAACGTATGGATACAGCGTCTCGTGAAGTACTATGTAGAATTGTAGAAGATATAAAATATAATATTGCCCATTCTGTAATACCTCCACTAGAATATTTTATACTCATCATTTACTCCTACAAATTATTCAACCTAGATTTACGAGAGGTGAAGATACTCTAGCATGGGAACTTTAGGTGATTAAACAGCGGGTTGTAAATTTCATAAAAATGATGCCTTATCACCTTGTGTACATAAATGCTCTATCTTGAAATGTTTGACTTTTGGAATGCTAACAAACTATCTGACTCTGTTATCGATAATGTTACGGTTATTTATGCGCATATAGGGTGAGTCTCAGGAATGTTTATAGATGAGGTACTTTACTTTACTACCTGAATATTCTTGAATTTTCATGAATCTCTAGTCAACTAATGTTGTTATTTCGCATCATTGAACGTCCATAACAGCAACTTCAAGGCAGACCCGAGGAGAAGGGAGGCAGGTAGTTTCCTCTCCGTCCGGGTCTTGGTTAGAAATGCCCCTCCGTTCAAAGGGGTTCAGAAATGAGATTTTCCATCAAAATTTCTGAAGCTTTTCAGTGGGCTTTTTTTTAGTTTGTTTTATAGGTCTTAATGGGGCCGAATTCCAGATTTCCCCCAGGTTCGCGGATTTCTCTCTACGGTATATACACATGGAAGTAGCAGATCATTTTGTCTACAAAATACTTGATCTATAATTATTGTTAAGCTAGAAACTTATATGTTCCAGCAAACATATTATGCATGAGTATGTGTTCAAGGGAAATTATTCTATTTATTGGTAGTACGAATGGCTCATGCCTGGTCAGTCTTTGTAATAATAATCATGGATTGTATGTAATGTGAACAAAGTCGTTAAATTAGCGAATATAATGCATAAGTTCTTGATTTAAATTTAGTTGGATCCAACTCCGACTATACAAATTTCCTCAAAATATCCGGGCAATGAAGATGTCGAAAAATATAATATAATCAATGCACGTATATTAAAAGGACTAGTATAGTACCTAAACTACATATCGCCGCTAAAATGTCATCGAATTGGTGCAGCGGTTACTTAGATTATACGGTAACAAAAACGCAAAAACGCTGGGAGACAGAAAGACCTACAGATCGACGGACTTGCAGATCTGCAGACAGACAGACAGACTGAAATGTGTTACTCGAATGTTTTTATGTAAAAATCATACTACATTCATACATACACGAAAAGCTAATATAAAGCGTGTTAGAAAAATATGTGCGAGGTACTCTAGCTACCGGATTTTTATTTCAAGCTTTTAAGATACGTGTCATATCTAAATGATCTGCTTATAAATAATTTGAAAAGACGATTTTGTAAACGAAGGGCAATAATGGGATATTAAACTATTGTATTGTCATCGGTCCTTGATAAGTCTGCAACATTTTAAATTAATCTGACGTTTTGAAGTGGGTAAAAATAGCGCTTGGAGATTCCCTTCCATACCTGCACATACAAACATGCATAGAAACCCGTGAATCTCATGAAAATGAGTTAAAATGGTCTATCACATAAATGTTATGACTGGAGACAAGGATTGTCGGTAGTTTTTGTGACCATCTCTTAGGTATGTAGCTGATTGTGAAGTTTTTTTAGAAATCGCATTAACATAAATTAAATTGGGTCTAGGCAACAATAAATTTATTTTTAAATCCAGGAGCGCTTCCATGGCTTACTAATTTATTGGCGAAATGACATTTATTAAGTTCGTGCCAGTCAAGAAAAATAAAGATCGGGATTTTCTTATCCCTGCTGCTACATGATATTTCTACTATTCACGCTGATGCACTAGAAGACCAATTTTGATTCATGAATTCGCATTTAGAAATCCGAAAAGAAGACCCAGTGCGGGATTCGAACCTGCATCTTCCGATTTCAGTCGGACGCTCTGACCAACTGAACCAATCCTGTAATACCGTTGATGACTGACCTTACAAAGAACCTCCACAGTTTGGAACATGAAGAAATGGCTGGATTGGTTCAGTTGGTCAGAGCGTCCGACATGAAATAGGAATATGCAGGTTCGAATCCCGCACTGGGTCTTCTTTTCGGATTTCTAAATGCGAATTTATGTATCAAAAACTCAATCTTGCGGAGAAAAGCAAGTAATTATGTATCGAGACCCATTTTCGTGTGACGCTCTTATCAGTTACAAGCATAATAGAATTTCGATTTTTTTTGTTAATTTTCGCAATTTACCCTGTGGTGCACGGAATACATTTCAAGTTCAGGTGATTATTGCGTAAAATTTCTCTATAAGATAGCATGTCTGAACTATTGTATTCAAATTTTTATATTATTGCTAGATATAACATAGATACTAAAAAAAGGCAGAGATGATGAAGAAATTGCAATAACTTCAGGAAAATTATAAGTGCAGTGTGACAAAAGTGTGACAAATTCTACTGTATTCATATCGAATTAAAATTCTGAAATATGTGTAATCACTGTAATAGCTCTCATCGTTTTATGTGAATTGCTGTGTCATTCAATCTGATTAGTTCAAGTACTTATGAAGTGGCTTTAAATGCACCTATATCATTTTATTGAATGTGAGCTAAAGATGTCTGGAAAAAATTATAAACCATATTAAAAATTGCCATGTGTTTACTTAAGAAGCAAGGTGCTTGTTAATCTCTATATAATTGACTTTTTTGAACAATTTATTATATAATTTAACAATAAACGTAGGCTGCATCAATCATGATATTAAGTATGGCTTATAAAAAATAAGTTTAAGGTTCGTTCAATACCTTAGACCCGAATGAGTAAACTTTCTGTCTGGATTACAATTTAGAATTTTTGACGCGTGATGGTAGATTCATGTCTTTATAGCTTATCTTCTATTTAGATAGTTCATGGATAAGTTGCACTCCAGTCAACGTATTGTGAAAAAGTGACATCCGTTACCGGTATATCCATACTTATCATCATAGGGGATCAAACATTTTATAGTACAATTGATCACTAACAACAAACGCTTTTTCTCTAGCAAATTTAACTAAAATGGCATTCGGATGTATTCACGTTTGTAATTGGATATAGACTTTGAAAAATGTATTTATTCACCATTCGAAAGCTTTAATTTGAAATGATTTTAATTGAATTAATTGAAAAAACCGTACTTCTTCGAGCGTGCTGATGCAAGATCGTGCCTGTTTTTAAGAAAATTCATGAGTTTAATCTGACATCCGTAACAATTCAATTATACAATATTTTTTTATCGAAACGTGACTAAGCTGGAAACGTTTCATGATATTTGAAATAAAACACTATATTTACATTATATCTAACATAAATTCTTGATAACCGTAATCTCAGTGTGTTGTATAAGAGGCGCAAAAAATTTAGATTATCCGGTATAACATTTAAAATATAATTCATAAATCAAGATAGCGAGAAATTAAATCTGTGGAACAGTACAGAAACAATTTTCGAAAACAAGGAATTAGTTCTCGTAAGAGATATCACTATCAACTGGGAATAATGACCATGCTTATTGATCAAATTAATAGTTCTATAATAGATAACTCCAATGGACAAAGATCTAATGGACTTTTCTATGTTCTATGGTGATTTCTTTGTCATTCTATCATATAGTATGTCAATTAATGAAGTACTTCCCACGCAGTTGTGTCATTTTCGACATAAAGATTTGAACTGGAGGACAGTTAATATTTTGGGATGACATTTGTGAAATATTGGAGAACTGAATATTCCATGATGAAATACAAAAATTTTTGCTAGTTTTCTATAATTCCAAATATTTTCGTAACATACTTGAAGTGCATCAACATTTCTAAGATCCGATCAAAATCTTCGATAAACTGGTGTCACTGCACTTGAAATGCCGATTCTACCACTTGACGCCTATTTCTAATGGCTAAATAATAATTCTGACGTTATTCACTATCCTTGTTCACTCAAAAATAAAATGCTGTACAATACAAAATGGTTTGCATAGTCCAAGATTAAAGAACTATTTGATATTTTGGAATGCTTCCACAGTTTCATATTGTAACAGTGATCGATGCTGAAAAAATATTGATCTTTTGTTTGGATTTTTGGCAAGTTTTATTTCTATATTTCTATTTTTTAAACACCTCTCTGTCCAGTTACGCTCGATTCTCGGAACTAAGCCGAAATAAATCGCCTAATATGAATTAGGTAAAATATGGTATTTGGGGTTGTACTTCCCATAATACTTTAGGTAGTCAAATCTGGAAAATCGTGATTTTTTTCATATCGCCTAAGTTTGGTATCATATTTCTATTATGTAACATATTTTTGAGAGATGAGCCCATCATTCATCTGACACTTAATTCATCACCAGTGGTGGCTCAGGGTGGTTTACATAGGGAATGCCGCACAATTTCAAAATTAGTAGGTATATAAAAAAACTTATCCAATCCTTATTATTTTTTTACAAGTTTCATCGACACCACGTGGAGATAGAGCGATCGCTTTCTTTTAACTTGCAATTTATGTATGTATCTATTACCATGTTTGGTCGGTGGAATCTTGCAACTCAATTTTGAAGCGAATATCTTCAACCGATTGAGTTGAAATTTTATATATACGTTTAGTTTGGATGACAATGCATGGTTAGCTGTGTGACGTCATTCTAAATCCAACATAGCGGAACACCCAAGATGGCGAAGTAATCATTTTTAATGCACTCCTACAACATGGGTATCAAATCAAAGCACTTGCTGAGAATACGAATGAGAGCAAAAAAATATGGTGATCATAAACTCCGTTGCTCCAATTCGTCTGATATTTTGGTGTACTGGGGTTTTTGCAGACCTGTCTAACGATAACTAAAAAGTAGGAATTAAATTAAACGTCAAAAAACTTTTTTAAACACAAGCTTTCATTTAAATGCGCTAAAAAGAATAAAATTAACTTTTCCTTTAAAACTTCTACTATCAACTTATATTGCCATTACACAGTTTTTACTTTTAATTTATTAACTGGAACACTCAGGCATCGCTTGATTTGTTTTGTATAAAAATTCAAGGAGGTTCAATCGCTCACTTGCTCTCATTAGAGAGCCGCCACTGCCCTATACAGCAATGCTATCAACATCAGCATAAATGTGAGTGCTGTCAACATATTTTTAAACAAGTACTATCGTCTTGCACAATATTGGGTTTACTCGTATGAGGTTTACATTCTGTAGAGGGCATATTAGAGCATATATCTACGTTCTGACAACACCGTTTCAGATTAACCATACATTTAAATTGTCATCACTAACATCTTCCCGTATATATTTACTTTTTTCTTTTGTAGACGGAATCGATGAGTCCAAACAACGAAGAGGCAACTAGTCAAGATTTGAGCGGTGGCGAAACGAACACCGTTTCGGACTACAGTAGCGGTCATCATCAGGACTGCGCCATGGTGTACCAAAATGGCTACTACACAAATGGTGTAAACGATGCGAACGGTATGTTTTCGTTGATTTCTTTTGGTGTTTCATGATAGTGATTAGCATTTATGATGTATACGTGTGGATTTTATTTGAATGTCCTTTAATACATGCGTTGACGTATTAGTCTTTTGTATGAGGGGTTAATTTCTATGGTGCTTGTAGCTGTAATTTTTTCTATGCAAACTATATATGACTTTAGCCCCTACGTTTAAATGAAGGACATTGTTTAAATTTCGTAGCCTACTTAAAACCTTTTTAACTAGCTCCGGTTATTCCAATCACAAAGTATCAGAAAAAACACGTGAGTTTGGTATGTATACAATAACCTCGGTTTAATTGCGGTAGAACAAATCTGTAACCGGCTGTTTATGAAAAGTTAGTTTTCTATATTATGTCTTTGGTTATTGATGTAGTTTGTTCATATTTGTGTCCATCATATCGTATTTTGGTTTTAATTTTCAGAACCATATATAAACACAAGTTCACACATTGAGTCCTTCAACAAGATATAGGTTAACCCTCATTTGTCGTTTTTGTTTGTGGTTTATGCCTATTTTTCAAACCGATACTAGTCGGCTGGTCAACGGTATCGCGGTTATATTAGACAAGCTGACTATTAACTACAAATAACCAGATTACATAAAACCATTTTCATTTCAAAAGGTCCTTAGATGCTTAGAAACTGTTATTTGGGATCATGGGCGCCGACTTGCATGGGGTCCGCTGTGCCGGAGGCTTTGCGCCAAAAATGAATAATGTTCTATGCAACGCTCAAGTTCTTTGGGGGCTGAACAACAGAAAGTATGGATACTTGGGCTCAGGAGAACCCATGTAGTTGGCGCTGTTGCTTGATTGTTTTAGAACGTTTTGATTGATAGGTATTTAATCATCTTCATTTTTCCATATAGATAACCTCTCATGGTGGCTGAAAAACTATCGCAGTCTAGAAGTGCTGTGAGAGGCTCAACTTCCATTCTCAATTTTCTTAAAATATTGCAAATTGTGACTATTGGGCAATAAACTCCCCGGCATGACAGCTAATTCCAAAAATTTTCGTCCAAACAATGGCTATTTGATAATGCTCATTCGAGGTGTTCGAAATCCGACCTGGGTAGGATGAGTCCGCTAGTATTCAGTGTACTGATGGGTCTTGGTGTTATTATCCGAATCAGCTTGGTCGAACTTTTACCATGGTAGAATCTATAGAATAGGAACGAATCATTCACACTACCTTGCTGTTCCAGCCTGTGGATGTCCTTGGTAATTTCAAGCGCGTTTATTAGATATATTGTTATTTTCTGAATGCGAGCAGTATTCTGAAGATGACCTGAACTGTGTCTTGTAGAGTAGTGGTAGCTGCTCTGATGAAATAATTTTCTGAGGTATAAGGGAAACCAAAGCTCCTGAGGCACCTACGCAGCAATACCAACGATATGGTCGAGCCATGTTATTGTTGATCTTGGTAGAATATCACTTGAATATTAGACTTCCCTCCATATGCACAGCTGGCAAACCAGCGTGAGATATCCTTGTCGGGGTAGGTAATTGTCTGAGTATCCTGTGCGTTGAACTGAATCATATTTTTAGATCGCCATATTGTTATTGAGGGACTGTATATGATTTGTAGGAACATTAACCTAAAAGTATACAATCACTTTGGCCATCCCTAACAAAATCTAGATAGTATGATCACTAAGTTAGATCAAAGCATGCTGATGGTGCGTGACTGGTTCTGCTGACTGTACACGTACAATTGCATATGGAAGGAGAACTGATGCGTCTGAAAATAGCTTGCTTCCCTGTGTTATCCCGACGATGCCGACGTCAAAGTGCTGTCAAATCTGGGTGAGAAAATAGTTCTCGTTAGTCCTAGGAAATTAGGCGGAGAGAAGATAATTCGAAAAAAACATGTACTGGATCAAATTCCCGGAGATTTTGCTCTCACACATAAGCCAGGGAAACATTGTGAATAAAAAATGCGATCTAGTCTTTTTTGTCACCCTGTATCACAATAATCGCTCAAGCTATTTACTTAATATTTGGGGATTGATGTGTGTTCGGTCCATCATGGTGTGTAATATTCATCAATATTCAAATTGTTAAATTGATGGCGGAGTGTTCAATGAAATGGCCATGAATTCCCAAATTTCGTTCAGTTCTATTTTCAATGATTATTGTCGTGATTTTTGGGACATTCTAAATTTGAATCCTCTAAATGTAATTCATGTATGTTGTATGTCAAATCTTTTCTTCGAACTGAGTACGAATGTATATACCGAAAAGGCGTGAATTAGGTTGACTCTGAACTTCATAAGCAGCGGTATCAATTTGAAGAAAGGTCACCCTCTTTGATCCAAAATTTATCCGCTCCATAAAATTTTTAAATCGATAAGGGACACCTAAAACGCATAAAAAGTTTGAGCATGAGCCGGCGCCGTGACGGCAGGTTGCTAGCGTATTCGGCTGTTAAACGCATCTGGAAATTGTAACGGACAAATATAACACTGCAATTTCACTGGCCTAAACCGCGAGTAATGACACCGCTCGTATAAATGGCTCTTGTCTGCTTGCCAAAAACGCAACTAGACATTAGGCATATACACTAAAAACAAGCGACCACTACTTCAGGTGTATTTAAAACTGATATTATTGGGTGAAAATGTTTGTGTAAGAAGTTCATTGCTCAGACCATTCTAGATCTATGCCGTACGTATTAATATTGTGCAGCAAAAAAAATATATACAATTAGCATAGTACTTTGGAAACGTATTATCAGAGTATCAGTAACTTGATACTATGACTCAATTTAATGTTGGCATCATAATTTCCCATTACTTTACATTAATTACCTCTGAGGAGCACTTGACAGTGTTTTATTTCCATTTACTAGTACTAGCAATACTCTTGGTGAACACTTATGGTGGTACTTCCTAAGTAATATTATTGCAAATCAGTAATCTGCTCATAGCTGACAATGATATGAAACAGTTTAAATTTTAAATACAAATTTATTTCACCAATAGTTATCTTATGAATATAGTAAATGTTCAATGCATTTCGAATGTTGGGAACACATTTAAACCGTTTATTTTTTCACAAGTTGCAGCATTTTGGGAAATAGCTTTTTTCCTCTTCTGTTTAGCAACTACTACTAATAAGCCTATTGAAAATATGGTATTATTTAGGTTGACTCTGTATTTCACGTGCAGTGGTTTCAGTTTATTGAATAATTTGTTCGGATTTTAGACCTGCTGATGTACTAGAAGTTATGAAAATTACTGAAAATTAGGAAACTCGAAAAGTTTGACAATTTTTGAATGTATAAGAAATTTATTTTTTTCAATATTTCCAATATTTTTTTATTTTATTCCACATGATCATCCAAATCTTTAGTTGTAATACCATTTCATGCTCCGATAGTCAGGCAGCAATCAAGGCAGTAAGTGCCTGCAGGATAGTATCAGGGCTAGTCTTTGAGTGTAGGAAAGCTCTTGACGAGATCGCAGAAAGACACAGGGTCTCACTAATGTGAGTCCCTGGAAATTCTGAGGTTCGAGGCAACATTATGGCGGACGCTTTGGCGAAGGCAAGATCAAAAGGAAATCTTTTGGGTGCGGAACCGGCTGTAGGGCTAGCCGCAGGTAGAATTAGAAAAGCTACGGACGAGTGGATTCAAATTCAACTCTTTGAGGTGGAATAGCATCTCAGGACATCTCCGTCAGGCACGGGAATTCATTACAGGGCCTGTAGCCAAAGAGGGGCAATTTTGCCTCTATCTTGATAGAAGTCATCTTAGGCTGCTGGTGGGACTGCTCTCTGGTCATAATACCTTTAGGTGGCACCTGCACCTAATGGGGATAGTTAGTGACCCAACGTGTGCACGCTGTGGCGATGAGGAGGAGTCCTCGGCACACATACTATGCCGCTGTGAAGCCCTCGGGCACCACAGGCAGGCCATACTGGGGTCCATGATTCTGGAACCAGGGGATATAAGATGGGCAGGACCCAAGGCCATACTTAACTTTGCGAAAAGGGCTGGCCTTGGGAACTAGAGCTGATAGAGGCGCAAAAGGACCCGGCGGTGGCCTATGCACCGATGGTCCACATCGGAGAGCATTCATTCATCATTAATTCAATACCATTTCATAGGAAATACAGGCGTCAAGCTATTCTTGATGTCATTTTTGAAGTGTGTTAGGTATCACTTTTATTGAATGGAACATTTTTCTTTGTGATGCTATGCCAATTTGGCATAATTCAATCATACTGATAGAAGCAAGAGAACGTTTTATAGCAATTTTTATTTTCCAAAAACTTACTTAAAGGATGGGTAGCTGCTAGGAATCACCGCGTGACGTTAGCTCTTCTCATTGTCTTCATTGTAGAACTGTTGATCTGTTGATACCGCTGAAATGTGTGATACTGTTTTTCGTGGGTTTTATATATCTACCCTTAAACCTCAGAAAAACATATCTGAATTTAGATTTTTTTCACGATTAGAATACTTCCTCCGCCTTTTGGCATGGGAAGTAAAATTGACACAGTGATCATTCTTAGTCATATTCTTCTAGACTTCCTACTGTGACTCTCTACTATATTAAACAACAGAATGACGTATTATCTGGTTATCATATTAGTTTGATAGCATATATATATATATATTAAAACTCATTATTCATTGTTAAACTTTACTACGTAAAAAGGAGTACAGTCATAAGAGGAGGATGATGTAAACCATATATTCGAAATTAACCGATATATTTCTGATGACTCAGTAAATTGTAATCAGTCTGGATTATACGAAAGGGGCTTTAACCAATGTTTGCTAAACCAACACATAGACCATTTGTATTTTCAGGTTTAATTTGCTGCGGACACATTATCATCATAATCATCATGGTCAACATAATGTATTTAATTATATTCATATTCTAGAGATATGAAACCAACCATGTTAAAGGTGCTAAAACGCTTAAAAGTATCTACCAAAACTAGTACGTTACAAAAATGTTTAGAACTTTGATTAAAGAAATTTATCGGCAGACATAATGAAACGTATACCAAAGGTCATGGATGTGATAAACCAAACTTTGTTGAACGATTAATGATTAAGAAACAAGGTTTATGGTAATCATTCCACTTCTGTTTTGATAAATATTAAGTAAGTCTGATAGAGATATTTTATCGTCAGTAAGATCAACAATTTTTTTAAAACATAGTAACAAAGATTGTTTTCCTATTTTGATGAAATGACCTATGTCAATTTCTCTCCACGAATTTTAATGTTAAATGATACTATCACAGAACATGCTTACAGTGATAAATATAAGATAGTTGCCTTCTGTCTGGAGTAAAAAATGCATGTACAGTTCATTCTATTACATTCAAAAACATGGATATTCATTAACTGCTAACATTTTCAATAGATTAGATAGCAGTAACATGATAAATAGATATTAGCCAAAAATAGGACATGTTTTTCAGGCTGAAGTCAAAGTTCTATGTTTATAATATTCGACCTTATTCTTTCATAGTTGAATTGGTGAAAATATTCTGTATCTTTACTGGCGATAGCTCGTTATATATGCAGAATATAATAAACAAGTATATATGAAGCAAATACGATTATAACCTAATACAATGATATTAACAAAGGGAAAAATTTGAAAATATATTTAGTTTAACGGAACAACTAACAACTTTAGGAATAATATCTTTTCGGCTTGTTTTTGAGCATTTTCACCATTATTTGATTAACTGAACTGCGTAGGTTGATTATTTTATGCGTTATTCATAAAATTATCTACCTTATCCTTATGACATTAACGTTATTAAATGGATAATTACAGGAATATCCTTGATTACCCACAGCACCGGCGCCGGCAAATGCAATGTTCTAGTTCGTAACTAAGTAAATACAATTTGCTCATTTATTCAAAGAAGTCCAGCGAATCCATTTTCCAAAGTAGGGAGGGGGCATAATATTTATGTTTAGTTATGTTTTGATATCTGCACTAGTACCATTCCGTTTTTTATAACTCTGTATAAGTCTTAAGTCAGATGATAAACCCACATACAATTTTTGTAACTTTTGTAATTCATACTTTGCTCCTCTTTTAGATTCGTACCACTTATTCATGTCATAACATGAAACCAGATGTGAATGCTGACCGTATTTTAACGTATTTTACTAAGGTTCCGGCTGTATCGACAGCATTTTCCAAAGTCATGGACACTCGTTCCATTTTGATCGGAAAAATATATCTTCTTTATTGCTTGTATATAGAAAATAAATCACAGATTCTAGAAATTTCAAATGAAAATTGCATAGTGTGCGTCTTTATTTTTATTGTCTAATAACTCTTCGCAACATTGTCTTTAAATTCTTGGGAGACGTAAATACGATTGATGGATTACAATATTGAAATCATCTTCACTAGAGCTATAATGAACTATGAACTGTGAGTATAAAGTTGTGCGTTTGTGTGTTGGTACGGCAAATTATAACAAATCTAATTTGTTTTAAAACCAATATTTAAACTTCATATTTATTTCAGATATAATGAATGGACAAGGTCCTCCAAGAATAAAGAAGCGAAGGCGTCGAAAAACCTCAAAGTCACATACAGCACAGAACAGCACTGAATGCAGCGAGGACGAGACAGACTCATGCTCAGAGGAATCTCTCACTACGGGCGAAACAACACCACTAGAAAACAATAGCGATCTATCTGAAAAAAAGACTGCCAAAATTACAGATACACTAATAATCGATCACGAAAATGGCGCAGAGTCACTGCCACAACAGACTGAAGCAACTGACGAACACAACCCTCCAAAATTCCATCTGAAACCTGATGCGGAAGAGTTTATTCCGAGAGCATACAGACCGTCAGAGATCCCGGTGCAATTCATCAAAGTGCCCCCAAACTTCGTCCCCATCCCTATAGTGCCCTTCAATGGACACCCCGCATTTATCCCGCCCGGGATTCCGATGAATTTCCCCGCACCCCCACCGAATTTTGTGGGTTTCTTCCCTCAAGCTACTCTAAAACCGGAGGAGGCACCCGAAGTGACGGAGAAACTCATCACGAACGATCTGCCGACAGAAGTTGGCGACTGTGATAAAACGAACACTGCCAAAGACGAAACGCTAGAAGCGCCATCTAGTAATAAAACAATAGATATAGCGACTATCGTATCTAAGCTCGAGGAAGCCGTCAAAGAACAAGAGCAGGAAGAACAGAAATGTAGCCCAGACAGCAACGAAATTGCAGTCAGTCCAAAATACAAAAAAATCTTCAGGCAGCCGCAGAGATACAAAAGTAACGCAACGTACCGTAGGAGCTATTATACTAACGCACAAGGCTCCCCGCATAGACAGACGTACCACCAAAATAATGACAGGAATTCCAGTGTCCACCAAGAAGAAGCATGTTCTAAATCTGCACAAAAACCATTAGACGCAATTCCAAAACTATCACCTGTGGAGGTTAAAGAAACTTGTTCAAACCTGATACATCACCAAAATGAACAAAAGAGTTCAAACCTTCAACAAACGCCGGTCAGCGAGCAAAACGGAGATACTTATAATGTGCAGACTCAGATGTGCTTAGATGTGCCACAGAAACTAAATAATATCCAAGAGGGCGAAACTTATCAAAAATCACTCAAGAGGCCATCCCCTTATTCGAACGGGAATACGAAAGTAGCAACATTGACAGCCTCGGAGGCTTCACAGAGATCACAACGCAAAACATATCCAAAGAATGGGTATGCAAACAAACAGATGTCGCAGATACAGTCGCACAGAGAAGTGCGTTCAGCTTCCCTACAGAAACAGCAATTTCTCCAAAACGGAAGTTCTCCACAAAGACAACCTAGTAGTAGTGAAGATGCAGCTCATAATTCTCAGCAGGTATACTCTATGCCAATTGAACCCATCCAGCAGATCAAAGAGACATTGCCACAGAAACAAGACATAAACATAAACTCTGATACTATTGAAACCATAAGCAATCCTAGACCAAACGACTCATTCAGAGGTGTCAGAAACAGCCCAGAAAAATTCAAAAAGTCTTGGCGGCCGTATCAAAATGGTCTAGCGACAAAATGGTCTCCCAGCAAAAATGCTAAACAGGAATGCTCGAAAAATAGCACTAAGAACTATTCAGAAACAGTGAAGCATGTAAACCAAAAACAAGTCACGCAGCAGAATGATGAAAAGCAGCAACAAAAGAGTACTGCATCGATGAAAAAATCTCCTTCCAAAGCCAGTACAAATCCCAATACTCCCACGCACCACACAAACCAATGGATTCCTGTATCAAGTAGGAAGAAACGAAAGAACAAGGCAGTAGAAGAACTGGAAGGTTGTTCCGTTGAGGTAGATATTGACGAACCACAAAACGACCTGTTTGAAAGTTACGATATCAGTCAACTTGTTGATGTAGTTCCACCTTCCAAAGAGGAAGTACTGAGTATTGAAGTATCAGATGAAAAAGTTGATGAAATTATCAATATAATTGCACAGAGTCAGCCTAGTGAGAATGAATCTACAGTCTTACCAGATATCAAGTCCGTGACTGAGATTGAAACTGAGATAATAGCCCATCTGGACATATCAGATAAAATATCGAGTGTTGAAGAAGCTGCTAGGGCAATAAATGAGATAGAAGATAATATGGTGTTAAAACTCAAGCACAAGAAGAAAGGTAACCAAAAATCATTAGCAAAGAGAGTTATAATTACAGATGTTGACATGTCAGACAACGTTGAAGAAATTAAAGCCCCCGTAAAGAAAATTGTGAAGAAGATTGAGAAATCTGTGAAAAAAGCTGACACTTCCGAGCCAAAACCTGAAATAAATCTAAAACCAGAAAAAGAGCCAGCAGCTGACAAAACAGCTGAAGATGAGGAAAAGAAGAAAGGCAAGAAAAAGAAAAAGAAACAGCATCAAGGAAGTAAATCTATTACAACCGTACAGGATGAGTCGTATGATTTTCTATTGGACCCATCTCTGGTAGTCGTTTCGGAAGACAAAACCAACGACGAAATCTCTCAGGAACTGGACCGCATTATCCAAAAAGGCATGTACAGTAGTCTGGAGGAAAAGGTTAAATCCCTGAACATCGCTGATGATTGTGAGGACTTCTTCAAATCTGTCTTCAGCACGATCACCTCCGAGAAGAATGGTGGCTGCGACCTCATCCAAAAGCCCTCTAAGACTTCGATGGTCAGCCCGATTGGCTCGGTAAGTGCAGACATGTCTTTAGACGATAAACAAACTAATCCCATGTCTGATTTAGACCCAGCGGTTCAGGATGGATTTTTTGTAACGGACGAAGGAGAGGAAGATGCAAAAACGTTGTATCCCATCACAGAAGCTGTGAAGGAGTGGATGTGCCGCACCAGAGAGACCACACCAGATGTGGAAATTCTCAAGAGTCCAGGCACCATCCGCAGGGAGTTTCAAGTGGACGAGGACAGCGACACCATAACCAAAAATCTTTCCGAAGAACTGGAAGAGGAAGAGATCACCGTTTACTCCGTGGGGAAGTCCAGTGAGGATTTATTGGAGTATTGGGACGATGATCTAAAGGAGGAAAGTGATGGTGAACATGTGGTAGTGAAAAGTGATGTTGACGCGGATGTGGAAGTGTACGAAAGTAAATACGGACAAAACGAGGATTTCAAAAATATTCAGATGGAGGTGAGAGAAAAAACTCTCCGGGAAGGGATAAAAAGGAATGGCGACCTGCCTCATAGAGCAGTGTGCTGCAGTGTTATGTAAAGTGCACTGATACTGGTTGTGATGTTTGGGCATTTTGGTTTGCACCTAAACACGATATTAGGATACGTAGACATCGGATTTTTCGCTTATAAAAAGTCCACAGTCGATTGGTTTACGGTTAATATCCGCACCGCATGCGTCTCATTTGATCGGATGCGTTTTTCACATTTTCCCACTAGTATGTAAATTGCTCAGTTTTCCCACTGTACTTCAAAAATCAAGTCACTTACAGAGGAAAACAACAGCAAGTCTAAGTAAGTCACCATTCAGCGAACCATACAATATACCACACAATAAAAATCGGTATTCAAAGTAAATTCGAATAACAATTCGGCGAAAAAAATGTAGACCTCTGCGTTATACCCTCCGAGGCCACACTTGGCCTCATTTTGTTAAAGATTTTTTTTGGCCTTCCCTGTTCAAGCTCATATGGTGTGGGAATTGGTGTGCTTGTGATAGTTGACTTTGTTAACATGTCAATCAGTAATATTAACCACACGTAAGACGTACGTCAACATGTTATTTATCAATATTTTTGTTGAAATGCTCGTTACCACTCAGATGACCAATATACCGTAAACGACAAAGTATTGACGATTTATATGCGTCTTGTATAGTTAAACCTTTAGAAATATTATCTGGATCTATTACTTTCTTCGGAAGCCGAAAACTCCGGTGTCCGGTGCTTATAGTATTATACTATACCCTGTAGAACCAATGGATCGTATCCAAACGCTGAAAATTCCTATAAATATTGCTTTTTTTAAAATAGATATATCAAGCTACATTGATTTGGGCGTTGCCACCTAAACTATCAAAAATCGTCAAGAATTTATACACAGATCACACAGGATCTTGAATGTCGTTTATATTGATATATCTTCAGTAATATATAATAAAACATAATGGTTATAAAATCACCAGCTAGTATAGTTTAAGCGTTACATTGGTTCTACAAAACGCACTATAAAATAATCCAACTGCGAGGCAAATATGTATATTAAATGCTTCAGGTACTATTTCATTATCTAATTGCCATTTAGATATAATTCATATTGTAGATGATTATAAGTGTACCTAACCGCTATAATTCCTAGACAGTAGATGTCAATTTCTTCATTTAGCACACCTAGGAATTTAGCCTGCAAAGACTGATATATGTTCACTATTCGAGCACAAGACACTGTAGTGGTGTGACAAGATGTCAAACAGACCCTACTAATCTCATAGAAAATGTTTTTCTGATGGAGTTCGACAAAGTGTTAATGTTTACATTTGACAATGTTTGATTCATACTTTCCAACAAACCATTATCTTTTATAAAATGAATATGTTCCTAAATATACAAGCTAGGTGGCATTCTGAATTAGGAGTAGACAAAATCTACAATTTATGAGATTCCTCAATAAAAAATTGCATGCCATAAATCGAAGATTTAACTAGATGTCAAGGAGCAGAACATTTTACATACAAATGATATAGAAATGATTGACGAAACTAATTTAAAAAATCTTTAATGATAAAAATAATAACCTAAAATCGGTGTTATGAGCTGTAAAACATTCCAATTATATGTTGACCAACAATGTATTTCTTTATTCGCGCATTGATGAAACAAAATTGGAAATACTTAATATTCTCATATTCCATATTAGAGTGAGTAGTTAAATTGACTCAACGGCAACGCAATGGTCAGTTCCGAATTAAATGACAATTCATGCTATATTTTTATTAATTTAATTTTTATGTAAAATGTTGTGCTGCCCGAATTTGTCCAATTTCTCTAGAATCTTACTTTGGCATTTTGCCTTGGATTTTAAATCGCAATATACCTACTCTGTGTTCTAAAATATATGTAGTACAATAAAAATTTTGCTAAATCCTTGTCCGGTAACATGCAGATTAGTAGGGTGTTTTTGTTGGAGAAATTCTCCTTAAATTAGCTAAACAACGCAACTAATATTAACATTACCTCATTATTTAGTTGTTATATACATGAACATACTGTTTATAATGCAACACACTGTTGAATTATATAGATTTTAACGCGGATGTTGGTTATTGATCAGACAATTCCATGTATTTTGAAGATTTATCACATGTGTTACGTTATATGTTTATGATATTGGAAGTTACCATACCTGGCCTCCACATCTTGAGGTCATGAGGTTAGATTTCATAACAAATCGAATGTGATTAACTTTTAGGTTCAGGGGGTCCGAGTACAATTCCAAACATTTATGCTGATTGAGGTTAAAGAAAATATTAATTTTTGGAAGAATGAAGCAAGTTGAATAATGTTACATCCATTTATACATAACATAAGCGCTCGCCTGCCAAACATTTATTATTTTGACATCTAAACTCATTTTACTACTCTACATCTAAAAGAATTTGAAAAAATATATGTCACTCCAAATTATCAGAGGTCTCATCCGATGATCATGCTCTTAATATCCACAGAAGTAAATGAATTCTTTGAACAGTAAATATTTACTTGTAAACCACAACTACTTAAGCTATTGGTATTCAAATGATGCAACAGTCTTCACAGACATATTTTAGTTTTCTATATCAACATTCTTCGAGAAGATACTTGTAAAATAAAAATTCTGATCATGAAAATCTGATTTTACATAAATAAGTGAAAATGGCATATCGAGCCGGTTTGAGAAAAATTGACCAGCATGCAAAAAAATTTCAAATTTTTTCGAGTCTATTTTTAAGAAATCTATATTTTTTCAAAATGATTACAGTTGCTCACTGTGTATAGTATAGTAAATTCATGCAGTTGATGATAGATCGTTTATAATAAATAGACTACTTAGTGCTCCTGCAAGGCATGTTGCTTGAACTCTAATATTGTCAGTGCTTAAAACCAAATGTACTTATTTAACCCCACGGAAGACAATGATATAAATTTATTCAATTAGGGAATCTGTATATTTGTCTGAACCCATATAATGAATAATTTTGTGTCTTTAAGCTGTTGATCTTTAACGTAGTTGATACTGTGCTTGATCCGTTTACAGACAACTAGAAATTTGGCGACACTGCGCTGCTTCTATATGGTGCTCAAACGTTGTTATCTTGTTGAATGTATGGATTATATCATGGCCTATATGTAAGACACGTCACAGTATATAAGTGTAGGATAAAATGTTGAACAATCACTATCGAGAGAAACTGCAGAAACGCTTTTGCTGCCATCCACCATTATGCCATAATTGTAACATTTTGATAAATTCTCTGATATTAAATGATAATGAACTATGATGTGGTTGCTTGAATGAATTTAATGTTCATATCCTTGTATTGTTTGTTATAATTATTTGGACCGATGTATACTAAAAAACAATAACTGAAGTTATCAACAATATAATCTTTTTTTTGTTTGTTTAACATTATTGGTGTATTTTGTTTCATTATATTGAATTACTATAGCAAAAAATATTTTAATAAATCATGCATGCGTTAACTTAAATGTGAGCTACCCTTCCACTTGGCAAAGAGGCAAAGTTGTAGGAAGTCGTTCTTTCGATTTTGATCATTAGTTTATTTTGCGAGCATACAAAATGCACAATGTTTAGATGTAATTTGTTTTTAGTTGTTTTTCTCTTTTTTAATTGTTAATTGTTATTGTTAAATTAGTGTTTAGGTGTTTTATCCTGACTGTGACTTCATATTGATACATAGTGAATCCACTGCTATATATATACACATAGATTTAAGTATGTATTATTCGAATCTTCGATTTCATACGAAAATCTAGTTGCCATTGCTCATCTCGAAGTCTTTGGTTTTTGTCTTATACAAAAGAAAGACATTCATCCCCCGAAGTTCCCAATTAATATCAAAAATTTGGCTAGATATATGCCAAAAAATTAGCTATAATTCAAGTGACAATACTTCAATCGATGAGTCTTAATTTAGCTGATTTTGAAACTCATCATTTATAAGTAAAATAAAAAAGACAAACCCAGTGTGTACGTATTTTATAGGTACCTACTATTCCTTAATACTTTGTTTGATAACTTGTATGATTTTTTTTGTGATTATTTACAAAATAAAACTTATTTTGTTGTTGATGATTTAATTTTTGGAATTTGTGCCTTCGCGATATTTGTAAAATAAAGATTAAAAAACATCGTTTCTTTTTTTATGCCGATCACATCTATTTCTACACACATTTTTAATATAGCAGTAGTAGTAGTAGCTTTTCTACATGTAGGGAGGTGAGTAACAAAGCGATCCACGTTATTTATAAAAAAATCTCACGAATGGAGTACCATGGGAAAAAGTTGCTTGAAACTTGTAGGCAAGTTGGTTCCAGATGAGTGGTGTCCGGTCTGCTGACGTGGCTGTTCGTCGGTCATTGTTTGTTGTCTGGTCCAGTCGTAGTCTATTCATATCCTGTATGAGTGGCTGCCATATTGGTTCAATGTCTACGCTGGGCTTGCTGTACACGTTGCTGTTGTTGGTGATTAATGCCGCCTCCTTGGATTTTCTTCGATACCAGTGCGGTTCTTTAGTAATAACCTTAACGTCGTCCCAAGCTATTTTATGGTGCTCCGTCCATGCGTGGTCAGCTATTCCAGATTTTCCCGTCTCTGCTCGCTGGGTGGTAAGACGATGTTCTTTGATTCTTACTTCCAGTGGCCTTTTTGTTTCTCCAACATAGATTTTACCACATTGACATGGTATCTGGTAGATGCAGTCCTTTGTCTCTTGACATTTATTCCTGGGCTTAGTTTTTGTTAGGATACTTCTGAGGGTGGCATTCCTAAGGAATCTTGTTTGAACCTTGTATCGCTGACCTATTCTTCTGATTCCATCTGATATAAACAACCACAAAGAAGGGAGTTATCCGGACTTTAATCGACCGAGCTAGGGGTATTTGTAATATACTCAATATCATTAAACAAGATCTATTAAAAAACGGATACCGAAAGAAGCTAGTGGAAGCAACAATACAGGAGAATACCATTAGTCGAAGAATTAAACACGAAGAATCTCAGCACTTACTCATTCTGCCTTACGCCAAAGGAATATCAGATGGAATCAGAAGAATAGGTCAGCGATACAAGGTTCAAACAAGATTCTATAGGAATGCCACCCTCAGAAGTATCCTAACAAAAACTAAGCCCAGTAATGAACCTCAAGAGACAAAGGACTGCATCTACCAGATACCATGTCAATGTGGAAAAATCTATGTTGGAGAAACAAAAAGGCCACTGCAAGTCAGAATCAAAGAACATCGTCTCAACACCCAGAGAGTAGAGACAGGTAAATCTGGAATAGCTGACCACGTATGGACGGAGCACCATAAAATAGCTTGGGACGACGCTAAGGTTATTGCCAAAGAACCGCTCTGCTATCGAAGAAAATTCAAGGAGGCGGCATTCATCGCCAACAACAACAACGTCTATAGCAAGCCCAGTGTAGACATTGAACCAATATGGCAGCCACTCATAAATAAGATCAATAGACTACGACTGGACCAGACAACAAACAATGACCGACGAACAGCCACGTCAGCAGACCGGCACACCACTCATCTGGAACCAATCAGAATAGACCACACACAGCGACACGTCAGCGGACGGAGTATAAATAGGTATGAAGGGAACATGTTCGCCAGTTCACCTGAAGACGATTGAAGATAGTGTATCAGTCGAAACGTTGTGATACTCAAAAATTTTATAGACAATGGAAGTCCGAAATCAAACTTTTGAATGGAAAAAAGTGTGAAAGTATACAGCACTTTACTAATTAAATATAAAAATTACCTAGTATAATGCTGTTAAAATAACATAATCATAATTGCAATTTAAATAAATAAATCACTGTATAGTTTAAGGTTTATGAATTGATTGACATCTCATTACGATTTGTTAAGTTTTAAATTCGACAGAACTTTGCCAAACAAACACTTTCAGCAAAAAATTCTAATGCAGCGCCTACCTCAAAATATTTAGACAAATAACATGTTTTTAACAAATATTAGACTAAAACAGATCAATTAGATACAGCAAATACCTCAGAGTGTATATATTATTCCAGATTAAAGTCATCATTAAATGTCCTTGCGAAGATGTTACCTTAGTGTGAATAGTATTTTTGACCCATATTTGCTAACGTTTCTAATCATTTTCCGTATTTTGACACTTTTATAATAAATATACTACAAACACAACATGTAATTGCCAATAACCTTGTAGGTATATATATATATATATACACACAAGGTTATTGGCAATATATATAGG
Organism: Bruchidius siliquastri; assembly: GCA_949316355.1. Classification (NCBI taxonomy): domain Eukaryota; kingdom Metazoa; phylum Arthropoda; class Insecta; order Coleoptera; family Chrysomelidae; genus Bruchidius; species Bruchidius siliquastri. The sequence goes on from OX438533.1 coordinate 22,725,648, forward strand.
TATGTACATATATACAAGGTGGTCTTGTAAGTTCTGATAGTGACATTTTTTGTATGGATATGTTTTACTTTTCTGCTGTAACAATCTCTTATTGGCAATTAGCTGTTGTATATATATATATATATATATATATATATATATATATATATATATATATATATATAAAATTATTAGGTTTTGGTATGGTAAATGAATTGTGATATCTGAGAAAATGTTGATGAAACAACTTGGAGAAATGACCAATGATTTAAAGACATTGGCAGTGGATTTCAATAAAGAATGATTTCAAAACAGTGGCAATACTATTATTAGTATAAAAACAAGCCGTACTACAAAAGTTCAGCTGAATACAAAGCACCTGACAAGCATATAGCAAAGATAATTTTGTATCTTATGAAACTAGGCAACCAACACAACACAATATTATGCAATGTTGTTATCGATATAAACAAAAGCGAAAATTTACATCATGGAAGCGATAAGGCCTGAAAGCTCCTGTTCTGAGCAGGTTTATTGTGAATACTTTTTTAGTCATACGTAGCAAGATTCGATGGATATCATACGGATACGATGTAGATATTAATCTGTCTACATAGTGCATACGGATAATAGTCTAGCAGTAGTCAACAGCAATCGTAGTTTTCATGGCAGCCAACAAGTGGTACTTCTATCGTGAATAGACAGCATCTACGATCATATATCAATACTTTATCCGTAACTCCATATACTCGTATATGTAGCTCCATCAAAATAAGTGGAACCGGATATCTACTTTACGAGGATAGTTCAAGAGTGCAGGACAATAAACGGAAAGACTAAAGTATTATGTTTATAATAAGGCTATCATAATAAAACAGAAAGGTATGAGTTTCAAAAAATTGAACAGAAAAAATGTGAATACATGAAAGGTTGAACTTTATCAGCGAATCACATTTTTGGACGCCTATTTTCTCACAACTCAACTTTTCCCTATGATCAGTGAGTGAGGTGGCGGCACTACCGACTATAAACATATATTTATACTCGGGGGGGCGGCACCGAAATGCCTAAACTAAAACCAACGACGCGTCGTGGGACGGAACAAAAGTATGTCAATATGACGAATGTTGAGAGGTGGTCCATTTTGTTTCAGTTTGAAAGAAAATCAGCACCTTCTGTCCTAAGAGGAAAACTCAAAGCATCACACATCTGTATAAAATTTCTCTCTCGTAGACACTAATCTCATCTTCGTATCAGTATTTGTCTTTTAATTGCATTTTATGGTTACTTGTCAACTTCTACTTCACGGAAAGGAGGTACAGCTGCATGCCCGTCGTTGGTTGTAAGCAAAAGATACCATTTTAGTTATGGAGGGTTGTCTCATATGGGGGAACTATTGAAAAAGTGTCCAGCTGTGAGTTTTTAGTCCCTCCAGGCTAGAGTAGAGTAGAGTACAGGCGCGTATTTAGGGTTAACCTACTGGAGGGGTATGCTCTCTTTGCAATGGGGGACTGTAATCAACCAAATGTTCACTGATTTATATTCCACCAGTTTCTTTGGATTTTTTTTTGTTCATGGGGGGGGGGGTAATTACCCCCCTCAGATACGCGCCTGGTAGAGTATGAAATAAATGTATCAGTTGTAGACGGAGTGAAGTGGGCTGCGTTGGAAAATTTAATACTTTCGGTGGCTGGAGTAGTTAATACAACTGCAGTATAGAGAAACTCAAACTATCTACGTATTCCAAAATGATTTTGTACATGATACAGATAGCATGAAGAGTGATCAATTTTCGTGAGCTTTATAAATTAATTAAGTACGCTATAACAAAGAGGAAGTCATTCTTTCTTTGTTTACTTCTCTACCCTACTCAAATATTTTTTGATTTCAAATTTACCCACGTGCTACACTAGTGCCAGCTCAATTTTACTACTTCCAATGAACACTTAAGAGATACACAGAGGCGGTTCTGACAAACGTAATCGCAATAGCTTCCTGACAATCGCGAAACATGACAGGGAGTCAGACAAAGTGTGAATGAACTCACTATGGCGCTATGATGTCACCAAGTGTTGTTCTGTCTTTCCCGAGACAGTCTTACCGATTTCCATGCTTTCTTATGTGACCTTCAGCCACCTTTTCATGTTTACGCACCCATAATATAGGTAGTATGATAAAGTGCGATATATGCATATATGCTTTTTGAAATACCGCTCACAACTACAGGAGGTTGAAAGAAAAATTGGACACTCGTAACATTTTATTAGATTTGTACTTATTGTCATATTTATTCCAAAAACATGGCCAAAATTAACCTGAGTGACTATATGTTGATTATTCGAAACCACGTTAATTTTGACATGTTTAACACTGATATTACACACATGAATAAAAACAAAAAAGCTATTTCTGTTAAATTTATTTCCATACACACCGGAACAATTTAAAAAACTATACAATTTAACACTTTTTACATGAAAAAATCACAGGCTATTGAAGTGTTTTTCACTTAAAATATCAATAGGTGTATTAAAATTTCGAACAAATATCATTCCCAATATCATTAAGACACGTCACATGGAGAAAAAGTGCGAATAGCTATTAGCAGTGGTGTCTTCGGTTAGCATTCCAGCAAACAAGACAACAGCAATATAATTTTATATTTGTCTGTCATTAGTAAGGAGGTAGGTGGTCAATGGAAAATGAGAAACGGTAATCAAGAAATGGATAAAAGTATAATTCACCCAAAGGTCATCCACCTGTGCAAGAACTAATAAATTCCATTAGTATCAATTTTTAATGATTTTTTGCGTGTTCTGCAAAATGAGCTATCTTCATTTTTCTCCATTCAAGGAAAGATCCCATAACTCTCATATACTGATAGGTTCAACCAACCTCTGTTGAGATAGCAGGTATAAATTTATTCAGGAATTACAATATGTCTAAACAGCAGCTTTGCTAAAGTTATAATCAACGTAATGTAACTATTATTCATAAACTTTTATTTTTTTGTATCATGCATGCATGATTACACAAAATCCTGGAGTTATTGAAAAATTCCAGGCGTAATTCTTTGGACCACAATTGTAGTTGTAATGTGGAAGTTTTATGATTTTTACTTTTTCTATAAAAATACATATACAAAAATAACGAGAAAAATTTGTAAAACCGGGCTGTTCTGCAATGCTTCAATATAAACTATTGCTCTCGTCTTGATTATCAAAATCAAATTAGTTTCAGATTCGCAATCTTTAGATTTTTTTGGATATCAAAAACACTTTAGTTTCAGACAATTTACAAGTAGCTTTCTGCAATTCGATTGATTGAGGGTTAAGGTCAGTATTTGAGCTTTATGTATCTTACCTTTAGTGTATAAAAAACAACTAATCTGATAAACATATATTGACTAAAATGGGGAAATATTCCTACACTTACATGATGTTTTGAAGTTGCTTAAGCTACTGCATATTGAAAAGAGTGACTGATGAAAAAGTAAGAAGTGATGGGCAACTAAAAAAATCACGGAATCGTCCTTTGAACAGCCTGCATGAGAAAACCAGTCAATAATTACACAGATATATATAAGAACATTCATCCATAACTATCTGTACAGAATTTTGACTAAGCATTTTTGTTGTTCTGTCAGTCTGCGTGAACGACATGATATTTCGTGTCAAGATCGTGCAATGCCTTTCGAGCTCAATAAAATAAATAAATAATACTTTTTTTAATACTCGAATCTGTTACTGCACAACCTTACACAAAATAGGTGCGAAATCGTTATCGCCATACTACTATTGTCCAGGTATATCAGCCTTACAGGTCTTCGTGCCGTAATTGACGCAAAATAACTATTTTTCTTCATTTCAAGAAACGGTTAGACTAAAAGTTTTCTTACGGAGATCTGTTCACGCAGACTTAAGTTTTAAAAAATAGATCAGATCCACTTGTCTTTTATAACTACTCATCTACAAATACGTAAGTCGCCAGCTAAAAACGGGACAGTTCAAGTATTTTTTCAAAGTGTAGCTCATTCCTGAAACAAGAAATATCAATTTAGACACAAATGATGAGTCAATATAAAAGTCATCGATGAATGGCATAAAAAGATGTGTAATATCCATCCTCACCTTCTGTTTGCTTTTTGAACAATTTGTGAGGCATTCCTAAAAGTTGGGTTTTCTATAACTGAAGAACTAGCTTTGTAATGATTATTTTGTCTCTATTAACTGAACACTATTAATTATTATTGTGCTACATTAAGATTTACGTCAGCGATTTGGAGCAAAATTCTATTTTTAAGCTATGAGGAGTGAAAATACACTTTAGAGACAAAATCAATATTCCGTCAACAAATAGTGTTTTTGAAAATAAGGCGCTTCATGACCGTCTGCCATTGTCAGTCGAGCTGTAATCTTTTTTTGTATTAGACATATGTCTATAGATACACTCAATATCTGTGATGTGTTGTTTTTGTGCAATAATTTATAGAATATTAAACATACATATATTGAAATAACAGATGTATTGAATATTAATGTAGTGCTCATCTGCACATTTCAATCATAGTGTACTAGGAATGAAATGAGCCTCACTCTTTAAACTGGAACGTAATTCCCCCTTGGTGTGTACCACAACTGGCCTGTAGCTACGCGCCTTAAAATTTCTCTAGCTAACAGTCTCTTTTCTTTTTTGATCTTCTTCAATACACCCTTGTTTTCGTGCGCTCTTCTCGAAAGATAAGGGAGGACTTCGTTCACAGGACCATATGGGATGTATTTATATGCTGAGTATCCTGACTGGCCTGAAAGATCAATAAAAATATGCAAATTAGTGGGATATTTGTGTATAATGTTTTTGACACTGTACATACGGAAAAGCTCATATTTGTATCAATAAAGCATTAAACTAAGTACTGACGGTATTATCGTCCAACATTCTGATCAGGCACCAAAGGCGGATAAAGGCTTTCGGGGGAACGGATTGGTAATGACAAAATGGCGGGCAGTTCAGGTTAAGAGTCGGAAGCACGAGGAGGCCCACTTCCTGAGCCCCTCTAAGTCCTTAATATAATGGCGCATATCCAGCATTTCTCTGATGGAAGAGGGGCGGTAATTTTCATCTGTATTTTTTTTGGGAAGCAATTCAGTTCAATATTTTGTGTCCCATATAGAAATTTATATGCCTGCATCAGCAAATTTATAACAAGCAAATTGTCTACACATAGTCTATGTATTATATTCTCCAGCATCTTGTATCACTTAACCTAATCATAGTACAATTTTGCAACAATGAATAAGTTTGATCAGAACGCTGGGAATAAAAACTTTTCGAACAATTCCACCAAAACCCACATTACAGTACTGTGAAAAGCTGAGAATAATTCTGAACAAACCCAACAAAACCCATTTTCCATTGCTTTAGTGTTTGGGTTTTGAACCTGGGGGCATTTACTACCGCGGTAATCAAAACAGTTATTCTATGGGGGTAACAGCGTTGGTACTGAAATTGATGATGGTATTTGCTTGTATTGTGTGCTTGAAATAATTTCAAATAGGAGGTAATATCAGTATCCCTAATCGGTCATAGGGGTAGGTAATGCGAAGTCGGTCCTAGTGTAGCAAACACGACCACGGCAAATGAGACTATGGATATAGTCTACTGCGAGTTAACACATCCATATCCATTTTAGATTCGAAAGACCGCTGTCTCGAAGAAACTTTAACCGTTCTCAGGAAGTACTGTGGCTACAGTCATTCATCGACGTAAAATACAGTATTGCTAGCCTACAAAAAATGTTTAGTATTTGCGAATTCATAATTAAAAAAAAATCTTACCGTCATTTCATATGGTAACGTCTTTATTGAAATTTTAATTCTTCGTCGTCTTTATTTAGTTTTCTGGGAATTTAATGAATTATTATAGATTTTTATTATAGATTTTTCTACAATCATTTTATGTTTTAATAATTTTCATATTTAATTTTTATCACTTGCATTATCAGTTATTTTTTTAATTTTATTTGAAAGTCAGCATTTTTATTTTTCTCATTTATGTTGATGTAAATGATTTATGTTGTTTGCTAGTGTTTATATAGGGATTTTCATCGATAATCGTATGCAGGTGTAGAACTCATGTTGTAACCTGAAGTCTGTATGTCATGCCCTTATTTTCATTCCCAACATTACAATATTACACTGAAAACTAGACTATGATATTTATATATATATATATATATATATATATATATATTATATGCGGAATTTTACACCATTACTTTTCAGATTTTGGACATGTGGCAGACTGGGTTTGTTAAAATGCACCAAAGCTTGTCTTGTTCTCTGTTTCAATATGCGATACGAGTGAAATTATCGGATATACATCATATAAATATATTTTCTATAGTTTCTTTATTTTTCACACTAAATACCTATATGCAAAAAAATAACATTTTTCTTGAACTGCTGAATGGAGATTCTCAGTGGGTAAAGTATTATTTGCATACTTTATAAGCTGGGCACAACTCTGCTTTTAAACATATCCACTTGCATGATAAGCTCTGAGATTAGGAATTATGTTTAGTCAATACTGATATTACAAATTCACATATATGGTTTAACTCAGCAAGTAAGAGCATCTACAATCTAGATGAACAAACATAGTGTTAACCTTCTGCCAGCTTTGCTCGCTCAAAGCAGAGTCTATCCAATAAAATGCAATTTTAGCACAATTTGATTTCAGTTCTTTTCTATATAATTGGGTTCAACAGTTGGGTCCAAGCTACCTCTGAGAATATGATAATTTTTCAGTGTCTCTGAACATAAGAAATATCTCTAAGTGTTGTTGTATTTTGGGTCCGCCAACGTTTGCTGCCATTTGTGCTAAATTAAATTTTTATATTACCTTTCATCCATTTTTCAAATTAGATAACGTACCCAGGTAAGCATTGATTCATTACTTGACTGAATTAGCAATGATCGATTTGTTTATAAACTGTCCAAGATAAAACCACCGACAAAACAAACAGCCAGGCTAGTTTTCGAGGTGAAAACATATAATCTACATCAAGGCGTACAGAAGTCGAAATATAGTCAATACTTACAACACTGCTTGCAACTCATCACCTTATATAGCAAAGTAACCTTATCTACTTTTACAGTAACAATACTTTTTGTGATCAATTTTTTACAGCTTGTGATCAACGTACAAAACACTTGATGACTTGGCAACACTGCATGTTATGTCAGCGAATTACAGTTGTCAATTCTTCAAAATAGCGCCTGCGGTTGGCGGGCGCCGGATATTTTTTTCCCTGTTTTTAGGTACTTGTGTACTCTGATTTGGCGTGTCGTGTTTGCTACACTCGTATCAGCGAAATCCTATGTAAAACCCACCTAACGGGAAGGTGATGTAGTCGCACATGGCGAGCAGCTGTCCGAAACAGATGACCTTGTCGGCCGGCTCGATGCCGAACTGCTTCATCTTCTCGATGGCGAATCGGACAGTGTCCTCGTTGTGTGAGGCCACCATGATGGCGATCTTCTTGTCCTCGCCCTTCACTTTGAACTCCTTGATTCGTCGAAGGCACTCGCTCAGCGTGCTGTGGTACATTTCAGTGGTCGCGTCGAAGTTGGGGTTCGTTGGGTCAGGGTAACCCATCGCGGCGGCTCTTGCTCGTTCCTGGAACGCATGTAGGGTAAAATGAAGGTCTCTTAAAGATCAATTAATTCGTTAAACGACTAACGGCTTAAAAACCATTAATTATACATAACTGTATAGTAAAACGTTTAATCAGATGGTCTGGGCAATTAATAAACAGCACACTTCAATTTTAAATTCAGCATTAATAAGGAAACACACAAAATTACAAGTTTATAAAGTATTTAGAAACTTGAGAAACATACTGTGAAGTTTAACATATTCCGCAGCATAGAGCAATAAAACGTTGATATATATACAAAAAAGGGTAATACTGTTAACATTCCTACTATGTTTGAATGTTTTTGAGTACGCCTGAAAATGAGCAAAATTTAGAGAAATACATACTTAATAAATAATGTAACTTCTTTTTCCTGGATGTTACTTGAAAACAGTATATTAAATCAATTGTTCTACCATTTTGGCTGCGTCCGCATTTTGAAAAATGCTGTCGAGGCAGGCAAAACGTGAGTGAAGCTCATTCAATGGTCATTAGAGGACGTTCCAGATTAGAACCTTAAGGGAACTGTTGTTCCTTAAATTTTACATTTTTTCGACCCCCCTTCTTCCGCGGAACCGCAACTAGTACTCATACTTGGTTTAATTAACAGCCAAGAGAAGCTGAATAGTAAACGTTTCGTTGAATGGATAAACAGTTATTTGTTTACTAATTTTCAAAAATATAAATCTGCATTATCTATAACAAGTCCACGTTATATACAATCCCCAAAATTTATCAAAATCGGCACACTACGTCGATAGATAAACGATGAATAAACCGTCGGAAGTGAATGACAGATTTTTGTGAGGTGTAACGACCATACATCTAGTGTGAGATAGTAAACTAAAACAACTTTAGACATAAAGTTAGAAATATTAAATAGCGGTAATCACAACCTATCATGACAGGAAAAATGGAGGAAAAACAAATCCCAAGTAGAATACAAATGTCCTGGATATTTGAATTGGACAAACAGGAACATCGAAACACTGATCATCTGAGGATAGAAAAGATTTTCTGCAGTTATCGCCACTGTTCGATGAGAAGAGGCTCAAGCATAAATCTATAATTAAACCAAGCAAATACAAATTGAATTGCGTATGTGCTTCGATAATCGGCCAGATAGGCTAGAATCGGTAGATCTAGTTTATGTATCTTATGTCTTACCAACCCAGAATTTATATATTATATCTCACCTGTTCCAAGTAAGCACCTCGGACCAACTTGGCACCGAAATAGAAGTTCTGTCGCTTGGCCTGCTCCAAATCAGTGGTGACCTCTGAGAGCGCGTTCCGCAAGTAACATTGATAAGTATTGAACACTATCGCTTTTTCCTTATTGTACTTTCGCATGAATTCCAGCGTGATTCGCGTTATGGCCGGTTGGAAGTAGGTCTGTTCGGCATCGACCATGATACGGACGTCCATGTCTTGTGCTGCCTAAAAAATAAAAAATGTCTGGTGTCACCATGAAGTAAGAGATATAATTTATTGTGATGTAATTTCAAGAAATCAAGCTATTAGTAAAAGGCAAATACTTCAATAATGGGATTTTAGCTAATTTTATCAACTGGCCGTACTTATTTTGGAGGAGAACGGAATAGGCGTATTTGTAACTGTTATTGATCGATACTTGTAGATGTTACGGATACAAAAAAAACACGGGGGGATAATGAACTTGATTTCCCCAGGATGGAGCATCCTCGCATATTTACCGACCACTTAAGAATTGTTGAATGCTGTTTTTCAAAATATTTTTTTAAGCTGACATTTAGCAAATTCGTGGCCTCCAAGACTGCCTAATTTTAACCCAGGGGATTTCTCTCGTTGTGGGCTTATTAAAAAAACATGAACAACAATGCTGGAAAATTTACTATAATACTAGGGATAGTGTAGCTGCAATTCAAGCAGAAATGTTGAATAATGTTGTGTGCAATTTGGACGAACAATTGGCGATTGTAGAGCAGCAAAATGGACGACATCAAAATCTCATTATTCTAGCAAACGAATTTGTTTTACATTCTGTTGTTCTCATTCAAAAAATACATCATCTATTTTCTTAGGTAAAAGAGTCAGCTAAAGAAAATCAGTCAGATTTTGTACTCGGATATATGTCTAATGCATATTTTTATATATCACCTCGCGCAAAGGCAGATAGCCTATCGCGCTTCATAAGCACTACGCGAGGATAAATATCTGTTCACATTGACCTTAAAGCGCTGTAGATATTGTAACCATCGGGGAACAAACTTCCCGGTAGCTCATTCCACTACGCCGAGGTTCTCCAAAAGAACGACTTTTGGAACAGGCTTGTTCGAGGCGTTGTAGTTCGACCTGGTGAAGATGCGCCCTATGAGCTCCTCTAGTCTTTGCTGTACTGGCGACTTTCGGAGTTATTATGCGAGATAGCTCGGTCGAACATCTGCCATGATAATATCTATAGAATAAAGACCATTCTTCGATGTTCCAGACTGTGAATGAACATTATTTGTGCGGTAAGGCGCATCCGCTAGAAGTATTTCTCGCTTCTGGATTGTGTCCAAAAGCTTCAGGGGGAGCTTTGGGGCGGATCCCCACACATGCGAGCAGTACTCCAAGCGATGGTCAGATCTGGGCCTTGTACAGTAGCAGTAGCTGTCCCGGAGAATATAATTCCCTGAGACGTTGACCTAGCGATGCCAGCAACATGACCGTACTATGACATGTTATTGTTGATGTTAATTCTCAGAAGCTTGATGGAAGATGATTCAAATATTGGGTGTCCCTCCATCTCCACGGTAGACCAACATGCGACTTCTTAGTCAGGGTCAGTCTTCAGTGCGTTAAACTGAACTCCGTTTGTATATCCCTATTCAACAATTCTCTCAATGTCCCGATTGATCTGAACAGCATTCTGCCCCCGCCGACATACGGTATCTCGGGATGGTAGTGGTTTGCCCGGTTCCATGCTGGGAATAAGAATAAGGGTGCTGTCATCAGCGAAGCTGTGGACAGGATTAGACGATTTCAAACAAATCGTTGATGTACAGCGGAAAGAGCGTTGGAGAAAGGTCAGATCCTTGAGGAATACCCGCATTGATGGTAATTACATCGGAAGCATGTCCACCCACCACCACAAATAAGAGGCGATCCCTGAGAAAACTATCCAACCAGTTGCACATACCCGATGGCAGCCCATAGGCAGCAAGCTTGATCAAAAGTCTTGTCATGCCACACCCTATCGAAAGCCTTTGATATATCGAGCGCGACGACTCGAGACTGTCCATGAAGCTCTATTGGTCTGCTCCACATATGGGTGACGAAGACCAGATGATCTCCCGTGGATCTATTTGCGGATACCATATTGGCAATCGTTGATATTATTTTTGTTCAGATACTTCGGAAGCTGCTCGTTAATAACAGTCTCCATAACCTTGGACATAATGCAGTGCAGAGTCACAGGTCTATAGTTGCTGGGTATATTTTTCCTGCCCTTATTAGGTAAATGGTGTACTCGACCGATCTTCCACTCAGTAGGGAACATTCCTCGCTAGTAGGAGAGATTAAATAGTTTGCAAAGGACAGGTGTAAGCTCTGCGGCGCAACGTATTACGAGAATTGCTGGTATTTGGTCGGGACCACTAGCTTTCCTGGAGTTGTTTTTCTAGAATGCGTTTCGTATCTCGGTGTTGAAATCAAATTTCTGGCATTTTTGAGTCCACACTGATGGTAGTTGGTGGAGTATATCTTTGGAAGTTGATTGTAGAATTGGCAGGAAAAATCTGCCCCAAGGTATCTTTTTCTTTCGGTGTGGATGCAATGGACCCATCCGTTCTCGTCAATGGTGGTAGGGACGAGTAGCAAATTCTGGCTAACAGACTTGGCCACAGACCAAAATTATCTGGATGAGTTAAAACATGAAAGTAGTTTGTTCTTACTTTCTGGTGGTGCTCCTCTTTGCTGTTATCGATGACCCGCTTAAAGTGGCTTCTGGCATCGATGTAACGGCGGTGACTGTCAGTAGTAGGATTCGTCCCCCATTCCCTGTACCGTTGGTTTTTTGCTGTATCTGGTTCTCTTCAGCTCCGGCTAAACCAAGATTTGTTCTTGGAGAGGGGCATTTATCAACGTGTGATATTATGGTTTCCATACCTGATGTTAACACCTCTGTTATTTTTTGGCCACAATCTGACGGATCTCTGGACGTGAAACAGACATCATTCCATAGAAAGGACTGGTAATAGTTCTTGAGATAATTTCACTATGCTGATTAGTAGTACCAGACTCTGCGTGCTTTAGTATGTTGTTGAGCTAGTGATGTCGTTCTACAGTGTGTTGAAGTGGTATTGTGATCGATGTTCCTAGTGGAGCCGATTCACTGTGTAGATGGCGGGATTTGTTGTGAGATACAGGTACAGCAGGCTAGCAAAGTCTCCATGTCGATTGGGAACTTTTATTGGTCCACTGATTATCTGTTCCAAGCCACAGCTGATAGCGAAGGCTTCAGCTTCGCGTCCTTCCCCGTCTGTTTTGTTCGAATGTTTTAGCCAATACGCATTGTGAACGTTGAAATCATCCAAAAAGATTATTTCTGAGTTGGGGTGTTTGTAAGGTATCTAAAGTGGCTGAAAGATTCTCGAAAAGCCGATGGAATCCTTCATCTCACAGAGTTCACATAGCATGTAACTTCATCAAAATTATGAAGCAGTGTTTATACTTCTATACATCCAAGTTAGGCCAACGATCTTACACTTAACTAATAGAAGTTGGAGATTCACTCATGGTTTTCTTCATTTTTATTGAGGAAGGGTAATCTGTCAAGATTGACGTCATCCCTAAAGGCTCACTGTCAGAGTATTCAAGCACCACAAACCAATGAAGAAGGTGGTCACAGAACTCCTTACGCTGATCATATATGACGCTGGTGTATTAATCGACTACTACATGTAAAAGGCTTGATTGTGATGATCAAACTCAGGAAGAATCTAAGCAGTACATGGCTCATCAGAAGTATAATAACCATTCAACGATATTCGTGTAGTGAAAAACGTCTCAGGGTTCAAAATGCTTTAACATATTGCTTCTAGAATGCGCTGTTATTTTTGGGCATAGACATAAACATTTAATGACATGCAGAATTTTTATACGTTAATAATTTGAAAGCGCGTGGAAAGTACAAAATGAGTAAAGATCGATATCAAGATTGTTCATACCGAACCGCGAACCGTCTTGGCGTATGCAACCAGTGTTACTGCCATATGCACTCTGTATATGCCTATACAACAGTCTTAAGAGTTTATTGTTTTATTCGCATATTTCAGTTAAATTTGTACTCAACAGAATTATTTTACAAAAATATCATTTAAACATTAACCTCACAATGCCAGATTGATCTTTTATCAATCGCCAAAATTGTCCAACAAATAACGAGTCCAATTCATATACAATTAGACTACGTAACTATAATCTCTGAATACTTACCTTTACAATGGTGTTCATCCTTCTGATCATGTTCCTGAACATCTCTTCCTCCTTTGGTGATAGCTGTGTGATAAGCCTAATCATACGACCGCTCTTCAGATCAGGCACCCTGAAAGTAGTACTCAACTCCTGGTTATCGTCGATGATGCCAGACCAGGGGAACAGATGCAGGACACTATAACAACAAGTGTTAATTAGTGACTATATGGTAAATAAAGCATATCGTAAAAATGAACATCTTCAATTCCAGATAGAACTTGATCCCATAAGGATGTCATGTGCAATCGTGGATGAGAGCTCAGAACTTAACCGAAATCAGACATTTAGATTTAGATTTTATCTAAAAGCACTCTCTAGCGATCACCCCTTTTCCTAATTGTTTCGCAGATCGTGAACCTCCTATGTGAAGTGTGTCCGGCAAGCGGCATGAGGGCGGTTCAAATCTACCGAAAACCTATTTTTATAGATTACTAAAATGCGAATTTGTCTATTAGAGAACAAAGCATAACATTCATTGTGCTGTGCAACGACAACTACTCGCACACAATTCAGCATTTATTCGAGAAGGCATGATTGTCAACTCGGAAAAGGTGTGAAAATGACCAGGTAATGAAGATGAAGCGTACTGAATTATACTCACCCATGCCTATCGTATGTGACCTGTTTGAGGAACTTTCGTAACGATTCTTTATCACTAATCTTGTCGAATTTCTTTTCGAGATCTTCAGGCGATATATGATGAGACAGTACGTTGCCTTCACCGCCAACAATTTCAGTCATGTATTGTCGAGCCTTCATTATTACTTCAGACAATTGAAGCTAAAACAATGAAATATGGTACATTATTTCACATGATGAATAAATTGCGGCTGATGAACGTGAGGGATCAATAATTTTGGTGTTTAAAGCAGACATATATACGTCGAGTTGATAGAAAATACTCCATAAAATGGTAAAATAGTTTTCATAGCTTGAATTAATTACAACACTGTAAAAATACTTTTGTAGTATTGCTTATTGCTAAATTGAAAAAATAATTCTGACCACGAAGGTCAGTTAATCCACACACATACTATACAGGCCCTTTTAGCATTTTAGATGTTGTTTGAGATTTACCGGAGGATTAATTTGTAACTGAATAAAACTTAATTTAGCGATTTCTGACTAATTGTTAACGCATCTAATTTTCAATAATTGATGACACTGCAGCAGTCAACTAACACACCAAAAAGTTCTTGAAATCTTGATACTGGGTAAAACCACGCTGATAACATACACATTCAGCAGCATGTTTCTAATTGAATGATCGTTGATTTCTTGGGGAATCGCGTCCCAAGCAACTTGAATTTTATTCCCCCAACTCTGTGGTGGTGATGTATGGGGTGGGCCAGGCAATCTATCGATGCTTCTCCCTACCATATCCCATACGTATTCTATGAGAGAAAGGTCGGGAGCGTGGCAGCCAAGGCATGACTCTAGATAAGCCATCATTACACCTCCCATATGTGGACGCGCATTAATCTGGATAAAAAAGGGATTATCAACACGCTGGTCGTAGGGTATAACTGTTGGTTCTAACACTCTCTGTATGTAACGCACGGTTGTTATGGATCCTTGGATGAAGACTAGTAGAGACCAATTACTAACAGACATACGGCACTTTACTGCGAAGTTTATTTTCTTTCTCGCTTCCGTTTTAGCAACTACTAATACAGATTACTGCAATTTAACTGAATAAGTATCAACTCATCTCCAAGTGTCGCCCTCTATGGAGACGGCCATTGGCAACTTACGAAGTCTAGGCTAAAGAGACAACAAGCATGTCTATAGCAGGTCTGACGCATAGTGGAGAGCATACACAGAATAAGTATCATACATTATTTCAAACGTGCTATTTATCCTTTTGAAAAATGGGATGAAGATTGAAATTATGACCCTTATTTCTGCGGAGTTAGACATGCCCTCCAGAATACGTCTATGTTACTACCAATATCATAACACATGTCGCTCAACCGAAAATACCAATTTATTTTATTTCCGCGGAGCCTTCTGGCCAGTTGGCCACGTGCATCCCTAGGCAAAATCGAGATTATCGAAAAACACTATCGAGTTCTAGGTTGTTATCTCAGTGGCAGTGGCTACACCATTTTAGGTCTTTAGTGTCGAGGCTCTACTGTCAGTGATAGTATAAGAATATGGCCCATAGAAATGCAGCACAAATTATTAAATTCGACGACAAATCGATGACATGGACAAAGGTTGGTGAAAAAGCTCTAAATTATTCATCTTCAATAAGTCCGTGTAACTATGAATTATCTAGAGCAACGTAGTTTTAATGTGCTTCATTGGACTACTCTCCTGATATTTCCCTCATAGAACACGTATGGAACATGCTATGGAGAAGCATCAGTATAATGCCTACCCCACCACGTATTTTGGCAGACTTGAAGAATGAAATTCATTTCCCCCAAGAAGCCATCGATAAATTTTAAGAAGCATAATACAGACGCACTGCTGAATATATAGTGTCAAGGTGGTTCTACTATTTATTAGGAATCCAAGAACTTTTCGTGTGTTGTTTGATTCCAAAGTGTAATCATATCAGAACACAATTTCTTTATATAAACTGATGAATATCGTTACGTTTCATACATTTTTTCTAGGTATTGCTCCAAATTTTCAAAAGATTACTCTACTAATCACAGTTTTTGGTACCTTAAAACACCACAGCCCACTGCCAAAGATCTGCAAGTAAGCTCAGAAACTGGTTGATGAGAGTACAGCTACTTGATTCATGTAAACTAGCATCGTGTAATCACCCCTTTAGTGTTAGAAAGAAGTATTGATTTCATGAAAGTCTTGATCGAAGAAAAAGAATTTACAGTCAGAAGAATCGGAAAAAAACATGGTGGGATTCGAACCCACATCTAGTTTTCCAGACACGTGCACTCCACCAATTACGCTACGAAACCATATTGGTGAATTGGCACAAAGGCACTATTGACACGGTAGGATTCATCGACGATGCCATTCTTCCGACCTTCAAAATGTAACTACTTGACAATTGTAGTATAAAAATCTTAGTTATATATTTTCTCTTAGGTACATTTGATTTTTATAGAAAACCGCGCGCACCTTTTTCGGGGCACAAGGGTGTATTCAATTATGATTATGTACGTAAATACTTTTTGAATAAACGTTATCATTATAAAAAAAGGAAAAGGCGTGCTGCAGCTCAGGATTTGACAGCTCCCTACATCGTTTAGGTAAAGTAGTACTGAGTCCGCAACTCGTGGGCTCTAAGTAGAAGGGGAAAACCAAGATGACTGTTTTTTGCATTCTTCTGGCTAAGATTTTTGCCGCAGCACGGCATGCCGGTATAGATTTTAAGGTAGAGAGAAGCGTATTTTTCGTCCCACCTAAGGATTCAATGACCATAAATAGCAGACTAGCAGACTAGCAGACTAAAAGTGTTATTACATAACAATAAAAGGCTTGTTACCCGTGAGCTTCTGATCCTTGATCCTTTGATTCGGAAGAAGACTGGTTTATGACTAGGTACGTCATGGGGAGAAGCGGATAATAAGTTGTAGTCATTGTTTTCTGCACTTTTTGCGAGCCAGTGTTTGCAACATTCTTATTGATGTTACAAAAGTTTTGCGTCTGCTTAGTCCTTGAAATGAATGGGGTATTTTCCGAAAAAATATTTTGACAGAATATTAATTCGATCTCTGAAAAGTGTGTATTGAGCATTTTTTCTGATTTATACGAACAAGAAGTTGCAAAAAATCCTCTCCAAATTTCAAACATAAAATATCGCGCCAATGCTGTGACGTAGTAAATCTCATAGTGATGTAGTAAGTTTTTCCGCGTCTCTTACTTAGAATGTTACTGTTTTACTGTTTTACGCTCTAGACAATATATGTGGTTGGATTATCAAATAATTTTTCTAAACCACGTGGGTGGAAAAATTGAAAACTAACAGCACCGCCGTTAAAAATAAGTTGCATTCATCAATTCCAGCTATTATAAAGGCAATATTACCGAGTTGGAAAATACCCCATTTGCGTATTCATGCATGCTGGGTTAACAATTTCGTTCAATAATATAATAGCATATAATAAGCTGAATGCAAATACAATAGTCCTATAAGTGCGGAGTCAGACTTCCAAGAAGTTTGGTAGTGAGAAGTCTTAATCTATATTACTAGTTTGAATGAAACGGTACCAAAAATCGGATTAGTTTTGGAAAAAATGAACCACACGTTTTTTACCGCTCCCGAAAACCCGAGCATAATGGATAATAAAGGTTTGTAGAAGTTCTGACGTTTTGTTTTTTAATAATTACTCTGCCGCCAATGTATCGATGCCAAAAATCTAGCAGCACTGTCAACTTCAAATCCACATCACATCGCTCCCCAAATTTCTTCAACTTCGGTTACTGAAATTACGCAACGACAAGATCGCCAACCGACTGACAGAAAGTCTGATGGAAATAATGTGGTATCTCGAATTACGAATGTGCAATATACGAGTAAGATGTTGAACAGCGCTGGACAAATATCTAGTTTCACACTGGAGGATCACAAAGCAATCGTTGGTAGTGGAGATGATATATATGTAGTTATAGATTCAATTGATGCTAATCGCAACAGCGAAAATACTTACCAATAATTGTGGTCTACCTAAAGCTGTCAGCTTGATGGCTGTAATGCCTGTACCGTAAGTCGCACCTGCAATCAAAGATAAGTAGCATTTATTATGGTTCTTCCTTCTGGAATGTTTCCGCAACCTCAGGTATCTTCAAGTGAAAAGATATTTTTGCGAATACCTTTTAACTCGAAATAGTTTATTCCAAAATAAAATGATTCAAGATGCAAGCTACTGAATACAGTACAAAGCTACAACCGCCACCAAAAAGAATAAAGCACTACTATGAAAAAAAAAGATTACGTAAACGGGAAGCTACGCTCTTACAAAAAGTCTACAGTAATACCAACCAAAAGGAGATTAGTTCAACAATAAATTGTCAATTCACAATATAAAAGTTCACTTTGGCCAATATGAATTGGTAAGTAACGATCTAACGATATCGACATTGAAAGGTTAATACTTGATCAATATTTATAGAGCAAATTCTTACTCCTCGTCGAATTATGGAACTAGGATACCAAAGCAACCTGAACGAAAACCGGGGCTCAATTTGCTATAAATTGAAGTGTTTAGTAAGGTACACAACAAGAGAACACTTGAAAAGCAGAAACATAATTTTGCCTCAGCAAAATAACATCTAACCTTTCAACACCTATATTATACACGTTAGATTATCATCTGATAAAATATTGTAACAATTTAACTATGTAAGGATAAAGTGACACCTGAAGGAGAAAGCCATACTGAGATATTTGAATATGTTTTTGAAACCATATCGAATATCTCTCAAAGTAGCTACCAAAGATGCAGAATACCAAGAATATTTTAAACTACAAACTGAGTAATTACTGTTTTGCGAAAGACTTGATGAAATACGTCGAGTTTTTATTACATACCTTTAACGGAACAACATATGCAAAAACAGCAGCTGTCGTCAGGTAATTGGACACAACCATAGCTAGTAATTATAGTTCTTCAAAGGTTTGGTAGGTAGGTACTGAATGAAATTACATCGTGAATATATTTTCAAGACAAGCAAAACAAATATTATGTGCAGATCGCATATATACACTTATCAGAAGAAAATGTTCCATCACTATGAATTGTGATACCTGGTACAAAGCTTCACAAATGGGATTACTCGTTATATGATATGTGATGTCATATGCATAATCTCAAATCGAGTATTTACAATGGCTGCATAGTTAACTGGGAACTTAATTGCTATTTTTGTATTATCCTTAACCATCCACCATCAAAATGACCCTAAGGAAAGCATCATTTTGAGGACGGCTGGTAAGGGGAAAACTCCAACTCCAACAAAAACTTGGAGTTTCCGTCAACGCTAATGTAGTTGCTAATAACCTATATTACTCTAGTGAAAAAATCAATTAATGTTTCAAAT
Organism: Bruchidius siliquastri; assembly: GCA_949316355.1. Classification (NCBI taxonomy): domain Eukaryota; kingdom Metazoa; phylum Arthropoda; class Insecta; order Coleoptera; family Chrysomelidae; genus Bruchidius; species Bruchidius siliquastri. The sequence continues at coordinate 22,744,842 of OX438533.1, forward strand.
ACACATGATATACAACTGATAGAATATCATTTAGATAGGGTAACTAGAATGCTAAGACGCTGTCTCAGGTAGCCATTGTAACCAGTCAACTTCACAATCTGAAGCGGAATGCATCATACATCATTTTCAGCACTGTGCGAGAATATTTATTTTTGTTTATTAGTACCTAGGATCATTTTTCAGAATTAAAAACGCATTTTGTAGTTTGAACAAGGAGTATGATTTTGACTAAAGACATTGATGTCCTCTGGATTGCTTCTTCTTAGACGTGTTTTTTTAAGTTATCAAAGGACTTAAATTTCACGTCGTTAATAATGGAAACACTTACTGAGAAAAATATCATTCATTCTTGTGGGCATCACTGATTTTAGGGTATTAGTTACAGTATCATCGATATTAAAAACGAGATATACATAGTCAACGCTAAAAATGTATTTTTTCGCAATCGTTAGCTTGTCTTAAAAACTCTATTAAGGATAAATACAAAATAAGCTCCACTAAATATGAAATGAGCAGCATGCTATGCTGATGAATAGCAGTACTATATTTATATAGCTTGATATTCTGCATCAACTGAAAGAAATTGTAAAAGAGAATCTACAAAGGGGAAAAATTTGTATAAAATATCTTTAAATCCATACTTATCTGAAAGCCACGATTGGATTTTTTTTTAAATTTCGCAAGGCCGCATATTTAAAAGTTAGGTATTACCATGACTTGTTTATCTGGAAATTTCAGTGTGTGCAACAATTACGTTTTCTCTTGCAATCTACTTTACCTGAGGTCTTCTGAAAATCTAGGGACAGAAAAAACACAGGCATCATGAATAAAAACATCGCAAACATAAAAATCTTAAAACCGAAAACAAAAAATTGAAAACCAATTAGTTACAAAATGAAAATATGTATGACGAATTACCCAGGAGACATCACGCATTCAGTTTAAGATGGTGACAAAAATTCCATTGCCCGTATTACTACCTTCTCCCTACTGTCACGTTTATGGTGCACATTATTATGGTATATGTCGATAGTAATTGCAAATGATTACATATCAGTAGATTTTAAAAATATTACAATCAAAATTCTATTAAATCTATGCAAAATCGACTTTTTGTTGACACTGGTAGAAAAGAATTTGTAGGCTGGTATCATGAAGGTTAAAAGTGCCATACAAAAGGTAATGCTATCATTCTCAAAAGCATACATATATGAATAGGATAATTACACAAAAATCTTTGCTTTAGCCAATTTCATGTGACGAAGAATATTTGAGAATACAGGTTTCACAAAAGTTATATTGATGGTTTTATTTTTCAAGATAGTTGCATTTAATAATCGTATCGGTAACCAAAAAAATTCTACATTGAAAAAAATCACAAATATTCTCAATCCTTTGGGGTTACAAAGGGATTTTTTGTAAATATTTTAACAGAAACTTTATCCAATAGCTTTTTCAGGTTATAATTAAAAGGGTATAAGAAAAGCGAATAAAACTATAAGAAAACATTATCAAAACATTATAGTTTTTCATTTATTTTATGGAAACTATGATTTTTTCCATAGTAATGAAGTATACTGCTCTTATTATAACATTTCTAGGAAAATAGATTCAAGCAAACAAATAGATCAAATAAATAAAACATCTCGGAATGGTCTCTTTATACACAACCTTTTTACTTTATAAGAAAAAACTGCAGACTGCAGCTTATATACAAAAATTATCGCACTTCAAAGGAATCCTCAACAGAGGCATTCCTTAAATTTTACATTAAAATTTGCCAAATTTTTTAGACATAAAAACTACAAAAAACGCTCATGAAAAAAATGTGTTTTTCCGATAAAATAGAAAAGTTAACACGCTTCATTTATAATCCAAAATGGCAGTTTTTAGTTATGCTAAAAGTATTCGTTTCTGAATGCATACGGAAAAACGGGAGAAATAGATCAGATATGCCATCTTGGCACCGCATAAAGCTTTTTCCATGGATCAGTCCTCTGGGTAATAAGTGAATGGTTCATTCATATGAGAGTAATAAATTGCAATAGTGGGTCTACCGCTGCATTTAATGTAACAGAAAAATGAGATGGATGACTAGAAAATGAACAGTGACTCTGTTCGTCATATTCGCTATACCCAGTATACTAGCGACGAATTTAATATTGAGAAAAAATAATTTTTAACAAAAACGAAGAAATCAGAGTCACTGTTCAATGAAACTACGTTTGCTTCGCATCTTATCTGGTCTACTAAGATATAAACATTAAATATATTGATAGATTCGATTTTCGAAGCCATTGAATGAAAAAGTATTATCGACTCGAATGCCAAGGTATTACTGTTGGAAAAGAACTTTCCACCGATAAACAAATTCACATTTAAAAACTCGGAAAAAAGTTCTTGTCAACTGCAAGAAAACAACCCAACGCCAAGCTGACACTGATAGAACGTCGATTATGCTGGGTTACTTATAAAACCGTACCCCTTCTGAATTTCAAAATCATTAGAACAAAATTTGAAACCGCGGTTACTGAAAAAAGATCATCATGGTGGAAACAACCATGACAATTATTTACTTGCTAACCCTCAAGATACGGATTTTCACATCAGTTTCCTACTCGCAAATTAGCAAGTAAATAATTGTCATGCTTGTTTCCTACATATTGGTACTATTTTTTATGCAGGGGTTCTGTTGTCAGTAACATAGTTGGACATCCTTATCAACCCAAACACTGGCGGTGCTGTACCTTTAGATACAGGGGATTGCACCTAACATAGCCGACGTTATGTAGTGTCCACTTAGGTTGGGGGTAGAACGTCTGATCGGCAACCAGAAAGTGTGGATTTGAATTTAGTAGTTTGCGCTAAATACGAATATGTATATAAAATACCTTTTACTTATAGGAATGTTGCGAGATCGATAATAATGTTTGCATACATCTTCCATTCAATTTCAGTCAGCCACTAATTAATTGAGCATACAGAAATTCAGTTATTAGACAAAATGTAGATAATCATATCTATCACGAAATTTCATTATTCTGTGTCGGATATATACCATGCGAAGTAGACATAGTCAAGCAGTATGAATGGTGAATAAGCATTCAAAATGTATGGTTAAAACAAGAATTAATGAATTTGCATTCATAGCCAATCAACAATTACTTTCGTAAATATGTACGAGTTGCTAAATTTTATACCACAACCTAAAAGGAAACCACCTCGAAGGAAAGGTGTCGATGAGATTCTGAGTTTTAGTCTGTGTATGTGTAAAGTTCAGTTTAAAATGCATATGATCATAGTAACAGGTAATGTTGATGATGATGTGTTATTCTTCATAGTTAACATTCCCATCTGTTAATTATTTCTTCAGCGATTCACATATCATAGTTTTCAGGGACTATATACAGTAATGCAACATTTTTGTAATGTTTTGTTCACTAATAAATTCAATTTTTCAAACCCTTCTCTTTCAATAATGGATCCAACGGGACAGTCAAAATTCATCCTATAGTCTAATGTATGTTGATGAGTTCATAACATAGCATTTATAGTATTACAAACTCAAAAGTGTTATATATTTAAGAATTTTTTATTTGAAATCTAGCGTAAGATTTACACAAATCAATCGGAATGATGAAAGAGTTTCAACAATTCAACAATATTATCATTTGCAATATACATGCTTGAAAATATCAACAATATGTCTTGCTTTCGCCACCTACTTTTTGTAATAGTAATTTAATTATTTGATAATTCTTGTGGTATCATCCATCGGTGTTCAGAAAAAATAGTTGTTATAATAGACCAACATTAAATGAAAGTCGGAAATTGTGTGTGATTCAAGTGGTCTATGCGTTTTCTTTGATTTTTTAATGGTTATACAGCCGCAAATTGGACGACGACCAAATGAATTAAAAATTTAATAGTATTGAGAACCCGGGAGTATTTAACGTCAGTGGGATTCGAACCCGCATTCCATCACATCGCTTATTCCAACTAATCTATGACGCACTGTCATATTTTCTAGCAAACACGATGCAATAGACACAGACATTCATCCTATCGCAGGGCTTCTGTGGGTGATGGCTTTCGGCCATTGTGAAAGGCTATCTAAAAAAAATTCGGTTCCACTGCTGCGCGTCATTCTCCACGTTCTCAAACTGCTAAACAGATTTTGAATGTATTTGATATTTTATTGTTGTGTTACAGATGCAAGGAAGTTTCTTTAGAATGTTCCAGGTCTGCATATCTAACAATCAAGGTCAATTATTTTCCTGATGAACACACTTTATAAAAGGCCTAGACAAGGAATTAACAGCAAAAATTACGAAACAGCAAAATTCGATAGCACGCAATATTGGCGTTTCTATAATCTGCGTGAAATTGTACATTGCCTAAAAGGGCAAACCAAGCTCAATTCATATATTACATAAACGTCGATTTTTTTCATACATCGAACACCCATGTAACATTGTATTTTTGCCAAGCACCTTGGCACCGACACTTATTTTATTTGCTGTTGGTCCTATACACATAAGACTCGGTTTGTTCTAAATATCATTGTAGGCAAGTTGATTTTTTCTCTGACATGGCAGTAAATCGAGTTTGATTAAACTTGCTCTAAGTTAATGGTAAACAGTTGAATCACTTCATTATGAAAGAAATATATATTTAGGTAATCCTCATATCGATGCTAAGATTATATATTTTCGCAAAATCATTTTGGAAAACACTTCACAATTTAAGTCTTCGGATATTAATGGTTTACAGCGGCCATAAACTACAGATCCGTCTTATCTACACGACTACACGTTTCCTTGTGTTGATAGCGCAATGTCATCGGATAAAAAAAAATAGTTCAATTGATAAATACATTAAAATGAAGGGAAGAAAGCCAAATTTTATATAATTATTATCCATGTAGTCACGTCACGTGTGACAGTAAAAAAATTGTTGATATTTAGGTTAATGAAACTTCAAAATCTTCCACCCGATATAGCGGCAATAAGTGACAGTTGGATCAAGTAGATCTCCGATTTCTATTTTTGCACTTGCAGCAGTTGCTAAAAATACTGGGTGAAAAAAACTAGGTACAGGCCCACCGACAAACAGGCAGGTGTTTACAACCTGCCTGTGATATCTGAAATATCAGTCCTATCGAAAAATGAAACCTAAGCGAATATTTCACCGATTCGAATAGCTTTGTCGCGCGGCATCTCAAAGTTGCCATTATAGCTAGAAATGGCAAATACAGGATGTGGCAGAAACATTATGACGATTTAAAATGCGCACCAAAAAAAATTCGACAGATATTGATGAAACTAATAGGGTGTTGTGTGAAGTGATTTATAGCGTTTAGTAACCTGGCACGCTGGTAAAGTCCCACCTCAGTCACCAATTTTAAAATTAGGTGAAGCAATTTAGAGAGACAAAATCAGCCACAAATAAAAAACCATCAAGCCGTCCATGAACCGTACGAACACCCGAAAATTTGGAGAGGGTGAGAGAAGCAATATTGCTTAATCCCAAGCGTTCTGTGCACCGACATGTTTCGCAGCTAAGAATATCAGACATAAGCGTTAGAAGAATATTACATTTCGACCTAAACTACCATCCATATAAAATGCAGTTGGTACACGAGCTGAAGTCCTATGATTCAAACTAACGAACAGAGTTTTGTGCAGGACTGCAGATAATGGACACCCCAAAACCAACAGGTGATACGCGAATTGTCTTTGCATAGCCCCAAAGTTACAGTATGGTGAGCAGTTAGTGGCTTCGGGATTATTAGTCTATAATTTTTCAGGATGAAGATGGAGAAATAGTAACTGTGACATCTTAGCGATATATGACCATTTTTTCAAAAGTTTGATTTCGGATTTCCATCGTCTATAAAATTTTTGAGTATCACACAGTTTCGAATGATATGCTATCTTCAATCGTCTTCATGTGAACTGAACAGGACCTGAAGACGATTGAAGATAGCATATTAATCGAAACGTTGTTATACTCGAAGATCTATCTCTCGCAATGGAAATGTTACCTGGCCTCCACTCCTCCCAGACCAAAGGGCCTATAACTTCTTTTTATGCGGTTACTTGAAGCAGCAAGTGTATTCAGCAGAACCTCATCAAACATTGAGGGCTTTATGGATTTTATTTGTACTTTAATGTCATGTAAGTATGTGTTTAAATGAATATTGATTATCACACGTATTCTTCGATTTTAAAATAAATGTTTCTGTTGCACCCTATATAATGCTGTATTCGAGAAAACTAGTTTTATATTCATGACAGGATTTGGTTAGTTAGTTTCCAAGTAACCTGAGTAGCCTCTGAATAAGTAGAGGCACTTTGACGATGATTTAAATATTAAATCGTAACGTGTCTTTGTGAAACCTTGTGATTAAGTTACATAATCTTAACGGCAATAACGTTAGTCCGGGACCAAAGCATATCTCTTCCCAAATTATATTACATACGGCTGCAACAAATCAATCAGCGGATAATAAATAGCACAAGATGACGACATTTGGTAATGCTGTAAAATAAGAAGTACTTATCATGTTACTATAAGTACATTATCATGGAAAGTCTTTTATCTTAAACACTAAATTTACAGCTTTTGCAATTCATTAATATTTTACAGGTGAAACATTCTCTTTATCTGGACATTGCGCACCACTACTAATAAGTACTCAAAGTTATTTACAAAGCACACGCAAGAATTCGAAACAATTCATTGATAAGTTCCGAATGTTCTGATAAATTACACATATCAGTATTATGTATTGTTACAGTGTATGTGTTGAACAATCCAAGCACAGTCATTTACTATTATTCTTTTTGACTCGTTTCCAAAACTTTTCAGTTTAGTGACAGATTGATTTGAAAATATTTCACGAATAACAACAACACAATAGGCAGCAGAATTGATATCATTTTACTCATAGCAAGAATCGTTGAATTTCCAGATATTCAATTCAGGATATTTCCAGTCTTTTTCTTGTTTTTCTTTTCTCTTCGTTTTGAGCCGAACTTTTTTATGCAGGAAAAAGAACAATACTTGATGGACATATTTAATATTACGGCCTATTTACAAGAAGTTATCCTTATACCGTTAATACTAAGACAACTGAAATATTCTTATCTTTGTATCTCTCATAATACTATGATAAAATGCAGCGAATGGATGAAGCGTTTCGAAATTTTTAACAGCACCATTGCAAAAAACGTTATATGTTTACTACATATTTGTGAAACTCAGCAGTAGCTGCAATATATATATTTTTTTTTCAAAGCTATGAATAAGCAATAGTCTAAAGTCAGAACCTTTGAACGAAAAGCCAAGAAAATTAAGTGTTTGGGTAGTTTTCCCTCAAAAAATCACCCCTTAGAGCAAAGGACATTCATGGATTTTTTAAAGGTATAGTAAAAAAATAGATCTACCATATGAAAAATTAGGTCTCATATAATTTGCGAATGAGAAATCTACGCCTAGTCAAATTTTGGGATAATTTTACTCTGGAAATACCGTCATTAATCATCAGTACCTTGCTGTTTAATTGTCTGAAAACTCCTAGAAGTCTAGGCCGATCGCGTATCTGACAGGTTTGCTTTCCATAAAACGTCCTGTATGTGTTGTGTATTATTAACCAGATCGTATCAGGTGATTAACCAGACCGAATCAGGTGAATTTCGCTATTTTTAAAATACGATCAGGTTTGCAACGCTCAACAGCCGGCTATTGTTAGTGTATCTTTTGACGTAGGGTTCAACTTAAACGTCACAAGGCCGCGTGATATTTACTCGAGAAAAATTTTTCACATAGCTATGCTTTATCAGCAAGGGAATGCATTGGTGGTGCATCGTATAAAGCCTCGGAATATGATAAAATAATAATAATAATAAAGCGTTTATTGACCAACAGTATGAACCATTTATAGAGCAATTTGTATAAGGTGCTGATAATAAACAAAGGTACGATACACGCAAAATAATAAAACATAACCTAGTAACTTATGGCTACATTCATAATAGTATTTAATTTGATAATTATACAAAATTGATTATGATAACGATATCGAGTTTCAATGCAGCTTCAAAAGACAACATTAGTTGATTTTGTAGAATGTAGGTGCTCTTACTTGATGACACTCTTCCTTATCGAAATAATATTACGCAATTTACTCACAAGGCTTCACAAATAAAGGTTATCCAAATTGACAGTTTGTTTTTTTATAGATAATCTCACAAAGGTAGAAAGCCTATCGTGCTCCATTAGCGCTGCAAGAGGCTAAATGTCTATTCACATTTACGGTAAATTGCTGTAAAATGTCATCGAGGAAAAAACTCCCCAGCAGCCCATTCCACAAAGCTTGGGTTCTCCAGAAGAATGACCTTTGGAAGAGGCTCGATCGAGGTGTTTCATTTACCATGGGTGAATCTATGGAATAGGTACATCAGAACCACCTTTCTACGATGTTCCAGACTGTTAAGGTCCTTTTTACGGTCAGGTGCACCCACCAGATGTACGCTTTTTTTCTGGATTGGGTCCAGAAACTTCATGTAGTGTTTCGCAGCTCGTCCCACATATGAGCGAGAGAGAACCTTCAGCCTCTGAAACGCTGACCAGCAAGGCTGGCAACATGATCGTCCAGGACATGATATAGTCGATCTTCTCAAGAAGCTTGAAGGAAGATGTTTCGAGTATTTGGTGTCGCCACAGCTTGCAGACTAGCATGTGATTTTTTTTAAACGGGTAGTTGTCAGTATTATGCATCTTGAACTAAACTCCCGATGTAGTTCCTCAGGATGGTAGTGGTTCTATGCGTATAAAAATAATGGCGAATCCTCTGCAAAGCTGCATATCGAATTAGATGTTATTTCCAACAATTCGTAGATCTACAGCAAGAGCGTTGGAGGAGGCACAGATTCGGAGGAGGGAGAGATTCCCTGGAGAACGCCGGCGTTGATGTTAAATACATCAGAAGCATATCCATAATAATAACATTAATAAGCTGGTTTTATAATAAAGTTCAAGATTTATGATGAATGTTATTTCAGGTTATGATGTGTAACTTACACCTTATATTATCTACAGCAAAAAAGAGGAATAGCTGTTACCTACAACTATTATTTGACGTACAGAGATTGACTAAAAAGTTTACGTTTCTCGAAAATTCAAAACGTTTTAACACATTTGGCGTTAACAAACCCTCCGTATATTTTCCTTGCACAACTTATTATTAAAATGCACAAAACGAGCTGGATGATCCATTTGATTCAGCGGGTAAATGTAATTTACTCGTAATTCTGACAAATATAATTTACACGCATAGGATTCAGTTCCCGTTAGATTCTAGTAATTAAAATAAAACAGCCACAATTATTTGACTTGATTTCCATGATTTAAAGTAATTGCTCATAATAATTTCGAGCATATTGTCGGATGAAGAGTAACATAAAAAACAAAGTGCAATTACATCACGCCAATAACTGTAAGAGATATGCTTTCTTGATGTTTCATGGCACATACATCCCGTTAAACAATGTCACTCATTTCCGTCGGTTCATTTGTCTGTCTGTCGTAGTCTGATCGGTTACCTTTGACCCATGTATTAACTCGAGAAGTACCGTCTAGATTTTGAAAAAATTTTGGCACTCACCATTGTACTGAGGACGACAAAAATTCGTAGTTTTCAAATTCCGTTCAGTAGCGGTGAAGTAATCCTCAAAAAAAAAAACACTCAAACATTTTGGACGTTTCCGAGGCTCCTCATCATATTTCAAAAACTGTTTGGGGTAATCATTTTTTTTTTTGAGTAATTAGCTATTGTTTAATTTGTAGTCAACTGCTTCAATATGTTTGATCAAACCCATTTGGGTAATACGTATTTAAAAGAAACATCCAGTAGAAATTTGGAAACAATACTATCACCATAGCTTGTGTGTTATTAGTAATACCAAACAATTACAAACAATTATAAAGTTTTTGCCATTCAATACTATATAACTCGCGAAACCGCATTATTGTGATCTGCCATGATTTATTCATTACTGGAGTCCCACTTATACCGCCAATATTTATCATCGCCCAAGCAATTTTTATAATCGGAGCGTTGAAATGTTCTCATAGAATGAAGTGTTTTCTGTTTGTCCTTGTCCTTGCATCATTCCTGATAAAAATAGCGGATACAATATCGAATGGGAAGTTCACTGACCTTTCTCGATTTTTCCAGTCAACATAGGCGCATTCGCGGCTAAAGTGGATGTAAAACAAACAAAATACTTGTTGTAATGTCAAGGAGGGTTCACAAAAAACACCTCACTATGTGATATTCTCACTACAGAAAATTTGTTAGATGATGTATCAGGTTATCCGAACATTTGTTATTTAATATTTAGTGTAAAATCTATGTACAAAAATATCGGTAACTCGTTGGGTAAGCCCAAGAATAATATGCACCTAATTTCAGCATTTACAGTTAGGTATATATCACCCAATTGCTTTCAATAGTCAGTCCGCCACGCTATACAGACAAGTCTTGTTTGAAGATGAAACAGGTCTTATGTACAGTGGGGAGATACCCAGCTAATCTGTCTATAATGTTGTAACTGGAAACCTATTTGATTAACAGGATCCAAATTTTGCGTACATATTTTAGATATAATCAATAATAACTACCTATGTATAACCTCGATAGGCTAAGTCAATAATTTACAGCATATATGATGATTGTTAAAACATGGCGTTAATTGATTTACTTAAGGAAATATTCGCGATTTGCTCCTCACCGAAGATTTTTTACAGTGGTGCTCTTATTTGGTCAACAAAGGAACAAAAACATGTTTTTTGTATGATCAAAAATGAAAATGTTCAAAACGAACCTATTAAATGCCTTTTAAATAGCGCATAGCAAAGATTTATTGTCAAAGTAGTGGGATTTCTTCACTCACATTTCAGTACCAAAATATTTTTTTAAGTTATCCCAAGTGAATCATGTACGTAGAACTGGACATGCAGTTGCCATTACTCTTCTAGTTTCCGATGATCATTCCAATAATTTCAATTTTATCACGTGCAGTGATAAAAAATTATATTTAGTAAATTTGGGAGTAGGCGGTGATGGTATTAAATCCGTTCATATTACGCCATGGAAATGATTAATTAATATCGGAATGACATCGTACGCCATGAGTCCAAAAGAAAAATTCAACATTTCGAAATTAAAACAACGTTTGAAAGGTATGAACACCACATTTTCCTTCAAAAGTTAATGGATAATTCACCTTAATCATGTTGTGAGAAGGGTTCGAAATCACACAGTACATAATTTTCAAACGCTATTAAGGTCTAAAGACTTTGAGAATATCTAATTTCCGAAATTACTAATGGTAGTTATAAAACGTATTCTGCATAAAAGCGCCAAATCATATACACGCAAAATGTAAACTGACAGTTATATATATATATATATATATATATATATATATATATATATATTGTTTAGTACTCGGATTAGTGTATTTTTGGTCACAATGTATGTTGACGTGGATATTTTCACATGTAATTTATATGCACCAGTAGATTTAAATAATAATGAATAATAGAAACTGCAAAATGTATGCTTTTCATAAATCATGCAAATTACACACATATAAAAAACACGTAATCTACCGAATGTTGGCAAGCTTTGGACTTACGCAGCCATCTTTATATTTTAACAGAGTTCCCTCACTCTCAACTTAACGATGTGAAGAATGTCAAAAAAAACATGATGCAGAGCTTGTTGACCAATTTAAAAATCTGATCACCCAACGAGATCTGTAACAATGATCCAATGTCGTTTTTCTGTCTGAATAATAAAAGCACGTATGATGGTTGATGGCACTTCTGTGGTTGTATCTCTAGTTCATCATATTGAGAAAGGCTGCCAAGGCAGCCGAAACGTTGGAGCAACTATTTAATTAACACATGTGGTTTTAATTCGCAGTCAGTAAAAAATATAAAATGAAATAGAATAATGTTTCAACACATATTTGTGTGTGATGTGAGGATGTTGAAAACGTGAATGATGAACAGCTTGTTGCTAATTCAATTCACGTGTAGTTGACGACAAAACGTTACAACATTTTGGATGCATGTGGTTTTGATAAGCGGCCTTACAAGTATGAGATAAACCAGAAAAACAACCACAGGGTAAACTTCAGAAATTCCATTACTACATTAATGGTCCAGTTGTTTGTAGAACATTTATTTTAGGCAGAAGCTGTATGATTATATAATTTTTGTGTGAAGTTGATGATGACACCACACCGCCGAAACGTAAAAACCAAAGTTGGTTGAGACTGGTAGCATTTTTAGTAAAAACAGAATTTACAAATTCCAAAAAATATCAAAGTTTTAACTATCCGTTTCAATATCTCTTATTGTTCCCGAGATCCTGAAACATGCATGTCCCGTATGGTATGTTTGAGTAGTATCCCAGAATAGACCTACCGCCGCGCAAGCCAATTTTGAAAGTTTTCTCAAAATGTGATATAGCTGCATTTGGTGAAAATTTTTATAAGGTAGCTTCAGATTATCGCTGATTTTTTATTGTCAGGCTGGCCATTAATTATATCAGAATGATATAGCCTGCATTAAAAACCGTATTTTCCTCAAGAACTAGTCACTTTTATTGATTATCGTAGTTTTCGCTCCCGCTTGCAATGTGCGGTCAAAAATTCAATGAAAAAAAATAGGCAGCTGTGTATGAGCCTCAACTAGGATTTGTTTACACGTGGTGTTTCATGAAGGTTCTTTTTACTAAAAATAAATCAGTCATTTACAACATAACAATGTGTTGAAAAATAGTTTTTGCTGAACCATGCACATCCTTACGTGAGCGCCGAATCTTATAATGTGGTTTTCCGAATTATTCAAACAATTCAAGCATTTTTTAGGCTCTCCTCTAGATCTCAAAAAATAATGCTATTTATGTGTAGGACAATGTCAATCTCATATAAATAGATTTGAGGGAAGCAAGTTGATTTGGGATTGATATTAAATATTTGATGAATGTCCGTTTTATTTATAGCATACACCAATAAATTGGTTGCATATTGATGGTCGGATTGCCCTTAAGTAAAACATAATTGAGATGACTTTAATGTGAAAACAAATGCCATGAATGTTTTTATGTATGTATACGTATCTTATAACAACTTTAGATGCAACTTAATTATCACTATTTTTTTTCTGGATATGTTTGGATAGCTTCATAGCTTTTTTACTAATTTTACTACTAAAATAGTTGTACATATGATAGTAGTAGTACACAAGTTGAAAAAAGTGAAATAAAACTATTTTTAAAGGAGGTGCTACTGCACATCAATGGTATGTATTTATATATATAGCCAGACGAGAGCAGTTTCCATCCGCTGTTATCCACATGTGTCCGAGACAGACAGCGTGTATATAGTTCGTTCCGTCTCTCTTTCACACCCATGTTAAGAGACGGTCAACAGAGAGAAAACTCGGCCAAAAAGTAGATATATGTATGATACCATAAGTTATATAACATCCCACGTGTTGAAAGTAGTAACTAGTCTAATTTTTCAATGTAGTTGATAATTTAGCTGAAAGAAGCAAGCGTAAGTCCAAATTTGTCTAACCATCTGTCAATGGTAAGGTCACTTACCTGCTATCGCCTCCAAACACCTGATGAAGGTCTCCATGTTTCTTTCGCAGGTCGCTTCATTTAGATAGAAATAGGTTCTAGCTGATTGTACTTTGTACCTACGATCGGCAAACGTCTTGTCCACGTGGTACTGTTTCAGAGAGCCCTCTATTTCTGGTTCACCAGCTTCAGGTACTGAAGCTCTGAAGACGTCGTCAATCAATAAAAAATCATTTGAAATTGAATCAAACTGTTTTCTCATTGGGAATTATCACTAAACCATGACAAAGGTTATTCAGTCAGGGCATGTAGTTTTGATTAGCAGGCAGTTATACAAGGATACTAACGTTATATATATTCACGTTGGAATCAATCGGTTGTCATACGTCTTACTTAACTACCATTTGACATGTCTTGTCAGGGCAGTCCATGGTACTTTTGCCCTTGAGTCGGTAGGTCGATTTGTGCAATCTGTCAGGTTTACAAAACAACGAAGTGGTTATTGTCAGTGGAAAAAAGAAAAGAAGAATGGAAGAAAGAAAGAGAAATAAAGTAAAGATAAGGGAGAGATGGAGATAAAAAAATAATAAAAATGTTATGTTCGGTGTTTAAAATCAGTGGTTCAATTTTGGTCACAGTGGGAGTCCTGACTTATAGCGTGCTCACGATTCGCACAGAGGATCATATTGATTATTATTATAAGATGCCTGATACAAGTGACGATTATTGTGCTTTCTATCTATTAAATAAAAAAAAGAAAAAGAAGACATTATACCAATCTGTTAACAGCTTTTGTGAGCAAGTTCTCAATCTTATCATTTTTATTCTCTTTCAGTTGATAATTGTATAAAACAGGATCTCAGAACAAATGTATTATTGAAGATACGCTTTTCCGCTCGAAAACATTTTTCGGTAAATGAAAATACACATTTTCAAGGGCTCCTCATACATCACTGACTTTTTCTAGAGCAGATATCTTAGAAACTGATCAGCCCTTAATGTTCTTCATGGCTGTTATGAAACGTAAATAAAATCGCAAAATTTGCATATTAATGCACATCTAAATTTAAATTTAGCTTGATGTAACTGTTCCAAAAATTGTTTTATTTAACAGATAAATGAACAAGGACTAGATGAATATATAAGTTGGAATACAAGTAGTAAACTAGTAAGATAACTATAGTACTCGGTCATCAAATGAAATCACATATATTTACAGAAAAAACTCTACTGATGTTTCAGATGCTTCGGCAGCCATTTTAAAATGAAAAATTGGATATTACTTATAACCTGTGTCACGTTAAAAGCAGTTTTATTTGTGAAACGTTGAGCCAAAATAGCACTATTTATTCGTTCTGATGAAAGAGTTGCTCTATTATGAGAGTATCTGCATTGTCATCTCAACTTGAACACCGTATACGTCCAACAATCCGTTTTGTAGTTAGTTTTTCTTTTGTGAGGGGATTCTACCCGGGATTTTATTTGCTACATATTGAAATTTGTTCAATTTAATACATTACATCAAAAGCAAACAGGTAATCGATCGAATTAGACAGATCCCTTGTACAGGTGAACAGACAAATTCAAATGCTGAAATATAAAAACCCATCTCCTAATTTTATCAGGTAGCTTCACATAATCGCTGATTTTTGTTGTCAGGCTGGCCATTAATTAATCGGAATGATATAGCATGCAATAAAAACAGTATTTTCCTTAATAACCAGTCACACATCTTCTACGTCAAACACCCATATAATAGTGAACAGTTTTCTAGGCATAGCAGGGATATTGTCAACCCATTCTGAATTTCCCCATTGCGTACATCAAATCTCTATCTTCCATTTATTTCTCATCACCAAACCCATCCTAAATGCGCAGAATTATAAATAATTACAATGTAAATAATTTTTTATAGAAACATAAATCGATCCAGCACGATTATTAGAATACTGAATATCAACAGCGGGATAAGTTATCACTCTGTCCTTGGAACGGTTACCTTACATTCGATGATATAATCGGTTATACTTTACACGAGATTACTTTCAAAGTGCTAATTTTTAAGAAAACGCGTGTAAATCATAGATCCATATATTCGATACTAATCAAATATACAATTCTAATTTATGGAATATTTGTGGATTCATTCAAACTTTAGCTCTTCCATGATGGATAATTATCTTTCAAAAACGTAGCTTCCAAAACCAAATCTGTGGTTGTTTTTATCTAAATTTCACTGATCAATTATTACTACCTACTACATACTCGTAATTACGATCGATTGCAGCCTTTACCAGATGCAAAAATTATATACAATATCGCTCACTTCTGTGTCTGTGACACCCTTACGTTATGTCCTATGCGATTTCATTGTTCTGCCTCAGTGTATCTATTCTGCGTTTCTTCCTATTTCCTTAACACCTGTTGCTAGGTAACTGATTCGCACAGAGAGAATATGAGATAATTATTATCTCAAAATTGTATCTATCGGACATAGGAAAATGCCGAGGCATTCCACCTTTATCCAGGGGTAAGTTGGGAGTTCAATACCAAAGGTTCACCACCTCTCAAGAATGACTACACAGGAGTTCAGTTCTAACCAGGAATTCACCAACTCGATAAGTTCAGTTCCGTGTAATGTAAATTTAAGTTTTTTCTATTATTCTGCCTAACAGCCACTTAATAACTTTTTGCAGCTTGTTTCAATTAATTTTTAATAGAAAGGATTTGTCTTATTTGTAATTCTCCTTCATTCATGAACACACAATTGTAGCATATTCCCTGTCGCGGTCGATTGTAAGCATTAACGGTTCAAGTGAGTAATAATAAACATGACCTCTCGAAATGTGCCAAACCCTGATCAAACAGCCTAACAGCCTATTTTCGCTATGTTATTTTCTCTAGTTCACCTTATTTCCGGCTTATTCGTATTTCGTATTTAATTGGCCTTTAGAACACCTACTATAGGCAGCAATAGTTCAGGAAAATTTCTTAATAGTTCTTGCTTATGTAAGTATGTTCAATAAAAGGTTTGGTAATTGAATACTCACTCTACTTCTAGTTTCTCTGCTTCTTCTTGTGACAAGTCCTCTTCTACGGAGTAATCTAGGATAGGTTTGACTCCGAAGGACCTCAGCCTCTCTAGCACTGGTCTGATTTTGTACTGGTCTTCGCCAGCTACAAAATGGCCATAGAATGTGGCTTTCATCAGCATGATGAATAACTTTTCACCCAGTATACCTTTGGTTAGTTTCATTAACTGCAAATTAAAAGTACCAAGAATATAGTTTTTCACTTTGCCATTAGCAATATATGGAAAGAAGAATTCCTCATCAATAGGCTACGCTTTCATTGAAAAAACCCTGTATCGAAATTAATATATATTTTTTTAAATATGAGGCAGTCCAAGTTGTAGGGATCTTGACTTTGTAGAGATGCCAATGGGCAGCCCCACTGTGCGTGACACTTGAGATGAATGTCTTTCAAAAGCAGGCCTCATTTATTGTAAAAGTAAACATTTATATATAGCCATTCCATTAATATCATCTATTGCTTTTACACCCATGTTAATCTTACTTGTGTAATATACATTTAAAATGTAAGCGTCCATTGTTGCTGAGATTTTCTGTTTGCAACCAAAGTTGAGACAATAAACATTTCTGATAGTAAACGGGGTAAAACGGTAGAAAATCGTATGATAAATGATTTTTAGATTTCCCGTAATTACCATGACCAACTTCACCGATTCTAGTGCGACTGGAAATAGACCGTCTGCTCTCAAAATAAATATCTTTGACGCATTCTATACCACGTATCCAGAGAGCTAAGCTACAAAATATACAATAACTTTCTCATACTTTTCTTTTCTATCACGCGTCCCATCATCTGATGATTTTTCCCAATACGAATCTATAGTTAAAGCTATATAAGCCTGATACTAAAATAAAATGCTTCATTTATACATATAACAACGCAATACTTGTGCTATCGAAACCTTAGCATTCATTCAAAACAAATTCATTTTCTCAGCTTATGTACACAGGTACGAAAAAATATTAAAAGATTGTGGTGTTTTGTAAACAATTTTGTACACACAATACAATCTTATCAGAATATTTATGCAAACAGACGTCATCTCGCGAGGAATAATAACCCATCAGCTAGCGACCTTCCTGAAAGATGATTGATTTAAGCGATATACCCCACCTAAAAGAATTACCCAGGATCCCAAAATGGCGATACCCTCACGGTATCGCCATTTTGGGACTTTCCTTAGCACCAATTAAAGAACTGTGGAAGTAATGGAACCTTCAAAAATAAGAGTGCAATGGAAGAATGAAAAACATTCAGGAAAATCTATGATTTTACAATTTTCATTGATGTGACCATGAATATATTCTACTTTGACCTACGACATATTCCTTCATAAGTTTTATCAACATCGATGCACTGGTTCTGAAGATCAAATTATGATAAACATATCAACAGATGCGTAAAATAGTAAACAAAAACCTTAGTATTTTCCTGAAATTGTGATACCAATATCCCTTATGCATAATAATTGAAAAATAGGAAAATACTTTCTTCTCTCAATAAGACATAGAGCCTATCTATTCATATTGATCTTAAAACATTGTAAACTGTTTATATCGGGGTATAAAATCCTCGTCAGCTCTTTCCACGATGCTGAGATTGTCCAAAAGAATGATTTGGAAAATGCCGGTTCGAGGTGTTGAAAGTTTGACCTGGTGAGGATGAGCCAGTTGGACTTTTGTAGTGTACGTTGTACTGATGGCTGCGGTGTTTGGTATTATCAGACAGCTCGGTCGAATCTGTAGGATAGGGAAAGATCGGTTACTTTTCCTCAATGTTCCAGAGTGTGGAGATCCTTTGTAGTGTCGGGCGCATCCACTAGACATGATGCTATACATATTCTAAATTGCATCAAAACCACGGGGAGTGCCTGCAAGCGTATCCCCGTATATAGGAGATTCCAAAGATGGTGCACGTTGATCTTTGTAGCGCAGTAGTAGCAGCAGCTGTTTCGATGCATACAATTTTCTGCAGTGAAAGAGAATCTCCAGCTTTTAGGATGTCAATCTAGCAAAACTAGCAAAATGGTGGTGTTAGGTTATGTTACTATTGATTTTAACCTCCCGAATGTTGATGGAAGATGACTCGAGTATTGTATTCTCGATCTGTATGTATAGTATTATTTGCTAAAAGAGATTTGAACTAATTAGTCACCTTCATAAGATAAATGTGCGACGTGTAAAAATAAATAAATAAATTTTGGTGGCAAATGTGTGGACAATGATCATGTCTAACAAGTATAGAGGCTTACCAGGGTCTAAACTTTATGAATTATAGAACGTCTTTCACCAACGTGATTAAAAAAATGAAGATTCCACCCTCCGAACGCAGGCATCAGAATTTAAGAATTAGTTGTTTTTTTAATTTGTTGTTTGTTTTTGGACGATAACTCCGTCGCCATTGCACCAATTTTTATAAATTTACTAGATATATTTTTTTGTTCTTGCCATAGTAGTTGCCTTGTGCCAAATATCAAAACCGAAAGAAACCTACTTTTCGAGTAATAGAGAAGCGTGTCGTAAACGTCACGATTTGAATTTTTCGCGATTACAATACTTCCATACTTATTCGCATGTGAAGTAAAATGAGCATTTGCCTATAATATTGCACTATGGCAACATCGCCGTGTCAGCATGTCGAATGCATACATGCAGTGCCCAGCGGCTAGCGGTCTTGTTTTTACATGTTTGTTGCCAAGACGATAAGAACCGTAGACGAACACGAAACGCGAACAAAGGTCGTTCATCATTGCCAGTCGCTGGACGCAACGACTCACGTCGCTGGGATTCGATGGCGTCATTGTCACGTGACTGCCAAGCCTCCTACGTTGTGATAGGTGCCAACTTCCAGCGTTGTTGCCACATTTCATTGTTTCCTCAAGTTCAACGCAAAGCTTATAGACTACAACGTTAGTTAAGACTACACCAAAACTTATCAAAAATGCTGGGATATATTAGCAATTCTCTATTTTATAGATTGTCTTCTTTGCCTTGTTAGCTCTTCTAATTATAAGAAATAATGTTAACTGAAATACAGTTTTGTTATCAGATAAGACAATAATATAAGACCTACTCCTATGCCAAACAAGAATTTGAATACAGTAGTTTAGGAAGCATGCAAAGTTGGGAGAATCCTTACGAGATGATTTTTATTATTTGATATTTTTTGTTTCTCTTCAATCTTCATCTTCGTATGTTTTCCTATTTTTTATTTTGGTTTGTAATGCAATGCTTATATCTATATACAATTATTATTATTGATCTCTTATGCCATATTGACATCGTGACTAGATTTGTGTATGGTCCCAAATTATTTAGTCCATAGTCCATCGGTGTGGTTGATGAGCAAATCTTAATAGTATTATGGTGAAGGGACGATTTTGATGGCAACATTGCACCTCCTGAGAAGATCATTGGTTTGGTATATTGGTAGAGTAAATACGGTAGATTATGCTTTCTATCTGATCTGAATGTACAAATAAATACTACACTGATGTGTCCACAGTCCTGTGCCAATCTACTTATGTAAGGCTATTGAACATGCCCACTAATATGGAATTTTGTCATTTGAAACGGATTCTGATTAGCTAGAAGCCGCAAGCAAGTGATTTGATATTGACCATCATCACCTAGTCACAATTTAAAATCATTGTTGTGAGTGCATGACGCTCATGAAGAGAGGACCGATATTTTCAATCATGATTCTCCAACTTTTTGCTGACTTTGAGTATGAAAATATGATAACATGTACTTTACAAATTGGGTGATGGTTAACAAGCTATATATTAACCGTTTTTAGTCAATTATGTGGTTCTATTGAATAATGAGTAAAATCGAGATAATAACGATAACGGGGAGGAGCTGCCTTAAAGAAATAATAAATATAATTATCGCCTCGCAAAACACATCACGAGTGAATAGTTTGTTGTACGCTAAAGTTCGCCAGAAACGACAAGCTATCGGGTATCAGGTCAACAATGCGTGTCATACTATAAACTTGGTACTTAAAAAGCTGTGAAACATATCAGTCAAGAGTTTTATTTACATACTCCCAAGTCGTTGCATCTTGTGGCATGAATCATGAATTAAATAATTTATTGGAAGCGATAACATTAGCTTATCGAGTCTTCGCAGCTCGTTGAGAATGCTTATGTAAACGATTGCTGATGGCACAACGCGGCGCCTCGCTGTCTGATACGAATTCATAAAATCAAGTCTAGTAGTAGATACACGTATGCATGCTTAGTCCCATTTTTGCTTCTTACGCTAATAGGCAGGTGATATTTGCATGACGTTTTGAGACATATCATTCATGAAAAAACATGTCACTCAGTTCTGTCGTTCTGTCTGCCTATCTGTACTTCTAAAGTTTTTACTTGGTTACATCATCATTGTAATAAAATTTAATGTACTGTTTACAACCTAGTGTAAAAAGGCTAGGAAGGCTAGTTGTGAACTAGCTAGGTCTTATCATGATGATTGTAGAATTACAGATCTGGAATCTAGCATTCAATTTATATATTTATCCTGTCTAGCTATTGTTCCATTAAGGTCTTTTATATTTTCTGTGTCATGGCGGATTTATTTTGGCCATGATTTAGGCTTATAGTTGGTTCCGCCGCTCCCTAAACTTATCAGACAGATACGTCAAACTGCTAGTTCTAATCCCAACTCACTTTCTCTCTATATACTTCAAAATCTAGCACATACAACTGAATTGTTCCTTAATTCCCAGGGTGTAAATAGTTTTGAATATTCTACTAACAGTTACCTTTTCCGAATTTACGAGCCTTAATTAGTTTGAAACTGGAATTCATAAACTCTCTCTAACTTCTTCACATCAGTTGCAGTATTAGAATTTAAGCTCAGCTTTGATAGCAGCTAAGGTATTAAAAAATCCAGGGCAGAGACATTACTTTCGAATTTAAAATTACATAAATCACCACACAAAAGAGGAGATAGTGAATAAAAACACATAACAATTAGTGACATTAATACTCGATAGAATATATATGTTTGTGTCATTTATTCCATAGCAGTTTGGTGGTTGAGTTTTTTATTTTTTTTCAATATTTTTCTACTATATGATGACCCTCAGACAATCAAACAACAAGAAAGTAGTACAGTCCTCTTTTTTCCAAAGCAATTTTTTGAATTTCATCTATAAAACTGTTTTACAGTTAAACTACATTTATTATTATTACTAAGTAGTACTTAGTACTAATATTATTAAAAAATGAAAATTTATTCATATAAGAAAGTAATCATAGTAGTAAGATCTAACAAACTAATGTGAGAGGATGCAGTCAGTTTGAATGCAGAGCCTTAGAAGTAAATCATCTGTCTTCAGTTACTACTAGAAAGGAAAACAATTAGATTTATAAACACAACAATCAATAGAATAAAAATATTACAATTTTGAACTCTTTAGAGAGAAAAGCAACCATAAAAACTGGCGAAGAAAATTACACCAAAACATTATTACATCATAATTATTATTATGATATAATCAACTGAGAGTCATCAGTACAATGAGTACAACAGCCCAAGAGCTCATCCTCACTGGGTTGAAATTCCAGCACACTGAATAAACCGTTTATAGAACATCAGCTATGTGAATCTATAAAATACTTTCGATATAACACTATTTCAGACATATTGTATGAGAATTTTACATTTCCAATTGATTGATGTGGTAGCTTCAATTATCTTCACATCTTTTTTTGGTAGCAAATAATTTTAAATTGACATTTTAGGAATAATTTTGCAGTTTATGCTATTGACCTTATTGTTTATATCAAAAGTTTTCCTAAAATACACACTGTTGCTGAAACTGTTATTCAGAGAAATTTTCAATTTATTATTACACAGTAAAGATGTTTTTGGAAAACAAAAAATTGCTATTGAGGACAGCTGTAACATCATAGAATAAAATTAGTGCTAAACAGGTATAATATAACAAACAGTCAAAATGTCATATATATTTAATGTACATTTTAGTTATAGTTAGGGGTTGATGAATTTGTAGAATCCAACTTTGGCACAAATTTCTGTACACGTGCATTAAATAATATTGTGGGGCATCCAGTTATGATTATAAATTTAAATATAGAAAGGTGAAGTGTTTATTATGATTTCGTCAATTTTAATATGCATACATATACAAAACACAAAAATAAATGGGCAGCCTAGGGTGGAAAAAACCTAAGGTCCTGCCCTGACTACAGCAAAGTTAATACAAACCAAAATCTACACAAAAGGTGAATTATAGTCACTTCAAAGGCTGTGTATAACCTTATTTCTATAAGCATGGCCAAGAGCAACATACCTCAATTAGAATCAAATTTTGTATCAAAAAGAAACTGTATAAATGGAGAAAAATCTGAGATAAATTTCTCTTACACAAGCTTTCTACTCAAGGAAACCACTCTGAGGTTCAGATGACAGCCAAGAAGGACTGACTGATAAATTAGACACACTCCACATAATAAAGAACAAAACTAAGTTGAGAATGTTGGCTAAAAAATTTGATAGCGACTTTTGACCAGCAATCATATTTTTTTATTGTTTCACTTGCTATAATAAAAAACTATATTCTGTTTCTAAGAAATGGTGTAATTTTATGATTTTTTCATTCTGTTCTTGTTCTTTAGCATAAGGACACTCATGATAAGCAACCCTTTCACAATGATAAATATAAAAAGTCTTATGTTGATCCATCTATCTTATAAAACTTCAAAAATAATTGGATTACATTCATGAACATAATATTAATATTTATTATTAATAATAATAGTGTATATATACCTATATATATGGTATGTGGCTACAAGTATAAGTAGATATCTGCCATGTTACATTATTGTGCAATTATAATGTATATAATAAAAATGCCATAGCTTATTCATATTATGATACACAACCTAATCGTGGACAAAACCCATAATGTATTGGAACAATCATATTTCATATAAACAGAAACAATAGCAGTTTAGAGATTACAATATGCACAATTTATAGGTAGTAACTGGTTATATAACAAAATCGTCGTGTCCCACCAAACATTAACGATACTTGAAATCCAAAACATACTGAATTGCGGCATTATTTAGATGATAGATCGAGATTACTGATACTAATTGTATTATTTAAAGTAATTATGTAATTCAATTCAGATCCTTTTAGCATGCTTTCAGCGTATTATATACATTTCAAAGCAATTTGCTCCGGGCAACTATCACTTGCTAAAAATCGATACAAGAACGTTGGCCTCATTCACTGCCAACTTTGAAGAACGAAACGTCACTCGGGTTAAAATCAATTCTCATTCCGTGGATTCTCACTGGTATATTACTAGGATTTCGAAGAGATGTTTTGAATCATGAAAAACATTGTAAAACGTAGTCTATATAAAAGTTTCAGATACATTTGTTTCGTGGATTGCGGTGTAGGCAGTGTAACCACGTGCCTATTGGCAATTTTAAAATATGGTGCCGGCACTTGAACGTATACTATATCACGAAATATTAGCTTACCTTCATGTTATTATCGACGAGAAACTCAATCGAGCATAGCGTGTAGACCACGTATGCTCTGATGAGCTCCAGGTTCGTCTTGCTTTTGAATGCTGCTTTGGCATCTTCGAAACTGATGTCCAAGGGGTCCTTAGGAGGTTGCTGCTGCTGTTGAACGGTCTGGGATTGCGCTGCATTTTCACTTAGTATACCACTCGCCGCTGAAGATTTTTGTACAGTCTGACTAACATTGATTTTACCGAAACTGCTCGATTGCAGATGGTCGAAAATTGAACCGTATTTCCTGTGAACACTACATCTGTACACGGTGCGAAGAAAAGCCATCACACGTAGTGCAATTGGTGAGATTCTCCGGAAATTCGAGCTGGGTCCGAGGTGCCTGCGAAAAAGAACCTGAACACGCCAACCACTTCCTAGGCGAGACTGAGGCGGACTGTGACGTTTCTTATTTTAACGTGATGGAGAGTCGCGCGCATCAGTCTCCCTCCCCTTTTACCCTGTACCGGCCCCGAACGACTGTTTCTGTGCGAAAAACAAAAACAAGTATTTTTCTGTAAATATACCTGAGTTATATCAAACTCTCAGAAAAAATACTGTGATGAGTGTGATGCACTTTGAGAGTTTCTTGACATTTCTTTCCGTGACAGCCTGAAGAAAATTCAAGTCAAATCTGAATATTTTCATTTTGACTTTTGGCAACAGTGGTCGTAGAATCATCGGCTAACTTCGCATAAGACGAACCCAAGACAACTGCCAAATTGCATTTGGAGCAGATAACTGTCTACCTGTTCCAAATACAAGGGGAATGCAAAAAGTTTGTTCTTTTGTTCTTAAGCCGACTACATTTACGAGTTAATCGTTTAGAATGCGATTAAAGTGATTAAAGTGTAGTTAATTCACTCGTAGCCATTCTCGGATTTCTCGCAACTTTGAAACCAACATGTATACGACCTACGAGTTGCTATTTATACATGCGAAATTATTTATTTATTTATTGACGGACTTGCCATTTCAACTACAAAAAACAATAATCTTGAATTGTAAATTGTAGAGTATACACTTACAGCACTTGAAGAGTTTTTATAACTTTCCTGAATGTTGAGAATGATGAATCAAACAGATCTATCTTGGCACAAAATCTATTAGCTGTCTTCAAAAGCCTGGTTATTGCTTCATTCTGGCCATAATTTGTGAGAAAAATGGAACTGCGAACACATCCCTAACTCTTGTCCTTCTATCACTGATGTTAAATTCCATAAATTCTAACAGTTCAGGACAGTTAACAATATTATTAAAAATTTTATACATATATAAGTCAAATTCCATGCGACGATGCCAAAGGGCATTTATGTTGATAGTCGACATTATACGAGTATGGTCATAGTTGTAATTTGTATAGCAGCCCATTTTGAATGCACAAACTCTTAAGAACTTTTTCTGAACCTTTACTATAGAATTAATAGCACCAACACTATTAGGTGACCAGATTACAGAATTATACTCAAGAATAGATCTAACAATCGAACAATACAATAATTTAAAAGCAAACACGGAAAAACTGACGGAATTTCTCTGAACAAATCGTAGAATTTTGAGTGATTCAGATACAATTTCTAAAATATGCAAAGAAAATGTCATTTTCGTATCAAATATAACACCTAAGTCATTAATCCGATCCGTACTGACAACGTTAGCATTTTTTATTTGGTAATGAAACTCTATTGGTTTATTCATTCTACAGAATGTTATTTTATGACATTTAGTCAAATTAAGATTCAATAAATTTATGTCACACCAACGCACAAAATTATTCAGATCAAACTGAAGTTTTTCAGCCGAATCTATATATTTAATGATATTGTATAACTTCAAGTCATCTGCAAAAAGTAAAACATGACTATGAGAGATGACATCAAGAATGTCGTTAATAAAACAATTAAACAAAAGAGGTCCCATGTGAGTACTCTGTGGAACTCCCGAGGTGCCAGCGATAAGAGACGAAACCTCATTGCCACACTTAACATACTGAACACGACTCGTGAGATAACTATTTATCCATTTAAGTACATTCTCTTCAATGCCCATTGCCCGTAGTTTTACAATCAGTAATCTGTGATTCACCTTATCAAACGCCTTAGTGAAATCTGTATAAATAGTGTCAACTGTAATCTGTTTTTGAAAGCCTGAATAATAAAATTTTGATAAACTAGCAAATTTGAGCATGTAGATTTTCCTTTTGAGAATCCATGTTGTTGATTGATAATTACACCCTTGATATCCCATGTTAATAGATTATTTAGAATATAGTCAAACAATTTTGCAAACTCTGGTTACATACAGCTCTATAATTTTTGATATCAGTACGTGGTCCATTTTTATGTATCGGTTTCAAATAACTTTCTTTCCATAGATCAGGAAAAACGCCAGAAGATATGAATAAATTAAACAATCGTTCTAATGGCTTACATAATGTGAATATACAGTTTTTAATGAAAAACAGAGGTATCCCGTCAGGACCATAAATGAGTTTATCAGGTAGTGATAGCAACATATCTATGATTGTTTTCACATCTATAGAATAACTTTTAACATCAACTTTTCTAGAATATCTGAATTTTGGAATCTGGTTAACAACTTCATTACTATAATGTAGTAATCTAGTGATATGCAAGGAATAACAAACAAATTTGTTATTCCTTGCATATCACTAGAAGCTTCCTCCATATAAAACATTTCATTTGGTAGCGTATAATTTTTCCTCTTAGCATTAATATGTTTCCAAAAGGCTCTTGAGTTGAAATATTGGCTTCTAATTTATTAATATACTTATTATAGCAAATTTTTTTCAATTTTACGCATTCATCTCGCAACTGCATGAAATACTCATAATCGACCAACGATTCAGACAGTTTATACTTCTTATGAGCTACTTATTTACAGATAATTTTATTTTTTAGTTTAATTATATTTGATTTTTTATCCATATACCCGTAAGTGTAATTTCGGTTTTATTTAGATCCTTGGGCACCTGTCGAGATGAACACCGTCTGGAAGGAGAAAGAGAAACGGACCAAGTACCAAAAGCACCTCAGCCAGCTTCGCAGGCTTCGGCCAGACCACACTGTTAGTCTACTAGTTATGGTGTTTGGATTCTTAGGTGGCCAGAAAACAGTCATGCTCGATTCTTTCCGTCTACTCGGGGTGCACAATTTCCGGACCCAGTGACGGAACAGCTCAAGCGGCCCGGTGTATCGGAACCCGGGCTATACCACCATACCTTCTTTCAAAATTTATTTATCTTTACAAGATCGAAAATTAGAAAATTCTGAATGCATGCTAGCATTTGCAACAGGTCTATTCGAAGTTAATATATTTCAGGATTATCATTATCACTTATTCAGTTCGAGTCTTGAAAAATTAATTGGAATATCTTAAAATTTCCTAATATTGTTTCCATTTTTGGGCGTTTCTATTGCTTCACCTTACCTCGTACTAAATATCCAATTTGTGATAAGCAATGAAATAACAAAAAACTTCCAATTTTTATTTTCCCTTTTTCACAGAATACCTTATATTGCATTTAAAATCTGAAAAACATCAACAGTTTACATATATTTATAGTAGTAAGTATTAGTAAATATCTTAAGCTTACTCCACATATAAATAAACTATATATTTTGGATTGCTTTCAATATTACTTAGAATTTGCATTGCTCATCATTATATAGAGACATGAAAAGAGTGAAGATAGGTTAATTCAAGGTTTGCAGTCTTGATTTCTTTGAAAGTGGTTATTCTTCACATTATATCATTATTATACTGATATCATCAAAAAGTGAAACTGTATTGTCCATCAAAAGCTTCATTTATACGAGACTGCAAACCAATAGCATGTCTTTTCTAGTTTCATAATACGAATCTAAAATCTTAGTCATAAAAAGAAAGAAATCACATATTAGTGAAATTATGCGAACTGTCATAGGAAATATGATTCTTGACGTAAGAGGAACAGTGGAAACTTAATAACCAATTCATGAAATATCAGACTACACTCACAGTTGCCTAGATTTTATAAAATGCTTTATATTATAGAATTTTTCATGGCAGATATTGAAAACAGCAGTTCCTTGGAAGGGACGAGGCGAGGTCGTGAAGAGGAGCCACCTCCACCTCCAGGTCGAAGAGAAATCTCTTTAGATCCCTTGCAGTGTTTTGAAGGAGCAAGTATTTTGTAACAATATTTATTGCATTCAGCAATTACGATATTCTATCGTAATATGTTGTATGATTCTATTTAAGCTGTGACATCTGAAAATTTTAAACTTTACTGTTGGAAAAAAAATAGAGCATCGCCTTCATCATCTGATAAATATATGTCGTTCTGTCTCACGGTCTGCCTATTTTGGCGTTTCGCGTAATCTATATAACCGCAAAATTTTGATGAAACTTAGAAAGTGTTACAGTGTTTAGTTATATAGTAGGTCATATTACTATATTTTAGGAAAATATTGCAATGGGGGTTGGTAGTAAAAATCGAATAAACACCCTAGCATACAAAATGTTCGCTTTTATGTGTTTTTCTGGTTACATATAATTTTTGGGTGGTCAAAATTCTTTCTTGAGGGATTAAAAAATCGACACTACGTTCATGTACATTTCTCACAATTTTACATCAAAATTAAAACATTATTAGGGAGCCACATCACTAACCACATTTAAAAATGTTTTTTATGTAGCCCTCCTTCGTGTATGATGGTTTTTTGTCTGATACTATTTTACGAAATTCTTCGAATTACCTTGCTACTATATTTTCAAAGATCGGTGAAATGACCTTGAAAATATCAGCAAAAAATAAACAAAAATCGTCTTTTATTTTTTTCCTAATAATTGTTTGTCATACTCGAAGAAACTGTTTGAAAAGATAAAAAATGCTCAAATATGCAAAACTTCACGTTCTTGATCATTTGACTGTATACAAAAGAAATTTCAGGGGATAAAACATTTCTAAATTTACCAAACTTTTTTTTAATACTTTTGTTGTAGCTGATTATTTTATGTGTTCAACAAAAATGAAAGGCACTAAAGTTTTTCAAAACCTTACTTGTATGGTGGTTGGTTTCTCTGTTATCATTTTTCCTTTACAGGTATAAGTTCTGAAAGCAATGTGGGCGTTTTGCCAGTTATAGGAAGACAAAACCCATTTTTATGATAGAAGTTAAACTATTATTATTACATTTAGAATAGATAAACCTCAGACTTCTCTCTTGAGGGT
Organism: Bruchidius siliquastri; assembly: GCA_949316355.1. NCBI lineage: Eukaryota > Metazoa > Arthropoda > Insecta > Coleoptera > Chrysomelidae > Bruchidius > Bruchidius siliquastri. Next base: position 22,774,407 of record OX438533.1, read on the forward strand.
ATTCTAATATTACCTCTCTGGGCTTCTAATTACATTTACCTTTTTCTGGAAGAGCAATTTTGGATTTAACGGTTCGTCTGTAAATCCTACAAGATAATTAAGTGAAACGAATTTTAATTTGAGTTGTTAGTAGGGTTGCGATGGTGTTTCGGGAGGGAGCCCTTATACCAAAACCTTTCAGATTCAAGTTGCGATTACGAATATTCGTTTGTTTTGCCGTTACTTACTTAGTAGATGACAAAAGAATATGTGCATGACAGAACACTAGATTATCTTCAACCAGATTTTGTCGGCCTATCAAATTTACTTTTGCTAAGGAAAACGATGAATTAACCTGCTCTAAAAGAAATTATTGAAAGACCAAATAAACTGTTTGAAGCCCACTAACGTGCCTATACGAGACTCAGAATTCATACGTTGCTGCCAACAATGGTAGACGGTGAAATATGCAATTCTCTGAGTCAAAATCGTTCTTCATAGAAATGCTTGATTTGTGGGGCTACGCCTAAACGGATGAATATACAATCTAATGAACCAAGAGAAGACAAACGTGTAAATCATGAAATGTAAACTGTCTATATTACACAGCTGGATTCGATGTTTTGATTGTGTTTTACATGTTAGACACAGATTATATGTGAAAAAATGGCAAATACGCAATTAAACTGAGGAGACAGATATTCAGTATAGAAAGACACATCAGTCTATTTAAAAATTAAATTAATTTGATATTAGACAGATCATAAGCGGGACAAGGCTCCACCAATGACAGAAACACTGCTCGACATTTAATTGACAATGCTGAAGAAAGTGCTGATATTACGGAATTAGATCAAAATATTATTAACAGATTAGGAGTAAGAAAAGTATGTTACTTTGCTGAACCAAAAGATCTGTATTTTTATGCATAAATGCTAAAATAATCACGAATCGTATAGTACCCATTGGTCGGTAATCCTAAGAGGCTCACGAAGCTAGAAATAAAGATTTAGTTTATCCTAATCTAGAGACCTGACTTGAAGTTTCACAAATAAGGATTTATAGTTAATGCTCCTAATCACTGCTGATTCTACAATTTTATAGTGAAGAGTCTGATTCGGAGCTTATCGTTCTTTTTTGTGTTATTTATGTGTATCATGTAATCTATTGTGTATAGTCAAATTATTTTGTATAATTATAATGTTAAAACAGCAATTATGTAATATTCTTATAGTAATTTCATAACATTCAATACATATTTTGATGAAAAAGCAAAATGCAATAATTCGGATTTTTTATTGATCCGGATCAGCCGTAGTATTAATCGATCCGGATTATCGGCTTTATACTGTATTTATAAATTAATTTTTGAACTCAACAGGTTGTTTTTTGTTTTTCTTTCCTTAACCATTTTTTAGGGTTGTATTGCAGCAAAATTATAAAAATTGATTGTATCGAGCAATAAATACCGTAAAAAAATGTTCCGTCTAAATGAGATACAACATGAGCTTTTTCCAACTTAGATCAACCAAAGTGCCCACTGTGGCATGTATGAGGGTCACGCTGAAAGTCTATAGATATTCCTAATCTATACAAGTTTAGACAAGTCTGATCACGCAGCTATTTTGTCTGAAGTTGTATGTGCTTACACGCAAAGGCAGCATTTGAATCGTTCAGTAGTTGCCACGGTCTCGAATGCATCTAAGTGTTGGTCAAATTTTAACGTGAAAATGCAACGATTTTCGATTTTCGAGCCATGATATTGTATAAAAAGAGACTAAAACAAACAGAATGTCACGAGAGTTTAGTGAGTTGCTTTGGGGACTCTGCTCCTTCTAGAGCTACAGTTTTTAATTGGTTTGCTGAGCTTAAAGGGGCCGGGTCTCACTCGATGATGAACCTCGCATAGGTCGACCGTCCACTGCTATTACTCCGGAAACTGTAGAAGCTGTGCAAAATATGGTAAAAAAAGATCGTCATATAACCTACACCGAGATTGAGGCTTCTCTGGGGATTGAATCAGCAGCGGTCCGATCATTCATGATCACCTTCGCCTAAGGAATCGGTGTTCCAGATGGCTGCCACATTTGTGGACCAGTGAGCAAAACGCAACAAGAATTGATTGGGCTAAGTTTATGCTTGAAAAATTTGATAACGGGCACAGTAAAAACGCTTTTAATATCCTAACCGGAGACGAAACATGAATATATAATAATGCGTAAATGCATTGAGGTAGGGGGAGAATATGTTGAAAAAACAGAATAAAGTTTAAAAAAAAAACTTGTAGTTTTTCTGTATCTAAAAACTTTCAGCGTGACCCTCGTAGTATGTAGTTTTATGATGTCTTAATCCCGAAAATCATCATAATCATTCGTTTCCATCGGTGAACCTGTCTATCTATGGTCATTTGTGACGACATATTATTGGTTGCCTCTATGAAAATGATTCGGAAATACCAGCAATAAAAATGCAATAAATTTATGAAGGCGACATCCAAAACAGCATTTTATATACCGTTCTTCCAATATTGCTCCATTAACAATTCCACAATGATTATATATTTGTTATCATTTGCCGACAACGCATTTTGGTCTTGGTAGTCAGTACTATTTATTTATGCAGTAATGGCATCAACCTTACCAATAAACGTATTTGTCAGCAGGGGGAATTTTCGTTATGATGAAGATGGCCTTTGTTAATGATTCCTTGACGCAGCGTCGAATGTACCGGTGAAATAAGGCAAGAAGCAGCGAATCTCCTGCTGTATCAACATCAACCAATATGTACTAATAGATATTTGACATGTGTGAGGAAACCTGTGAACTCAGACAGTGGTTTGAGTGGTCGTTTGATGTAAGGATCAAATTCTGTGAGGTCTGTGTGTTTAAGAATCTCTCACTTACTCATAAGTTACGTTCGTTGCACCTGGCAATACATTGCAGAAGATTCATCATTACAACATGCTGTTGGTGACGGTTCTTCAGTTGTGATGTGACGCTTGTATGATAAATTTTGTTTTCGCACTCCTATGAAAAGGTATTTATTCTGAACAGTCAAAGAGGCATCCACCAAATCTACCAAATATACTTAGACAATTTTCTGGCGCCGATGTTTGATGCTGGAGAAGACGGTTGTACTGTGTTGTATCAATATGATAAATATGATTTGAATTGTTCATTTTTAGATGTTGCAATTAGTTGAAAAATGTATCTGTAGTTATAGTGCTCGCTATAGCGTCATATCAGAATGAGTGGATTAAACCTTTTCTCAAAATTCAAAGCAATCCACGTGACCCATTTCCATGACGATGATGAAGGACCCTTCAGTGTCAATGCAAACAACTCCTTTCAATTTCCATGATTATCCTTTACGAATATTTTAAGCTTCAGTCACGGCTGAATATTCACCAAAAGTTCGTCGGTAAAAAATATAATATATACGAGTATTCCAGGATCACTTGCTGGCGAGGAGTGGGGGTTTCTATAGAAATAACGGTGATGAGGGGAAGGGGAGGAGTTGGAAGGCTAGTGCGGTCTAGCCTTCAAGTCCCATCGCAAGACAACGCAGTATCCTTGCAGTGACGAATTTAAGTACCACTTTTGGCACGCATTTTAAAGTTACTCTTCTCATATTCATACGTTTATATTTATGAGACGATAATATCTGACTATTTTGTGGATTTTTTTTGTTTATGACAGTCATTTACAATTTCAAGCGAGTTTTTTGGCCTCGATCAAGCTACCCCAGCGGCATAGACTGACAGATTGAATGCCAATTTTCAAAAACCCTCCATGAAAAATTTATAGTAAACACATGCTTGAGTATGGTATGATTATTTCAAGAACTTCTTCATCTGTTTGCTCTGGTGAGCCATAGAGTACTGTGCATGTTCTGCCTTATCTATCAAGTCATCCAGTTTGTTAATATCATAGTCTAAAGCGTTTCTCAATTCACTTTTCCTCAATGACTCCACCTGTTCAGTAGACTCTGCAGTAATTTTTTCCTCTGAACCTGAACCTGGTTCTGTCTTCGTTGTACAAAATTCGTTAGTAGCGCCATCGGATGATGATCCAGCGTTGGACTGTGTATCTTCGTTATCCAGCGAGCACACTGATCCTGATCTGCTAGACATCTTGAGTCTGATCAGGTTGGTGATCGGTCCACATGTGGCCTAGAAAATGCAAACACTTTATTAGTCAATCAGAAGAGATGAACGTAGTAGAGGTCAGACAAGAGAGCGGATTACATCATTTTACTTCCCTCGCATAAGCTATCATCGTCATGGATATCTTAGAATTCCATACAATATGTCTTTTAGATGTTATATGTAGGTAACGTAAGCCACAAAAATGTCATACTTATTTCTGTCGCTCTGTCTGCCTGTTCACGGTTTGGTATTTGTGTAATTTAACTAACCGCTAGATAGATTTCGATGAGATTTGAGGAGCGATAAGGTGGGGGTCAGAGGAGGATCCTCATTTCCAGTGAGTTGTCGAGTTAGCAATGGTTGGCAAAATAGAGCAAATTTATGAATAAGTTAGAAAAGATGTCGAGTCGAGTTTTGATTAAAAAAACAAACATAAAACACATGCTACCGAAAACATCTATGAAATGCTGAACATGCAGCTAAATGAACTTCTGAGTATCAGTAATCCATATATTTTAACCATTAACTTATGAGTGAATCTATCGATAATTTTTAAGAGTTATCGAATGGCAGTAAGGCGCTATACTTAGAGTATTTTGAATTAGAACACTGGAAGAAGCAAAAATAACTCAAAAACTTGGCAAATATATTAATATATCAAGAATATTTGTACATACCTTGAATTTATTTAGCTTCGATTGTGTTCTTTTTAGTATTGAGTTCAGTTCATCTAGTCCTCCTGGTACACGCTTCAGTTCTTCTTGATCAGAATCAATAACCTAGAGTATAATTTGTTGACATCAGATTTGGAATAAGATTTTCCATCTTATTGTATATAAGTGGCCGCCATTACTATGGAAAATGCGAACCACTTTATTATACTCCTCATAATTTTTGAGAGCCTGGTTCGTCGTTGAACGAACGAAAACTTGGAACATAGTATTTCCAAAAATCCTTAAATTATGCTATAATTACAAATCAAAGTGTTTATGATTGGTTTAAGATGAATAAAAATGTTTCTTTTTGTTTATGTAAATTGGCATCAATGCTTGCCAAAAAGTATAAGTACGGTATGAATGTATAACATATATACGTACATATACGTATAACGTACAACATTTGGAAAAGTGGGTTATCGACTACGAATCTCACCGTCCTCAATTCTGTAACACTTGAAACTCGCAGATTTTCTATTATTTTTTATTTTTGCGAAGGCTAGGGCCAATTACTTTAGTCCAATTACCTTCAAATTCTCCGTATCAATCTCATCCTCTTCTACTTCTTTTCTTTCTACTTCTGGAGGTCTGTTCTTCATATATTCTTCATAATTAGGCTTTTCTATTCCTAATAGCTCAGCTCGCATACATTCGTATTCATAGGTATTCTCAGCCATTTTCTTACGTATTAATCACGTCAAATGGGAACACTTGTTCAGATTTAGACCGTATCACGGCGATAACATTATCGTAATGCTGAAAAATATCGTGATGTTCTAGTGATTGTATCACATGTTTCACAAAACATTTTTGGTAATTTAGATCAATTTCAGATTCTACAAAGAACTACTTTTATTTCCAAACGCAATATAAAGTAATGCACTCATGAAAAAGTATGAATTCGAAACATTATGTTTTCTTGATATCATGTCACTCATTCACGTCTGGCCCTTTCTGTAACCTGCAAGGCACTTTTCAGATTCTGATATAACCTTGGCGTAGGATCATCAATAGGTCAAGGATGAAAAAGCTTTGTAGTAGTAGTAGATCGAACAAAAGCAAAAAAGGAAATATAGAAAATACTCAAACTTCAGCTTTGGATGTTTCAGAGGCCCCTGAATATTGTTTAAAAAAATTTGGTTATTATAAATAAAATTGGTGGTGATGTGTGGAGGTGGGAGGAACCCAGACTTTTTCGTGTAAGAATATTTTTATCGCTTGTGCTTGGGCAGCAGAACTGATAAATTTAGCGTGAACATTTATTAGTAAAAACCAAATTAGGTTGTAATAATACTTTATATATGTGAAATACTGATTGCATGTAAGGAATGTACTAGGGATCCAGAGATTCGCTGCCAGGTTTGTAAAAACCGTATAAATGCAGCCTCAATGCACCCAGTCAAACTACCTGATCAATATTTCGAAAAAACATAGTTTTATTTTTATGAAAGCCGTTCACTAAGCTATGTAAAATAACCTAAAACATATACGAAAAACCGACAATACAATTTTTTCACAGTTTATATCATAAAATAATTAATGTTGGTAATGAACGCTTTCCTGATTTTGCGAGAGGTTATCTATAAAAAAGTATATAAAGGTTTTGCTGTAAATTTGAGACTCTCGCAATTCACAGACACACGATTTTATAATCATATACATGATCATATTTAAAACAACAACAGTGCCCTTTCTATTGAAACACTCGTTATATAGATTCACAAAGTGTCGCAGGTATGCCTAACTTTATAATAAAAATGCTCTCAGTTATAGAATAATTATAAACAAATTACCAGAAATACGTAATACACAATCAAAGTAGATTGAGTCTAAAATAGTTATTTGTTCTTATAGATCAGTTTCAATCCCTGGTTCAACTGTATCTCTAGAAAACTTTGTGAAATGTACCTATGCACTTGATGAGGGTTGGACACGGATCATGTTCATTATAGCTATTTTTTATATCAATTGCGAGCTTGAAGGACCTTGACAGAATATACATCATTTCCAACTTTTATCATGCAATCTTTATGTAATATCAATGAACATACCGGGGGTATTTGAAATGAATCCGTCACATCTCCATAGAATAGCAGGTGAGGTTAGCGGATGCTTCTTGACGTTATCCCATATTTAAGTGATAATACTACAGAGCATCCGTTGTATCGATCTGCGCACTCAAAGGAATTCGCATCAACATGTGGATATGTATCGAGAAGAACCAAAGCTCAGTGGCATCTCTTGGAGGATTACGTGGAATACGATACCAGAAAATATAGTACAGTTTTCCTTGAACAAAACTACTGAAATTTTCTGACCTACTAACTGTCGTTCATAAAATTCAATATTTTTGAGCACGCGCTCAACCATTATTGGGATCAATGGAGAGAATGTCGGCCAGTAGGTTGACGCTGTAATTTATATGCCATTGTATTAGTTTAGAAACAAAAATTTCTATACAATTTTGGACTTTTGATATTGTGGATATAAATTCAAAAACGAACATTAATCTGAAAAAAATTTAACTATAATTTCACAAAATTTTAGAGAGTTCCATTATTCTCACAATTACCAGTTACTCTTAAAACTTACTTGAAGTGGATTAACAGTTCTAAAATCAAAATATTCAATGAAATACGTGAAATGCAGAGTCATACTCCATTTGTAAGAGGTCTACATTTTAAAATTTAAAATTAAAAATTAAAAAAAATAAATGGTTTAAATTTGTTCTATCCAAGGTTCATTGCCAAAGTTTAAGGCTATTGAAAATAAATTTATGTGTTTGTAAGGCAAATGTTTGAACAATCATCTATATCTAAAAAGCACTGATGATCTGGGTCAAAGATTTTTATACTCCCAAGTCCTAATTTTTGACCACCCAATCATTTTGTTGCAAATGATATTAGGCTTAGAAACTTCTAGAAACGAAAATTTTGCGCTATTTTTTGCCTTTCAAGAATAACTCAGTGGCCTTTGCACCAATTTTGAAAACCTACGAAGCTTCCACACAACGCATATGAGGATAAAATCAACCTAGCTTGGATACGCGGATACACTGGGTATAAAGGAATGAAGACAGCTGATCTCTTAGAGAAAAGATGGGCTGAACCTACACGTCATAAACATGTAAACCCTACATGGATGTAGGATGATGGATGGAAAGTCTGTTGACACTTGGAAAAGGGTTATCTGATGTTAAGGCATTCATTACAAACCTAACGGATGGGGTGATAGACTAACTGCTAAGTATGGATGCAAATGGAACACCTTAGAGCTCTAGCGAATTGTAAATTACGCATGCATTTGGGCATGGCAGAAAATAGCGAGTGGATATTGTTTATGGAGTAGGAGGAATTGGTGAAGCATATTTTGTGTAGTGTAGATGCCCTGCAATGAAAAGGGATAGATACAAGCTACTTGGTGGACAAGGCTCCAAATAGAGGATCGGAAAGATACCTTTGCAACAAATTGATCGAATTCCTCAGGATAGGTGATGGAACAATGTGAATAGGCGTGCGTGAGCCTCAATAGAACGTAGAGTTGCAATGGAGGGGTCCATAATATCCATAGGATACCCCGATGATCTCCTCTAGTATTTGATGTCCTGGCGACTCTTGGAGTTATTATGCGAGATAGCTCGGTCGAACTTCTGCCATCATAATATCTGTAGAATAGGGACGGATTAGCCACCCTTCTTCGATGGTCCAGACTGTGAAGGTCATGTGTGAGGTAAGGCGCATCCACTAGACGTATTGCTCGTTTCTGGATTTTGTTCAAAAGCTTTCGGGAGTACTTTGTGGAGCATCCCCATACATGCTTGCAATCTGATCTCGGCCTTGTAAAGTAGCGGTAGCAGTTCCGGAAAGTATAATTTCCTGAAGTGGAAGAGAACCACCAGCTTATGGGATACTGACTTAGCAAGGCCAGCAACATGATTGTGCCATAACACGTTTTTGTCGATGTTAATTCCCAGAAGCTTCATGGAAGATGATTCAAGTATTGGGTGTAGGCCGGAGGATCTTCCGTGGATCTATGCTTGCGGAAACCATATTGGCGATCGTTGATGATATGATTTTCGACCAGATACTTTAGAAGCTGCAAGTTAATAATAGTCTTCATAACTTTGGACATGATGCAGAGCAGAGTCACAGGACTATAGTTGCTCGGGATATTTTTACTGTCCTTCTTAGGTATAGGTTGTATTCTACCGATCTTCCACCCAGTAGGGAACACTCCTCGCTAGTAGGAGAGATTAAATAGTTTGCAAAGGATATGTGAAAGCTGTGCGATGCAACGTTTTAGGAGAATTGCTGGTATTTGGACCACTAGTTTTCCTGTTCAATTTTTCTAGAATTTGGTATTTATCTCGGTGTTGAAATATAATTTCTGGCATTTTTGAATCCACACCGCTGGTAGTTGTTGGAAATTTGTTGTAGCATTGGAAGTAAAAATCTTTCTCAAGGTGTCTGCTTTTTCTTTCAGCGTGGATGCGACTACTCTTGTCAGTGGGGGTATGGACGAGTAGCAGAAGTTCTGGCTAACAGACTTGGCGAGAGACCAAAATGATCTGCACGAGTTGGAACATAAATGGAGTTTGTTCTTAACCTTAAATCCGGTAATCGGTGTCTAGTTAATCTACATTTATTAACAAGTGATCAAATTTTCGGTTAAATTAAGAAGCATGCTTAATTAAATACGTTTATTCTGTACTATAATTCTACAATAATTGATGTAGATAGATACCAGCTAACATATATTATATACACATATAAGTTATTTGTCAACATTTATACTTGTCTTACATTTATAACATGTAGTTCTCTTCAAGATTACGCTAGTAACAACAGTTCTTGTTCAATATACATAGATTTATACAAATTTACTTTAAGAGCAGTTAGATATTTGGCTAACATTCGCCTGTATCCCACTATCCCTACATTATATTCTCGTTGCCAGTTCGTGCTTTGAAATTGAGTACTCCGTACAGAAGTATCACAGAGCTCCACCTTATACAGGATATTACACATGAAGGATTTGTATAATGATGTACTTTTCTGAAGAAAATATTATAATTAGCATTTATACTGTGATAAGTTGCGTAACTTGCAAGTCGAACAATAAAGTAGCTTGTTGTAGGCTTTTTACGCCCTGCATTCAAAATTCAACCTTACATAAGAAATATGAATGCATATTGTTACTCTCTATACAGTTCCGAAAACATCTTTCATATAGATTGACTGAATGGTTTGGCATGTAAAGCTGAGGTACGAAGTTCAAATCGATATATCACAATGCATGAGTGAAAAAACGGATTATCATCACTAAACGGATGTAAATAAACGCTTTCAGATGTTGAAAATTCAATATAATCGAGGTAAAAATACCACTTTATTTTGCGAATAACAATGTTTACAGAGCTACAACAATGTCGAGCTCAGCCTGTGACGTTCGTACGGTTCTCTGCAAATCAACAATGACAGTCTTCATCTATTGCTACCGTTTGAAAGTAGACCATTAAGAATGAAAATATTTGATTTCACTGCTATTTTTAGTTTTAAAAATCGTGTGAGAATATCTATATTCTAAGGAAAAAGTGAAAAGTGTCAAGCATCTATAATTTTGTCAAATATGCAGTATCAATTTCTGAGAATCTGTATCTTGTATTTAAAGGCCTACACCATCCTTTGCATGAATAATTGCATATGATTTTTTTTAGCTTTACAGAAGCTGACACATCTTTGAGAGAATTCATTCACTTTTCGATATCAATTTTACAATATTAGGCATAACAGGATGTGAATGAAGGCAATAACCCATTAGTTTATTTTTGCATTTCTATTTTCCTTTAATCAATTCAATATACTCCACTTCTTCCGACCTCTCCATTTAATTCGAGTTTGTAACATCCTGTATGTCTATATTTTTAATAAAATTAATCAATGTTTGTGACAACACATTGATTTAATTTTCAAAGCATTCATCTACACCCAAAGCTTTACTGCTCTCTGCTAATGTCTACACGGAATACTTGATAATTTCATTTCAAACTTTCCTTTAGAGACTTTAAGAACGAGTTTTTCTGTAGTTCTGTCAGTATTGAAGATCAAAAATGTCTACTATCGGGAAAAAATATCTATGTTGTAATACAGCATAACAGAACTTGATCAGAGCCCAGAACATTTGACTACGAATAGGGGAAACTTTATTGCCCCGCATGATTGCTTCAAATCTCATCTTAGCAAAAAATACTAACCATAATCGGAACTCTTCAAAAGGCCCAGGCAAACATAAGCAAATACAGCCTCTTCACGTCATGAAATAACTGCTGACTGGTGTGCTTTGTTGTTAATCCTTCTTTAACAGAATTTTGCAATGCGATATCAATTTCGCCATTCATTGTTCTTGTTCTGGTCTACTGATTTATATGTTTCTCTACATATTTTCATGATGAAACTCAAGATTAAAAATATTCTATATTGGTAGAAGGGTAATCAGCTAGGATCATAGCAGTAAGGCTCTTTGTACATCATTCCCAGGGGTTTCTTGAGACTGTATCTCATACCACCTCAAACAAGTAAAGAAGGTGGCGATACAAACCAGAAGAGTATCTTTCCACTGGCAATATAAGGCTACCACTCCATCATACATCCTCCTATTGATACGACAGCTGAGCAATTATAATGCAGATGCCTAACTATCTCATCTTCCTGTTCACATCTGATGAACAGGGGTGATTCACTCAACCTCATATTAACGAGCAGCCTGCCCCGTCGCCATGCTAGTAGCAATATGCGAAGTTGATGTCTGAACATGGACATGTAGATGAAAAGTTGTGTAATTATCACACAGCTTCACAGATAATCTACATGAACATGGACAGGTAATTTTTATTAGCATATCTGCAAATAGATAGTCAAATGAGTTATCCCACATATTTTTCATGGTGCTGAACACACAAAATACAATGCGTCTCAAAATCAAAGGTTTTGGTATCAGCATCCCTTTTTACTACACAATCAGCTGTCAAATTGCTTTTGGAATGTAGGTGTCCTTTTTTCCAGTCCACAATTACGTAGAGGCATTCAAAAGTTCCTAGTGGCAGTCTAATGCATGATCTCGTGGTTAGTTTGTGGCTCTTGAGTCAGCAATGTCTGTTTGTTGTTTGTGCGGATATCTATCTTAAGTCATTTAGCTTAAAAAACGGAGTAATTAGGTTCCCTTGTAGGTGAACATTTTTGATCTTCATTCATTTGACTGCGAAGAGAAAAGTCTTTCAATTGTACTCAGTTTCAGCATAGAATAACCCACGTAGTAAGTGATTCTATGACTTCAGTCAGAGACTGAGAGGCTGAGTATTTGTCAGATATACCAGAGAAAACTTGCACGCGCCATCTGTATACAAAATCTTAGTTATCTACAAGCTATGTTGAACTTCAGTATACTAACTTTTTTCTTCAAAAAATATATCCACCTACAAATATAGCCAATGCACTAAACCGCTAAACATAACAATTTGGCTATATCATTATAAGGCAAATCAATATTTTTGCATCTAAAACAATCTCGGAGGTACTTGTAAACAACGATACGTTTAATTCAGGCACTAGTTCTTTATTTATGTATTTAATAACTGCAATTGTACAGGGTAGGATGAAGGTGGATAGCAACTGACATCTTTGTCGAATCTTATCGACTTTTTGAAAGGTTCTTAGTCCATTCTGCACTGAAGCTACCTAGGCATAGTTTAATAAAGATGACCAACCTCTATAACCAGACTTTATATGGTTGGTTCAATGATTCACATAGCCTCCATACTGGAAAAACTAAGTAAGTAATGGATTTTATCCATATAACTAACGCCTACTTTGACTTGCGCTGAGTTTTTCCAAGAAGGAACAGGAAAACTCTAGAAAAAAGTTGCTAAAGGTCAAAAAGTATATTAATTGTTGTGTTCAGCGAAGCACATGCATAATTAGTAGGAATGATCAATGGAAAATAACTCCTATCCGTATACAGCTTTTTGAATGAGTTTGACCGTATTTATAAATAAAATATCGCCAGTTTGACCACAATGATTTGAATAATTTCACCAAAGTTCTTATTTTTTATCTTGCGTTAAGAATTATGAATCCATATACCACCAAATGAGATTATATTTTCCAACCATAATTTCAATAAAAGGTAAAGTAGATATTGATTGATATAGACAAACTGATACAAACCGTATCAAATATCTACAATTTTTTATTTTTAAAAACTTAACAATTAAACAATTCAATCTTGGTGCTGTAAGAGTTTTACCAAGTAACAACATTGAGAATTTACGTTTTGATCCTATAATTACTATGTTTAATTTTTTAAGGATTTGTTGTACCTGTTTTGCTGATTTTCATTACCCCTAAGAATCTTTGTTTTTGTTCTGTATTTTGGTTATATTTATCCAATATTGTCCATTACTATCTTTGTAATTTGCATAGTATAAAAAACTGATTTCTGTTTCTTTATCTCCATATAACCAAAAATAAATGACGTGGCAAGGATGCCCATAAGTTTGTGACGCTTCTCATCTTCGTTATTAATTAGGCAATATTCATTTGCTTGGATAAGTAGAATGGAATGAAACCATCAGATCAGAAGCCGGTTACATCGTGGTGCGAGACTATGATCTACAAGAACTAGAATAATAAAATATAGGCCCTATTGTTGTTACGAATGCTAATTGTTCGGTAGTATTAGAGACATTCTGTGGAGAAGCTACAAGAATCATTAGGCAGTCCATGAAACACCGGCATTTCAAAAACTTCCTTAATTTGTGTGTCACTACCGTTATATATTTTGCCGTTGGTAGAAAAATAAGAACCTACAATGGTCACATAGACTGCAGTGGCATCGGTTTTCAGCCAAGCCATTACTATAATCCAATCTATTAATATTTGAAATTTGGTTGGCTAGTGAGACATCACTATGGATCTTCAAGTAATTTGCATGACGTCTTCCAGCTCATATCAGACTCAGTATAATTGCAGTTTTTAAATTGAATAATCTCATTTGTTTAAGTACATACATTCCTATTTATCTAGGTATACTGGTAGCGTCGGTAACAAGACATTAAAACAAGCTATATTTCCATTATCGCATACTTGTTATCTTTACAAAATTGAAAAGATTACTAAAGCACAACATCCAGCAAAATAATATCACACATTATTAATATGTCCACATGCCTTGAATTCAGGCTTTGATCTAAAGAAAGGCTGCATCAAACGGTGGTCGGCTGAGAAATTCCCTCACTATCTGAGATTCAAGTTACTCAACTTGTTGGCCTTCTATACAAGATTTACATTGGAGTTAGGAAAAATGAGATTACACACGGCCAAATCATATGGGCATAGACCCAATCAAGCTCATCGAGAGAAAATCCTAGCCCGCGGGCGAGGGGTCGAGGAAGGAAAGAGCAGCACACTGAACAGAAAAATAAATAGCACGTAGAAGTAGAGGAAAACAGCGTGTAACATCAATAAATTTGATTTGGGATCCACTTCCTAGCCCCCTTCAAACGCAAAAGCCTTCCTATAAAAGCATTGGCTCTTGTCTCTAGTCGAGTCTGGTCCTGATACCACACGAATAATTCCAGGATTCTATTCTATGATAAAAGTGTCCTGGGTGGAAAGACAATCAAATGAAAGAATGTTCAAAACTATAGATAAGTGATGTTTTGCCCTGCACACTGGGAATGTGTAGACGATAGTTTTTCAATGGAGTTTTCTTAATCAAGTTGTTCTTTTAACACATACCGCATAGTAACTTCAACTAGGATAAATTCAGTAAGATGGCAACCCGAATTTTCTTGGGAAATCGTTGAGACAGATCGATAAATGACCAATTTTAGGTTTGTGTGTATATCTTCCATATAGGGAGTCAGAACTAGTTTGGTTACCATTCTTCAACTGAAAAATAATGTCACACGACCTCTTGTTGAAAACCTCATTCCTAGGCAGGTACTAGTTTTGTGACTATAGAAAACAGATTCAAGGAAAAGCAAAGAAGGGCATGAAACAAAGGAGATTTTAAAAAAGGTCTAAACTAGTATACACCTGTTGCTTACGAAACGTACATTTTATTTAGTATTACGTAAATAATTTAACATTTTCTCAATTTTTCCTCACCTTTGCTTCTGGTTATTGCCAAACAAGATAGCGGGCTGTACCTTGAAACGATATTTTCAACACGACTACTTTTATTTAAAAAACTAGGCGTTGGTTCTCACTCCCTACAGGAGGTGAATATGCACAGTATCAAATAATGTTCCAAATATCAATAAAAAAATCAACCTGCAATTGTGCAAGAAAAACATTGGTCCCATTTTATTGCATTTAATCCAGTTATCACCACACTGTATACATTTATACTTTGAGATTTTTCGAGATACCTAGTTAGAAAGCGTTTGATTTTGTTTTAGCGGTTTGGATTTCAGTTTCTTTGTCGTTGTGATATGTACTTATTCGTTTTTGTTCGGCAAATCACTTTTAATTGTGTGGTTTGTACTATAATCTGTATTTATAGGATCAATATTATTCATAAGACTCATTTATTGTATCTGTAAATCATGGTGGTTCCAACTCTAACCTTTCTTTAATAAAAACTACGTAAAAACACACTCGTATCGGCTTCCCTCCAGCCGTTATCAAAGCAATAGAAAATATTAATTTAATTTTATTATTAATTACATGACTTGATTTGATAATGTTCGCAGTACTATATTGTTTCATGAAATTATCTGTTATATTAGAGTGTCCAAAATACAGTGTAATGCATTGAACTTACATCGAAAACAAAAAAGCACAGAAAAGCACCGCAATCAAACATACAATTTAAATAGTGTATAGAAGACAACAAAACTCAGTGACCGAATGATGCTAGCCTATCATACTAAATTATTTAGCAACAATAATAATCCTCAACTTTCATTAACAATATGGTATTGGCCACGAAATTGTGTAAACTATATTCTAAAATTCGTACTTATCGACAAGTTACAGATCAAGATGCTGAGTTGTATATTGGAATGATCAAAAGATGTACTCTATTACTGTGGTCTTCCACTTGTCGAAATGTCAATTAAAACCGCATAATGATGAAGAAGAGAACTAAGAGAGTTGCGGCTACCTTGGAAGTATTCAATCTAAAGCAACAAAATTTTAAATAATAATTATTTTGGCGAATGCTACCATCTATCTTTCACATTAAAGATGTATTTCACCCATATATTACATAATCAAGAAGATATTTTACTCTAAACCAAAATGATGCATCAAATACCATATTTTTTTTGGTTTTTCTGAATTTTTCATATAAAATTTACCAATGAGTTGTGCATACAAATGATATATGGCAAATGTCAAGCGAGAGAAAAGAAGATGCAGAATTTTTATAGATCTAAGTCTTTCGAGATAAATATGGCAATGATTTTTTGATATTTACGAGATTTTTAAACAAAATAAATGTCATTCGGTTGAAATTCTAAGGGTAGGGTGTCCTTATCTTGCCGAACATGGTTTTATATAAACTTAATGGTAGAGTATTGTATCATGATGAAAACGATGCACATTTCGAGATCATCTTAAACTTGACATTGAATACGTCACTAGTTCTGTATAGACATGTTGCATTATTCTAATATGTAACTCATGATTTCTTGACCTGTATGCTTAATCACTAACATTATTTGAGTCTTTTAACGATGAACAAGTACAGAGTCATTCACGACGACCTGATTCGAGATGGCGAACTCAGTGCCAATGCCCAAAAATCATTTATGAACTTTTTGAAATATTTTCACATATAGAGGTAGCTGTCATAAGTCTCATTCAGACAAACCTCAAACATTTTTGAGTTGATCAGCTTGAATCATTAAAAATTATATTTATTTGTGGAGTGCTGCATGTGCAAAAAAAGGTTATATCGATTTCGGACATAACCGGAAGTTGCATTGAACAGAATACGTTGTCTTTAATCCAAGCTTTTAGGAAAACACTGTCAACAGCTTCCCATAAACATCTCGACTCAACTCATGATAGTAGGACCCCCTGTAGACTACTGAACATTAAGTTCTAGTAGAGTTTCACTTTAAATATCTAAAGCTTCGCAGCAGCTTTCTATATTGATTGTTGATATTAAACTACAACGAAATAAATAAAATACGATTATGAAATAAGCACAATCATTAATTATTATAAATTTGATTTTGAAGCGATAATTATATCAACAATCGGGTTTATGGAGAGTACATAAAACTGTGAGCGACATTTAAATACATATATGGTTTGTTCTAGTAATACACTACATAACACATTACTACTTCAAGTGACGTCTAACACTTACAAAACAAATTAAACATTTTCCAACTTGATATCCATAAACACATCATTTTAATTCATACATAATAAAATATGCAAAGTTACAATAAAAGCCGTACTTTTTCCATTGACATCACTCTAAATAACAGTACTGCTACAAAGTACTATATAAAATTTCCACTCAAATAATGTTAATTCTATGTAAAAAAATGTCTCCTTGTTACGACAAAAATGATTATTATATATCAACCCTAATGCCTTTATTACAAAAAAATAACACATAAAACTTCTTGCAAAATGATACACTTCTCCAGGAATATTTCCGAATTCATGTTATTCAGGAATATTTCTAGCGAAATAATTGTCTTTCCAGTTTTACAGTCCAATGTGTCAAGCCCACAATTTTCCTTATAACTAAGACATTTTATCCGTGCTATTATAAAAATTTTCAACACTGACAATTATAAAGCGTATTTTCGATACACTTGTAGACGTAAAGTACTACAAATTAATGATACTAAAATATTTAAGTATGTTCTATATGGAACAAAATTGTCATTTTTCATCCAATTGCAAATTACTGCTAGGATTAAGGTTAGTTTTCGATAAAATACATGAAGCATGGTTTGTCCAAAATAGGCGCATGCAAGGGAGGAGTTATGGCGTCATGACCCTCCCCAAAAAAACATAAACATTTGCTAATGTTTCAAGAGATTATGACAAGTGCCGGATTCATGAGGGATTTCTGGTATCAAATCCTTCTCATGAACGCCTTTGACGCCTCTCCTCTCGTCAGGACCGTATGGAGGCTGGAATATGTAATTTACGGTCTTTTTCCATCTTGTAGAGATTCCCCTGCAGTATATAAAGTATTATTGTGACATATAATGAAAGAAATAGTACAGAATAGAAGGAAATTCATTCATACCAAATTGAAGCTCAGCAATGTGCAATTTTTCAATTCGACAACAATTTCGTTCTGATATGGAACACGTGTTTCAACCTTATGCTATTCTAATAATCATATTCACATTTACGATAACAATATGTTTCAACATTACTATAAGGTATCACAAAAAATATGCTCATCTTAGAGATATTTTTGCAGTTCTTTTCTATATAACTTCATTTCTTTGAAAGCGCTATCTGGTTTCTAGGTATTTTTATAATATACAGGTATAAATTCATCCTTAAGAATCCGAATTTCATGTGATTTAGTGAATAAAAAAATACCTCTTTATAGAAAAAATATGTATTTTTTGTAAAGAAATATAAGTATATGTTGGAGACAGATGGCGAATTCGGCCCGTGTTCGAAATAAGTAGAGGTATCCGCATATGTCCAAAGGCAAAATAACAGATGCCAAAATAATGATATATTATATATTTTGCAGAGTAATATGATTACAAATTGATAATTGTAAAATAAACCACCCAACAGAAATTGATGGAAGCTTTGAACCGCTCATGCCATTATTGATAGGGTGCCAAAAATAGCTTCATATGGAGTACGTTGAATGCCTGAGAAAGTACCGATTCTTCTCCAATTGCACAAATCTTAGTCACTCCGACGATTTTGGAGTGCGATTCTCTTGAATTCAACTAATTCAAATGTCCCGTACATGTTGGTTTGTTCTTTCTTAACATTCCTGACTTGGTGAGTGACAGGTTTACCATGAACTACTTTTTCTGGAAACATTTCAGCAAGACTGAAAATTACTTGGTTTACAAACTCTCTGGCGTTGTGACCATGGAGTATGCAATGTGCCCGGTTATACAAAACATATCCATCGGGTTATAGGCAACTCTTACTGCCTTTTTGAATTTTGTTAAGCGATCTTGGTAATTCATAAAAAAAATTGTAAAGCCCGTCTGGTTCTGTCTGCATGTCGATTAGATCAACTTGACGATATTATTGACTTTACCAATAATTCCTTGTGTTGTGATTTTTTTTCTTCAGTTGATACATACTACACAACTTCAAGTACTATCCAATTAAGTTATAGGAATATTAAAGTGTTTTTTAGAAATCTCGTTCTCCACTTCAAGTCGTCATTTATGGCCAGTGATTTTGTCAGCGTTCTCTAAAATATCATATGGTTCACTGACATCACAGTAGTGGTTAACAGAAAGCACATCGTCATTGTTTAAATTTTTACAATCTCTAAGCAATTAAGACGCATGTCACAGCTTAGCTTTTCGCTTTTCTTCTAACGCTATACTTTTGACTTTATTTACTATCCTTCCATACTGTTAATCCGCGAATGCAGTGGTAAAATTATAACTGCTACACTTTTCGATTATCTGCCAAAGTCTTTCTTCACATGCAGGCTTGTCGACTACACTGTTTTCTAACTGCATTATTGCACATAAATTACAACACACTAAAAATTTGTAATTATTGTAGAACTGAAAAATAGGCTGCGTTTGACTTCACAAACGTATTTGGAGGTTTGTGTCAACCTGTATAGTGTCGTTATTTCGGCTTCTTTCATTTTTTGCTTTAGACATATGCGGATACGTCTAATTATTTCGGTCACGGGCCAAAGTCGCCATCTATCTTCAACATATTTAATGAAAATACTGGATGTGTTGCCCTAAAAGCAAATTTAAATTGATATAATCAGAGTGTTTCAAGTCCATATATCGTTTTTAAGTACATAATATACATAATAATTGCCTGTATACGAAAGTATTCTACAATAGATAAGATATTCAACATATCTTACGAACCAGCGTAAAAATTGTCGATTCAGTGATTCCAGAAACTGTATGGCTTATACGATTCTCCAACCTTCATAGCTATACCGAAGTATAATCAAATTACAGCGATGAATTAGTAAACTTCCATATACAATTGGGGTTAAGAAACATTTTAGGATTCAATATTCTTAAATCGTGAAAGTAGATTTTTGGATAATCATTCCTGTGAGCTAAGTGGCAAAATATCATAACTAGCTGGTACGAGGTAAATATGCTCCGAAATTACACCTAAATAACTGGATACAAAGATGAAAAGTATTCTGGAAATCTTATAACAAATTCTCATATCTAATATATTGAATCCATGGAAAAAACCTTGAACGATAAAAAATATTCAAAATTAAAGGAATACGCGTCACACGTTTGAGATTTTCATCCATAAAACCTAGTTTAATACTCATACAACTTTACCTCAATTGTCTAGGTACATATAAATAACTACAACACCTTGTTTTAGTGTTGAATTATGTGACTATTTCAGAGCTTACTATTTCAAAATCAGAATAAGGAGAAATGCGACAGATATGTATGGTCAACAGCTCTACTGAAATTACCACTAAGAAATGCTGACCATACCAAGTGATACAGGCACATTAGTAGGTCGTTTTGCTTGCTATGTCATCGGCGGAAAAACTACAGTGACTGCAAAAATATATTTAATTTGGTATGATAGTTTTTTGACGTTTTATGATGTGTACATTACCAGAATCCCATTAATTTTCGTTTTTCAGTTCATTTATCTGATTTTCATTTTAATCTTTGACCCCTATCTACAAACTGAAATTTAGAAATGTTCCGCATATAGGATTTTTAGTACTAATAATAGATACCGCTTCTAAAATTTATTTGGGCTTCTAATGGAGATCTATCCAGCTTATCCAAAAAAAACCTACCAATGATTCAATCTTACTTGGTATCATCCATTTTTGTGGATTTAATTAGTTATGACCATAAATCTGTTTCATACGCGGAAAGGTATTCGTGTACCGTTTGGAATGATATGAAAGATTACTTCAGATGCAATACACGTTCAAGGCTTTACAGACTATCTAGTTAATAAACAATTCATTTTTTGGAAGTGAGCTATTCCGTGTGAGTTTAATTTTAAAAGAACGATGAACTGCTTATTTAGTTTTTTTAGTAGCCTATAAAAACAGATATTTACAATTACCCTCTGCATGATGTGGATGCCGGTCTCCTTGACTAGAGATTTTGTAGCCAGAAAGCCTTGAAGCTTGTACGAAAAAGGTACATGTTAATTAGAGGAATATGTTCGAAAAGTTTTACCGTCCGGCAATTTGAACATATGAACAGACTCTCTTCTTAACACATTGATGCAACAGAACTTTTCTTAGATATGGTGGTTAGTAAGGTACTTTTGTGCGTGCATCGGGCAGTATTTGGATAAAAACAGAAATTAAGTTCTGAATTTCAATGTACCCTAGAACCCCGAATCAAAGTGTAGAATATCATATCAAATTTCAAATTTGTATTTCCCGAATCAAGCGTAGTGAGAGTTCTTTCAACAAATTGTAATAATTGAACCTACTTTTCGATTACTTTGGCGTAGCTATCAATTTTAATCACGTTTTCATGAATTGTATCAAACCATTTGCCTATTTTTTGTCTTAAGCCATTTTTGCGATGATTAAACAATCCCAAAAACTGACTTTCTTTGCTTTATTTTTATGTCATAAAAAAGACTGCAAGTTCACGTGTCCAGCGAATAAAATGAATATATAATAGAGGTACAACTTAATTATTTAAAAAAACCTTCATAAGGACTATTACGAAACAGCTTAAAATTATTGTCCATTTTTTAAATACAGAAAGAAATGGAAAGAACGGAGTAAAAAATATATAGATAATATGTAGTCGGAAGTATTTCTTTGTCAAAACTTTTATAGTAGATACATCTCTTGGTGCTTCTACTCGGGTTTGAGTCTATGCCATTGTACTATGGTCTGCCTTGGTTTCGTAATCATGTCTTGCCAGTGCTTCGTCTCAGATGCACCTGAACCATTTTTACCTGCAACAGAAAATATATGGTAAAACCGGCGTTGGTTCCAATATTCGCTCAAATAGTTGGAGCCAATGTTGATGTTAGATCCTATACTTGATAACTAAACTAAAGTATACAGTGCCAGCACTAGAACAACAATTGGAATCGAATATAAATTGATTAATGATAGGTTACTCGAGTAGTGAACCACAAAGATTTGAAATTGCAATATGCCAAAATTATATTGCTGAAGACACGTATTACTGCAGGCTCAATACCATTTCCGAACCCCGAATTTGGAAAGATACTTAACAGTATTTATTCAAAATTGTACAACTTTTACACACCTAACCTGGAAATCCCATCAATTAAGCCAAGTATAAAAGACGTAGGACTTATAGTGGCCCACCATTTTAGGAGCCATTTCCTAGTACAAGCATTACATAAAAAAAATAAAATGTATTGATCATTGATCTATTTCTTTTACAAAATTGATTCAAAAATTTAATATGTAATATAACTTGTGTTTCAAAATTTATTCTGAGTATATTAGAAAAAAATATATAATTTTTATAAAAAATGGTTGATTGACAAATTCCTAATTTTTGAACAAGTTCAGCATGCGTTTACTTGGTTGCCACATTTAATTTGTTCGAGATGATATGATGAAAAAGTATTATAACTGTAGTAAGACAATTCTTGGCCATTGATGTTTCAATTAATTGGTGAAAAATGTCTAACTAGTTGTCATAAGTTATAATTATTTAACCTTAAAAAAAGAATCAAAGTTGAATGAAAATAAAGGTGTTTGACTACAAAATATTGGTGTACTCAAAGACATTTAGGATGCTGCAGTAACGAAAATCAAGATTAAATCTGATGTAGGACATTTAGAGATGTTCAGACCAAAATATAATTATTAAATTATTTTAATGTGATTTATCTTATTTAGTATTATTACAGGCTATAATAACATATTCTCTTAATTAATTATTTCAATTCAAGTTACCTTGTGCATACTTTGGATTAAAATAAAAATAATTGAATAAAAAATTGACTTGAACTAACTCAATCAATATTTAACATTTTTTCATTAACCATAGATCATCTGCTAAACTAAACTAAACTAAATCGTTCAGTGGACATTCCATGCATCTCTCACGAACTATTAAATTTTCAATAATTTCATAGGCTGTAGTATCGACAGAGCCGACCTTCAGTGGAATGGAGTATCATTACCTGTGACCTTCACGCCCCACCAACACACTATCTATAAATATGATTACAGCAGCTGCCCACCCGGAGTTATGAAATTATCCTATAATTTCCAAAGGAAAAACGCATTTTGCGGGTTTTTCAGCTGTTGTGATAATATGAGTCAGGCTAGAAAATATTTTGCAATACGACGTGAATAGCAGAACTTATTCACATAAAGTTCTGTCAATGTTGTCGTAAAAATTTTTGAATTTGAGATGGAGATAAAAAGTTGTCTAATTATCACACAGTTTCACAAATAAAACTCTTTCTTTCAGTGACGCTTTTCGATTTTTATGAAAATCATCGTCACTAAAATAAGAGTAACGAAAAAGTTTTATTTGTGAAACTGTGTGATAATTATACAACTTTTTATCTACATGATGGAAGAGTTTCACCAAGTAAGAGCATCTACAATCTACATAATTTGAGATGGGTAATGCTTTTTTAGGCATTTTGCTGCCTACATCATATGACATTAATTTTCGACAGTCTGTTTCTATCAATTTTTGTCACCTCTTAATCCCAGTTGTTAAAGTAATGTTCTTCAACTTACAGTGCACTGGCCTCTTAATAGTAAATAAATAAAATTATTATATTCCTGAATTATGTCGTTATCCCTGACTATTTTTAAGCGTAGAAAAAACAAGTCTTAAAAAATTGAAATATTCGCAATTCTATCAACTTGTAAGTTGTATGAACTCAAACTTCTTTACTCCATCTTTTCTGGTACGTACGTAACTAAAAGTTACGCTGTATGTATGTTACTGTGGAATAAATCACATGTAAATAATATTACCATAGAGGATACTTTAGTAGACGTTGTTTATCCATTACTTTAATTTAAATATTGCATAATGTGCATTTCCGGAAATGTACACCTTAAAAACGGTTTTCAGCTTGATATAAAAGCAGAAACCATTGCAGTAATAAACGAACATAACTTTCCAATCGAAATGGTAAATACTGCATGCTTTTTTGAACCCGCATAATAAATTATGCGTCCATATGGACATTTATTTTTTTAGGGTAAGTGTCCGTTATAGCTTCACGCCAATTCCGATCACGAGCTTTGTTAATAAGAATATGGATATTCCATCACACTAGATTTTGATAACGAATATTTGTTCAAGATATACTGAAATATAAAATGAGTATGAAATCCACTGACACTTCACCCTACGTCATCGTGGATTTGAATAAGGATTACACACGCATTTAGTATCCGTATAGGGCATTACAGAACCCCCAAGTTTGCCAGGAAAATCCTGTGCAAAAGTGCATTAATTAATTATTGAAAAATCAAAAAATCCTGAAATCTAACATTATGTCGGATTGAATAAAGAATTACTTTGTAGGGGGCTTATAGGGACGACACAGAAGTCTAGTTGTACCCAGGCCTTTACCCAGGATTTGAATGGAGTCCAGTGTCAATGGCTCTTAGACTATTATATCGACAAGATAATTCTGCCAGATGTCATCGATAATAGGAAATGCGCTATAGACCAGCAACTGGTCTAGATGAAAGCAAAAGATGAATAAAATAGGTTATTTTGGAATTCAACTCGCATGTAGGTGAAAATCCAAATAAAAAAAATCTCCATTAAAATAACTATTATTACTTAACCGGTTCAACTACTTACCTTAAAACTTAGTCTAACTTCTATATAATATAACTACGGAGATTTAAAATACGCAGCAATACAGTTTTATATGCTACTAAAATTCCGCAGTTATTATTATCACAAAATTCAGTAAAAAATAGAATGAAATGACAACCAGTGTTTTGAAAATAAGAACTCATGGCTCTGAACT
The DNA here is from genome assembly GCA_949316355.1 of Bruchidius siliquastri. Lineage (NCBI taxonomy): Eukaryota > Metazoa > Arthropoda > Insecta > Coleoptera > Chrysomelidae > Bruchidius > Bruchidius siliquastri. Next base: position 22,799,438 of record OX438533.1, read on the forward strand.
CTGTCGTGACTGTTAGAGAGGAAGAAGGAACTTCCTTAAATCAAACTTAAAGCACTTAATATTTGAAATGTTTTTTTCATATCACTGCCCAAAGCATTGAACTGCTTCGGCCCCTGGTATGGGAAAGCGCGTTGAAACATTGCTGTCCAATGTCTTGGAATGGTTGAAACAATTGGGTTCATTATAGGCCTAGTATGCACGTTCTACCTGAATAACAATTTTCCTCTCAAGTATGGTGGTGCAGACGTGATAAGAATTTTGAATAGAAAATTTAGGAAATAGTAGGTATACAAATGTTCAACTTTCAGCCATTCCAGCCTATTAATCGATGGAGTAATGTGTTCATGTGCTTTCTTTGTCCTGTTATTAACCTGCAAGATAACTTTTGTATTTTTTGGAGTCTTGTTGCTTTTTCCTGATCCAAATAAGGATAGTATGTTGCACATCCATACAAAATGCCTGATATAACTAGACTTTCACATAGCTTTTTCTTAATATTTGCAGATAAAAAGTTCCTGTTGTTATACAATTGTTTTAATTTGAAATAACATATTTTACTAACGCTTAAGACGACATGTGTGCGGAGACTTAAATCCTCATCTTAATATTAGCCGATACATTTCATACTATCTGTAAAAAGCAGGTCAGCATTGTCTATTCTGATATGCATGACGGATTCAAAAAACTCCCTCTTCTTCCTAGGACCAAACAACATGGGCTTAGATTCATTTGGATTGAGTCCCATGTTATGATTCAATGCATATTTAAAGATTAAGCCGTGTTTCCATTTAAGCACTATCGATGTCAGTTTATTTACAAAATAAAAGAATTATCCTAAAGGCTATTATTCAAATGTTTGACAAATACCAATCCTTTCAATACTCATAGATTCCCTACTTTGACAGAAACTGTGGAAGCTAACGTTATTAGTGAGTTTTTTTAAAAAACATGTGATTCTAATTAATGCAAAAAAATCAAATCTCGCGATCCGATAAAGGTCAAATATAAACATTTTTAAAATACTGTTGGAGGTGCGCTTTGCAGGATCGATTGCACATCCACCATTTATTGACCTCCTTATACGGCATATGAAAAGATAATGTTACATAATGAGTCTATAATTCAATTTATGGGTACTAGAAAAGTACACAAAATTCAAGTGACAAAGTCACATTTGCACTGAAGTTCTGCGTTAGTGAGACCTCGCCTTTTTGCTTACATACTAAATAGCCATTAACCAATCATTTTTGTCAGTATAAAGTTTTTAAAGACCAATGCCTACTAGTACGATTCATCCTGATTAACAGCAGTTTTCGATATACCTAACCAGCAGAAGCATCGATATATTTATTTTCCTCACGAGTTGTTAGCTGTTAAGTAACTAAAAGATTCCAGTCATACCAAGTATTTAATTTGTACACCGCATTGCCAAAAGCAAACTTACACAGGAAACTCGAGATTAAATTTGGAAACAAGTACAGCTTTGGTGTTTGCAGATATTTAAACAGTCTTGAGGAAAATTTGAAACAGAAGCACGAGTACAAAATCCCGTATGTGATCAGACCGGTGGTCTTATAACGCTTGACATTAGACATTTCTGATTTGAAATCATATATTTGTTAGTATAATGTTCGCACTTTCCAGGTGGTGTGGTGTCTAAAGTTAAGAAAAGTACTTCAATCAGAACGTATTTGAAATGTAGCATTAGGTTGTTTTTTTTCGTATCATACATTATTCTTCACAAAATAGGATTAACCTTCATAGCTCAACATTAGAAGTACGTGAAAAATGATAAATCAAAAATCGATGAGATGTAGTCATTAGAAAAGTAGTAGACGGCATTTTAAATAGTTAAGAATACCACTATTTAGGTGAGGTATCATCGCATTTATCTGTTATAGAAATATGGAATGGAATGAAAAAATCATGGTGGGTGAAATCCTACATTAGTATCATGCAGATTGTAGATGCTCTTACTTGGTGAAATTCTTCCATCATGTAGATAAAAAGTTGTGTAATTATGACATAGTTTCACAAATAAAACACTTTCTATTAGTGACGCGTTTCGTTTTTTATTAAAATCGAAACGCGTTTTATTTGTGAAACTGTGTCATAGTTACACAACTTTTTATCTACATGATTTTACATTAGATTTGTACCTATATGACAATATCTACCTTTAAGTAATTCAATTAGTTTGAATAAATTTTGAATAATGAGCAGATCCACCAGGGACGTTTTTTATTATTTTTCATCACTAAGGATTATACATGATGCACTTGCTATTAAAACTAATACTCAATTGGACATTTATGTGTATATGGCAAAGTAACAATTTAAATAGGGGGAAGCGAAATACATCACATGCATACGTAACTGTGAACGTTAAAGCAAATACTAGACCAGACGTCCGAATATTCTACAGTATGCGTGTGATGGTGTTCTCTCGTTCTGATTCACTATAATAAGTACTCAGCTTTAAACTATGATAAAAACTTACCGGCCAGCAGGATCCTGCCTATTAGCTCGTTCCTGCCGATGTTGTCAAAATCCATGACCATGACGTCCAGGGAGCATTCTCGGATCTTCTCCCAGGGTACGTTGAATGAGAATGTGTCATTGAAGACTGGATTCAGCGTACACTTGAATACTGCTGTTTTCCTTTTCTCGATCCTTTTGTCTCCAAATTGTAACCACACTTTCACGTATGGATCTGGAATTAAGCAGATCATAAACAAACAAGTCATTATAAGTATGACAAACGTATCTGCATAGAACAACAACATGTAGTTTTTCGCCACGCATTTGACTTCCAAGCATATTGCTGCTCTAGGAGATACCGCCTTCTTGTAAAGAGATCCATATATGAAGCAATCTAGATTGTGGGACTTATTAGTGATGATGTTGCTGACCATTTCCACCATTAATGAGAATATTGGGACATTGGGGATCATTAGGTAGGCTGCTAAGATCTGTCGTATTATCCGGACTGCCTGTAGCGGAAAACTCGGAAGTATGCCGAGGGCAGCAGATTGGGTTATTCTGATTACACTTGTTCTCTCTAATGATGCAATCCATTAGATCTTACCACATTCCAAGCGCCCTTTGTTGTATTGTTAGAATTGAAAATGCATTTTTGATGATAGAACCGTTTCGTGCCTCGTATTAGCTGCTGGTGTTATTTAGCTTCTTGGTCTTGGTATGTCTATATTGAATTTGGTGCCATATTTTTACTTACAATTATTCTCATAACCTTAGTCCTCAACAATTTTCACCGAAAATACATAAAATGTATGTCGGAATATATAAGCGATATATCTGAGATTATAAATCGATTAATTAGTCGGCATACCTACTTTCCTTGTTAGCCATGATTCCTCGTAGATTAAATATAAAAATGTCACACATATCCAAACCAGGGATTTTATAGGAACGTGGGACATGAATATGCGCACTGAAATTCCAAAATATAAAATCTCCTATACCAATTTTCTATGACCGCCCACCCTGAACCGACTAATTTTCAGAGGTAAGCCTTCTCCCGACCATAAAAATTTTACATGGTTAATCGTCTTGCTAATGAAGTTGGAAACCGTTGAAAATGCTGGTGGAGGGCCTTTTAGAGCTGGATTACCATTACGATTTATTTTTAAGTATTTAGAGTATAGCGTTGCTCGAAATATATAACAGACTCTTGAAAATAACTTTTGATATTTATCATGTAATAGTTATCCTGATTTGTCACGCTTTATGTGGCTGATTATCATTTCAACTTCATTTGTTTGTAGGTATGTGTTGGTCGCCTATCCAGTCTTTGTCAAATTGTAAAACATATACACTTATTTACTATTCATGCCAGTAGGCGTACATTCGATTTATGAACATGTTTCGTATTCAATTCTTTGCAAAGATGAGTTCCACTTCTGTTTAAGTAACACACATTAGAGATTTTTGACGTCTAGTTAAATAATGATAATGAATAATTGCCAAAGTGCCATTTAGCCTCCTAAAAACTGACATCAAGTAGGTTGACTATCTATGTATTTCACCTGCAGTGGTTAAGGTTTAGTATTTATTAAGATTTTAACCTGAACTGTTGGTCTATTTGAAGTAGGTTAAGTATTATGGAAATATTGGATAGCGTTCTTAATTGCAGGCAGATCAAATTGAGAACAGATTGTATAACAACTCATTATTAAAAACACATACGCAAACGCAAACAAGGAAATTGTGGTTGCCTTGGTAGCATTTATTGAAACAAAAAAAATGTTAATTTTGGAAATCATTATTAACTTCAGGAAAACGGTTCTGTTTTTGGATCAGGATATGAACTGTTATGAGGTGCTCAAATATAGATTAATACATTATTGATGAATCCAGAATGCAACGACATAAAAGATACCTCTAAAATCTGTGGAAAAACTTATTGTTCATCGGTACGTTTCGATACTCAACCAGACTGAAGAGTTAGAATAACAGGTTTATTGCATAATTCCAAATGTAGGACACTTTTTGTGTCATTGACTTGAGACTTTTTTTGTTGTTTGTTACGTTTTCTCTAACATAGCCACCGTTGTGTTTCCCACGAGATGCTGCACTGTGTTAATTCATTCAAGATTTATCAGCAAACAAAATATTTATATTCGTCACTTTTATAATATTCAATACTAAACTCCAATCCGGAAACAAAAATGTTTTCCCTGAAACAGTTAATGAGTACAATTATTAAGACATCAGAATCATTAGAAATAATAATTAAAAAGCAGCCCGAAAGCCACAAGAGGGAGTTCAATGTATAGTGTTCTTCTATTTTGATAAATCCTACGACCAAGGCTGTCGAAACTGATAAGTTTGGAGTTACATTAGATCCATAACATTTTGACAGGGTTTCTAAATTATTTAGAAGAATAAATGCAGCGCTTCGATTTTATCTGGCGGGGTAGGGGGGATCTGAAAAGGAGGTTGCACGAAGCCAACCTCAAGGCTGCTATCTATCGAGATTAAACAATAACTTTCAATACTGTTACAGAAGAAGTCCGCCATATCCAAAGAAGTATGATCCAGTGAAGGGAAGTATTTGTCTCTCGTTAATAGTTACTTAATTAAATTAGTTACTAATTTCCGCATAGACTTCGAATTTGCTCGATGGTTTTCACACAGTTTTGCATCCTTTTAGATCTAACAGATTTGTTGGCCAAGCAAAACCGTGGATATTCAGAAAGACGACTCCCAACTAAACCAAAAATAAAGCTGAATGTGGGAGTACACATAAGTAAAAAGTTGTTGCAAATCTATGAATCATATTATGGTATATGGCGTTTATTTGTTTCAATATTTCAAGGATGTATTTTAGTTTACTATTGTACATAGTTATACAAGTTATGCCACTAGCAGCGATACAACAAGAGGATCAATTACGGTCTAATCCAAATATTTTATATTGATTAAGTTTCCATGAAAAAAAAAATAAAAGAATATAAAGTACTGATTATCTTCAAAATTTTTGTACATGTACAAACACATTTTCTGACAGCTTGCTCAGATTTTTTTTGTCCAAGCAAGATGCTACAATTTATCAAAAGCTATTAACTGCAGCATCATTGATAGTAACGAAAATAAATGTTTTGTCATGCATGTTCACCGAGTCGTTGAAAAATAATTACTCATAAGACTTAATGATAAAAGTGCCATCGCATCGTACGGATACGTTTGTGACGTTTAATACATTCCAACGGAAATAGGTCTGTGCACTGATTTTAAAAATATATCTGTGATCACGTAATCAAAACATCCAATATATAAAGGCTAAACATAATGTAGTATACAAAAAATATCGTCGCTGTACTTCACACGTAATAGTATCACTTCAGTAATAAATATCTGTATAAGATTTTTGAACTGTGGACCACTTGATGTTCTGTTATTTTTTTTGAAAATATCAAATAACTAAATCGTTTGTAAAGTCAAAGATGTTTCTGAAAATTTCAGATATCTCTATACCTTACTTCAAGTGGACTAACAGTTGTAAAATCCAATCAAAACCTCCAATAAACTGATGACTCTCGACATGAAACTACTTGAAGCCATTTTTAAAGAAGCTTGATAATACTTTTGAATTACCAAAGATAGTACATAATTGTATTATCCTTAATGAGTTGAAATGCAGTGATCTGTAGTACTTGTTGATAAAGCAAAAGCGGAATAAATTCGTCAATTTGAAAAAGTAAGTTTAACATTGAAGTGCCTAACAACTTGTAAAAAAAAGCGAAGGCATGTGTGTGAACAGCCTGTGCAACGACATTGACTAATTGTATTCAAAATATCAGTGTTTGATGCTGACATTCCAACAAAAAATCTTAGACGTGTCTGGATCGTATATATATATGCGATGGTCCAGCCTAAGTATTTTTGGGTCTGATATTTTACGTATGTGGAGGAATGGGTTCTCAATATTTTTATTGAAGTAGCCAAATAGAGACTTTTTTGTTTTATGTATCAAAGATAGCTAAAAACTGACAGTTGAGGATTCCTAAGAATGCCAATCCAATCCTGGTGGAAAGACTATCATCAAGTAAACAATTTATATCTCTCTTATGCTGAAATTCAATCCAATTTCATACAAAATACTTGACTCGAAAGACATCTATAGGTATAGTGGTACAAACCTGATTTTCCATTTATGTCTTTCGCTTTGAGATTACGTGCTTTGAGCAGAGTTAACGTTAAGATACTGTTACTAGGATGGTAGCACAGCGAGGTGAGCAACTCTCCACATTTGTCCTTTGCTGGAGGCTTCAGTGCCTTCCAGAATGATGGTTTTTCGCTCAGGTCCACCTGAAATTATAAAATAAACTTTCAGCATTAAAATTGCTTGCCTCAGTAACAAGCAGTTAGCATTTGCTCAGCTACTATACAAATTGTATGGATATTAGTCCATAAGGTTTGATAATAGAAAGTCAATAAGAATAATAACTGTAGTTCACCAGATTCACAAATGTAGTCAAACACCTTTTTATTGCAAATAGTTTTTTATATTGGATTACCGCATTGATTTATTAACTTTCCGTAGTTCAAAATAGCTATTATATATGAGATTTCAACACTCTATAAAGGTGGTAGAATGAAGGGATTTTTTATAGATAGCCCCACGCAAAGCCAGAAAGCATATCGCTCTTTATAAGCGCTGCGTGAGGCTAAATATCTAGTTCACATTGACCTTTAAGTGCTGTAGATTGTAGCCATTAAGGAACAAAGTTCCCGGTGGCTCGTTCCTCAAAGCCGAGGTTCTCCAGAAGTTAGAATTAAGTGCCAGAAGCTTGATGGAAGATGACTCATTTACTGGGCGTTCCGCTATCTCTACGGCTGACAGATATGCATGTGATTTCATTGTCAGGGTTGTTGCCCGAGTATTCAATGCATCGAACTGAACTCTAAGATTTCCATTTTTTTGATGTAAGGTCTCTAGAAGTTTATTGATATACAGCAAGTAGAGTTCCGAATAAAGAACAGATCCCTGGGGAGCGCCAGAGTTGTTTCTAAATACATCGGAAGCATACATCTATCCACTTCCACGTCTGAGGATCAGTTACTGATAAAACAATCCAATATTTGGCATATACCCAGTGGCAGGCCATGAACAGCAAATTTTACCAGAAGTCCATCATGTCATAATGTAACTTCTGAAACTTATCCTGTGGTTGTGATAACTCAGTGAAAGCTGAGCTGATCTTGTGTGCGACTGATGGAGGTAATTGATGGTGCCGTTTTTGCTGTGAACAATTCACAGTGAACAGTATGATATGGTGCTATTGCCATATCATATAGATTTCTAACGAGCATGAAGACTTCAAGATTCGCAAATAGCCTCATCACAGCACATCGGCTTCAGAAAATTAAGAAAATTTGAACGCACTTTTGGTTGATTAGGTCTGTTAACTCTCAGACGAGCAATTTTTAAGGTACAAGTGCCTATTTAAGGGAGGATAAGATTCAAAAGAAAGAAGATAAAGATTGACTCTCCATCTTTGGAAATATACATTACCTGACAGAGCGGTAGAAAGACCTCCCCAATAGAATCATCCCTGCTGAATCTGTCATAATCGAAGACGTGTAGGTGGAGTACCCTGGATTGCAACTTCTGTATAGGAAAACCTTCGAAATAAAAGGTTTCGTTCCACCGAGGATTTAGCGTACGCCTTTTTATCTTGGTTTCCAGTCGGTGTTTTTTGTCTGGTAACAAGGTTACTCTTACGTACGGATCTGACGTGCCGCTCAAGTCCTTCGCTGGCAGGTCTTTACCCTGAAACAAAAAATCAACAGATCATAACAAAGTTAGGCAGAAGTCTGGATCTGATATAATTTCTTATATATCTGATAATTGTAGGGTTGTTTCGATATAAATAATTAGCAAGTAGTAAGCTTTTCATTCTCCTAACCTTCAACTGAATTCTTGAACGAAATGCTTTTTTATGGTTCGGTTTTGCGGTTTATGGTTTTACTGCTTGGTAAGACTGATATTTTGGGTGAGATCATTCTGTGTATTATCCACCAGGGCTATTATATAACGCAAGAAAAGCAGTCTGTTCAGTACTTCCCACGACCAAAGACCTGAAGAAGCTTATAAAAAGCTCACAAATGAACCAAAATTATTAATTATTTCATTTGTTTGGTTATGAGAATAGAATTAGATTCGAAAAATGGATGTATCAAAATATTCACTGCTTGCAAATGTGTTAATAATAATATAAATTAAGCTGAAACCTGTAAAACATAGGAAAATGCAGTTTGAACACTATTCAAAACTTCTGAGCTCCCCAATTTTTTTTAACTAAGCGCGAAGTTGATAAGAAACTCAAGAAATATACAAAAACTTAATTAGGGGAAGTTTTTGGTTTAGATTAAAAAAAATACAACAGCGTTGAACGTTACCACGTCATAGCAGCAGCACTAACTATAGCAGTTTCTGACATTATGCGGTAACAACGACACTAACAAATAGATATGACGACAAAAATCAGATAAAAATAAGTGACACAGATTCCAAAAAACATATCTTAAGTTCCATAACTCTCGCGATCAAAATATTCACCTTTCTTTGCCATGTGAAGTAAAATGCAAAAACGTATATAACTATTTTTATTTCTCTATAGCTGATAAATTGAGATGTTTCAATCAATTTTCTTTACTAGTTTTTATTTCCAATTCATAGGCGGGGTAATAGACTTCCGGACGAATAATCAATTCTGCATTTTTTTAAAATAATTACTTGACAAACGATTTTCGCATCAGTGAATTTTAGTTATTCGCCATTCTCCTTAAACTAGATTTTAAAATTTTTTCCAAATAAGGATTTGTGTCAACATATGGTTCGTTTTCTTTATTGATTATTAGCAGTGTGATAATCTATTCCATTACATAAATAGAGTTTAAATCAAATTATATCGAGAGAGTTTTGTTGGTCTGTTTCATTTCTAGGAACGGCTTTTTTTGTTTTGGAACGTAAACTGACTGTATAGATGCCACGGTAATTCTTTAAATTTGAAATTTAAATGGTCCTTTATTTCCAAAGTAGACGCATCTACATTTAAATGGAAAACGTCTAGGAATCCCCAATGCCGCTTTGTCTGTTTTTCTTATTTCCAAAGAGACTAAACGATTATATTCATTTGCAAGATTTAAAATTGTTCCTCGACGAAAACAGTGATAAAGTCATTTCAAGCAAGAGATTGTATAAGCCAGTTTTTTTATATTGCTTTGTTCTATACTCAAATTCCGGTTACATCAAAATGTAGACGTATGGCAATTATATTTTAAAACCAATATTCTCTAAATGTCCCTCGGCTGTGTGCCGGAAATTATCAGTAACCTTTTGGCACAATCACGGATCAGTTTCACCAAAAACTTGAGAAATTTATTGGCTCAGGTGTTTAATAGACTTGTTATAATAGACTTTGTCCTTGAGGAAGCCCCACAATAAAAAGTTCAGTTGGGTTAGATTGCAGGATCTCACAGGCCAGTGATTATCACTATTGCGAGAAATGACGAGGCCAGGACAAACGCGGAATTAAAGGCGGGTAATGGGGGTAATACTCATCTCTCCACGAACAAAAATAGAACCACAAAAAATAAAATTTCTGGAACACCCCCACGAACTAACTTTTTTGTTGCTTTTCAAATTTTTTAGGGGGATGACTAATGAATTTGCCGTTCTGCCTTGGCCGCCAAAGTTTTTAGCTACGGCACTGTTCATCTGTTTTTTACCCGCCCCCCCCTCTCATAAGTCACTGCTAAATTAACCCCTGGGCTACCAAAACGTGTCCATAGCAATTCCAAAGTTTATCTCGCCCTATGACACGTGTCTGTACCTTGTTGAAAGAGCATATCCGTCAGGTGTAGATTATCCTGCTAGGACCATAAAAAATCTCGTACCACATTGCGGTAATGCTCGCCATTATCATTCACCTTTCACCATCGTTATCTTCATGAAAGAATGGTCCTATAAGCCCCTAGCCTACAATGCGCACATTACAGTTACCTGTAGGGGATCTAAAGATTTTTATTCAATCATTCGTGGACTTCCACTTCCCCAAATCCTACAATGTTACTAATTCATGTAACCTCCCAGGTGGAAATGAGCTTCGTAAGAGAAGATAATTTTATCAAAAACTTCTGCATTATGTCTAACCTCCTCTAAGAAAAAATTAGTAAACGCCCGGCAATGCTCGTGATCTAGGGACATTAACTCTTGCGTTAGCTGTATTTTATAAGTATGCAAGGACAGATATTTTGTCGAAAGTTCTTACAGAGCCTTTCGCTATGTTGAACTGTTGAGATCGACAACGAATTGAAATTCTGTCATGTTTGTCAACATATGCACGTACGGTAGCGATATTTTCGTTGGATAGAACACTACGGGACGTATTAACACTTTTAATTAAATCAACCTCAGATTTGTGAATTAGATTGCGAATAGTATCGTCGCTTGGCATATAATTGCGCCTAAAACTGAACGAAGGATACGAATTGTTTTGAAACATAGACGAGAAATTTTGTAGTCAGTTTTTCCATCTTAAAAAGATGCATAATGGTATTGCCGTGCGACATGCGAAATATACCATTTCAGAGTTATGCTACATTTAAATCCCGAGGTACCTACTGGGTCATTCTTTATTACCGCACGCCAAAAGATAGGAAGTTTAAGCTTTTTTAGCAAAGTCGAAGCAGTCAACGATGGATTGATATCTAGAGATTAAAAAATAAAGTTTATGATATTTTATCGGAATTTCAAAGTTTATTGTATATCTATCACTCCATTACCAATACCATATATACTTATTATGAGAAGATTTACTTAACTAACGCTATATTCTATAAGAACGTATACACTATTCTGCACTTTACATTAAGTATTTCAAATTACATTAATACGTAATGTTACGTTGTACATACATACCTGTATAATTCTCAATATGAGCGTCGTATTTTGGAAATCATATTCCAAGGAAAAGTGTATTTGTCCTACATTCTCTGAAGGTTCAGAGTTGTCAATGTACATGTCCACCAGGGATATTGAACGGTTTTGCAGAAATGCCATCTGTAACACAAATGTAGGAAAAAAATATGTTTTTACTGAAATATTGATTAATTTGTATGTTGTTTATATAGAACTCTATATAGTATTAGCTTTTATTGAAAATATTTTAATCAGTATAGCATTTTTTTTTTCATTCATTCAGCTCAATACGTTTTAGATAGTATGTCCCTGATATCATGTTTCATAAGTTATGTTGACTGATGAAGTTTTCGAATAAACAAGATCAAGAAGTAATTTGTGATTTAGAAATTTATTGTTAAGGCCCTCTATACTGAAACCAATAACATGATCATTCACATCCATGTTGTGTGTCACATAACTCAATATCTCCAAAAATATTAATGTTTGTAAAAAATTCAAGTACGATGGTTCTATGAAATTCCGCTGACTATTTGATAGCGAAATGACCCTACATTTTTAATCCGGGAACTAATGACCACAAAAAACTTATGCACTCGTGCAATATAAAATCTGACCCACGAAGGTTATTTCAAGGTCAAATGAAATAATTGCAATTCAAATATACCGATCCTAGAAAATAACCATCAAACTTTGATTGCTATTTGTTGTTGTCTTTGGATTCAGCCTTGAAGTCCGATGCCATTGCTGGGAATTTTTTCGAATCGAATACTATACCTTTGAGCTCTAAAATGCACAAAAAACGTTTTACGGCAAAATATGATCTTGTATTCCAATTAATCTGACTTGTGGAGATTATCTCATTTAGTGGATACATAAAAAGAAATTCTCAATTCAAGATTTTCGATATTATTGTAAAGATATATTCACTACAAGAACATCGGATCTTACTCTAAAACAGTTCACTTGATAAGAAAATTATCACTAATTTCAATCAAGAAAAGTATATTTTTCAACTCAATACTCATTCTAAAGAAATATACTCCGAAGAAAAATATAATGTTCTCCATAACTAAGATTTCAATGCCTTTATAACAAGTATTCCATATTTTTTTGTAAGGTTATCATATTTTCCAACGGAGCTCCGTTTACTTCAATCAAGAATACGAACATCTTGCGATTGCCTACAAGTAATTCATTTACTTGTTTGGCATCGCTATATTCGCGAACGGCAATTTAGCGGTACGCGTATGTCTGTTTCCGCGCCGGTTAGTATCTATTGGATTTAATTCTTACCAGCCACCTCTTCGGATGAATGTGCTGACAAAAAGTTGGGGTTGTGACTGTTTTAAGGATTTCATACAGGTGTTGATGTGATATGAGTATTATGTGAGTTGTGAATAAGTTCTATTACAAATCGTGGACATATAACTTTTGGCTCAATTACAGGTACATATTTTTCATATCCTGTTTATCTGTACAAAACTTTTCAAACTTGAATTAGGAAAAATACTATATGATGCAGATAAATTCAAGAAGGAATTCACATTGGTACAGTTTTGATTCTTTTTTGGTTCTCCTTTTTAACGTTAAGGAACCAACAGTAACTTTGATAACAGCTCATCAGAATTACAGAATATCTATACCTCTGGAGTATATCAATAATAAATTATATAATGAAGTTGAACTATTTGCGCCAAGATCATAGAATGCTCCAGTCAACATATTCTTTTAGGTTAGATTTTCTGTTTTGTGCCAAGATTATCATATGCTCAATTTGAGACGTATTCTTACTTCTAAGACTTTCCCAGGTTTGAATTTAATATATTTACTTAAATTTACTGTATATGATCAAAAATACAGTATTCTTACTTTAAGATATAATAGATTTGCGTATATAGGAAGATATGGTATACTTGAATGAAGGCACATATTCTTGTTCTGCGATTCATTTTTATGTGTGTGAGGTTCCATTTAGCAATGCACAAGCTTACATTTCAACGAAATAATGTCTTCTTTCTGAATTTCAAGGTAAATATCAAATTCATGGTCACTATCAGTTAGCCAGAAAAAAATCGTATTCTTTCTAGGATTCTTATTTTGAAGTTATGTCGTTTTGGTTTATGACCTTGAGATGATCTTCAGGGATTAGTACCTGCACATGGTTATTTTAAAAAGTGAATCTGTCCGCATTTTCAATTATCGGATTCAAACAGGTATGGAATGATTTGAAAAAATCTTAAAAGTTTTTATAGCGATCACTCTGTACCCATTTACGTGTAATGAAATGACAATTTCAAAGGGGTACATACCTACGTGATACATTACAGAGAAACCTTGCGAATAGCTACAGGTGTCAGATGCAGATCTCTCTGTAGGATAATATATCAGACCATATAACAGGAATGCCTCGCTTTGACACACTATCCCACTCTAAGAGCAATTTCGATTGAGTGCTTACCTTTCAATTTGCATTCCGATACTGCACAGGATAGACAAATTATATCAGATACTACGTAAATAAAATCGTTTTTCAATTATATTCCATACAGTCTTAAAATTTGGAAAAGTCAAGCTGATAGCGTACAACAAAGCTGAAATACACAGTCAGACGAACAAGTCTGAAGGGAGAAAAGTAGTAGTATTCAACTCCGGATGCAGCTTATTAGTTTTTTACAATATTTTAACGAAAGATAGCTTCATGGTAGAAAATGAATTAGGTGAATATTATTGTTGGCATTATTAATATTAAAGAATCATATATATTTATTCGAACATTGTACTCCATAGTATGTAATAGCAGCCAAAATACAACAAATCTAAGATCATACTAATTCTTTCGAAAATAAGAAGGAAGAAGTACCACCCAAAAGTATATAATTTCGGCTTTACCTGTTAATAAATATCTATTTCTTCAAAATATGTATTTGCCATAGATTCATTATGAAAGCCATGCAAATCTTAATTCATTCATCAAAATAGAATGAAGATCCGTATAAACATTTTTATAGATCCTTACGGGTTTCAGAGGCTGACAAAATACAATCAACGTCAAAGTTTTCGTAAAGACAATGCGTTATATATCATTAATGTTAATTATTTCAGAAGGAATATTATTGCAAAAAGTATTTGAGATTTGATACGGCTGTTGATATATAAGGTTAATTTTGGAAAATTTCATTCCAGATGTCTGTTAGAAATTTCATGCATTTTGGGCCGCATAAAATGTATTTTAGAATTATTAAATAAGAGCGTCCAACAACAATTTGGATTTGGAAAAATGTATGTAGCTCATAGGTTACATAAAAAGGCCAAAACCAATAATTCATCATTTCATCTAGTATTTTTCTTTCTTTAAATCTTTATAATTTATATTAAGTGATAAATGACGTAGATTACATAGCAATTTGCTAATAAGAAATATGGATGATATTTCTTATGAATATTCGGTATTATTTAAATTTCCCCAAATGGTACAAACAAAAGGAATTTTTACAAATTCTTGCAAATCGCCTATTTTCTGGTCATGATCATTCAGTGGGGGAGACACGCAATTGAAGGCATTTGCAGCATTTGTAAGCTTCTGAAAATATATAATACTGTTTTTTGAGTATGTGGCTTAAGGGACCTTAAATTATAAATATTGATGAAGATATAAAAAAATATTTACTATAGTTTTACAATTATTGGGTACCATCATCCGAATTCATTTACCTGAATGTGATACAATCTGTATCATACAGAAACAATGCCCCAATATTGAACATTCTTGATACAGAGAATTTATACGACTCGACATAAAGATCAGATAATTATATAATCTTGGCGGTTAGGTAATCATAAAGGTTTTCATAGCTTTGGCGAAAAAACTGTGTCAGTTTAACAGTTAGTAGTTTCTAATGGTGGTGAATATGTTCCAGTTGTACATCCGTTAATATATCTGAGTAGCTGATAACAAAATATGTCCGAAACTACATTACGACTAGTGTATTTTAACAGCCTTTTAACATAATATCAGATGTACCATCAACGTAATGATTAAGACTCAATTTATACTTTCATTTATGCAAAAAGTACACTTTGCTTGCTGAGGCGCTGAGATATGTGCCAAAGAAACGCTATCATCTTGATACACAATCCTGAAGAGGGTGATTTGCACCTGATGTAAACCTTCCTAACGACACGACCACAAATAGATTACAACATTGAACATATAAGACTGATCACCATGTATACATAGAACTACTGCAAACACTTCATGTCCATGACCATTTCGTGTGCCGTATATATATAACACAATTAGCACAGCGACAACACCCAACATTACTGACATTAACGTATAACATCGAATGTACAACATCAACATGCCCCACTCAACTAGCCATACATTTATGAGGGGATGAAGTTTGTGATACAGTAGCGTGGGTAGTGGGAGATTTTATATTCATATTCCATTTGATGAATATTATATTTCAGCCTTACAAAAGGTGTTTCACCTGATGCCAGTATTACGGTGATATAATATATTTTTTGTTGCTAAACTGAACCCGAAGTACCTTCGTTATTTCACGCGGGAGATGAAAACGACCCTTATAATCTAGCAAAGCTGCACAATTACTCAAAAAATTTGTAAGCCCATAGGTCAGGGGTCAATCGTTGTAGGCGTCTGTCAAGGGCTCTTTTTTGATGGATATCCGATAAGGAGGAAAATGGTTTCTGTAGAGGTTTTTAACCCTTCAGGTTTCCTCCCACCCAGGATTCCACTGTTCCTAGCTACTCCAAATGAAAATTATTAGTGTCTCCTGCTATAAGTAATGCTTGGACATCATAATGTTTTTGACTTGCTGACAGGGGCGTATCTAGACCTCAGTCTTGAGAGGAGGGTAAAGGGCATGGAATTTATTGGTACTTTCACCTTTTTTGTAATACCTACGTTGAGGTAGTTGAGCCAACAGAAAAGGGTATAATATTAATAGTTATTATAAAGTTAGAAAGAATAGCTAACAGTAAGTGAAACAGTGGTCTTTGAGCTCTGAGCCACCAGAAAGAAGGTATGGTGATGTTTTTTAAAAAGATCAAACCTATGAATATTATGTGCCTTAGCTCATTTAAAAGAGGGTAAAGAGACATTTACGTTCGTTCTATCTCTCTGATACGTACAAGTGATACTCGGCCCTACATCAACGCGAATCTAAATGAGAATTGCACATGCGTTTAGTATATGTATAGGAAATTGTGGAGACCCCAAGTCTGAAGAATTTATATCCACGATTTCCAGTTCTTAACTGGTTGACGCCTGAAGACTCTGACTGCTGTCACTGTTCGATGTTTCAATATATACAAAAATGCCCATCTCTAATGATCCATAACCAAATTTCGAACGGTCTTGACGTTCAAGATGCCTGTTTTGACAACTGCTCACACGTTCCAGACGATTTACATACAGGGTGCTGTTTTCTATCTGCTATCACTGATATTGCAGTATTGACAATTATCAATATTATCACTTTTTTGAAACTGCGCTCCCCCCACCTCCCCCTACGAAAGGAAATCCTGTGTACAGGCCTGGGCACGTCGCTCGTTACAAACCTATGTGATTTTTTATTCAATCCGAAATCATGTTAAATTTCAGGTTTTTTGGTTTTTCAATAAATAATGAATTCACTTTTGCACAGGATTTTCCTGGCAGACTTTGAGGTTCCTTAATGCCTTATATGCATATTAAATGCGTGTGTAATTCTTATTCAAATCCGCGATGACGTAGGGTCGAATGTCATTGGCTCTTATACTATTAGAAAATCGTACAAAAAAATATGCAGCTGATTTTGAGCAATCGCAAGGTTTGCGAAATTTCATTTTGATTTCAATGATACAAGACTACAATTATTTATTTCTTAAATCAGTTGTTAAAAAATACCTCCATTATCCCCTCCTTGTATATGCCCTTGCCTGCGAAATCGAATTTTATATCACAATTTCACTTCAACGGGTATTCCTTTTTAAATTAGAACTTGCTATAAAATTCAAATGATATTGTAAATTGGGCGGACTTATCAAAGATTGAAAATCATCAGAATTTCGTCTTTTTCCGAGTTACCGATCATTTCCGGGCGTAGTAAAGAAAATCAGTGGAGTCCGAAGTTTTTGAGATAAAACTTTTTACATGTTTCACAAGGTTACCCGGACACTAAAAATAAATACACAGATTTTGTACGGTTTCTAATTATACGAGTATAATAAATTTGAATTATGTTCATGATTTCGCCATTTGTATTTAATCGAAATCAACCTATTCCTACTAATTCTATTTACTGTTATACCCACACTACTGTATCTTTGGCACCATAAACATATTTTGAGAATATTTAGTAAAAGGCTGGGCAATAGATCAGGGAGGGACGAAGATCTGCTACATAGAAAGTTTTAAGTCTCAATTTCAATATAGAGCTAGGGAAGGCCGAATGTATGAACTGACACATTAAAATATTTCAGTTTCCATTACCTTGAATTGTCCATTTGTACATTTACACTTGGAACGGAAATAATTCAAAAGAGTCATATATTGTATTGGTCTCTAAACAACAGACAGTACGCGGAGTATGTACTGAAATATGCATATCTATTTTAAATGGAAAATTCTTTTAGTTTTGAATCAGTGCAGCACTGGAACACATGAATCTTGACTCTTGCATGCACAGAATTTCTTCACTGGTTCCGAGGAATTCAAAAGCATTAGGAAAATTAATCAAAGTCCAGAAACTGGAAAACTATTGATCGCTGTAGCCTTTTTAATTAATTTTAATGAATATATAAGATTTGAACGACACGCGCAGTTTAAATTTTGGAAGAAAATAGGCTTTCAGGGGAGTACGCCTAACATCGTTGACGTTTTAGATCTGATGAGCGGAATGCCTGCATAGCTCAGTTGATCAGAGCGTCTGACCGGAATCTTAATGTATCCCGCAATAGATCAGGCTTATTACGACTTTCTGAATGTAAATTCTTATAATTTGAGGGTGCCTTACAGCAAACATTCATCACACAGTCATTGTCATCGTAGATGAGGAGTGGAAGCTCTGAAATTCATTTTGCTTTGCCTTCATGAAAGCCTCAGGGATAGTTCACTGCGAGATCCTCAAAGCTTAAGTGAAGATTTTGAATGCAATCATTGAGAAAGGTCTCAAAATAGTCTTGCAATCAAGTTAAAAAATGTTAAGCATTTATTGCAAAATAATGTTGCAGGTTTTGTGACTTTTCAAGTTCTATTATAAACAAGGAAAGGCAAAAACTATCCAGATGTTTCCAAAATATGTTTTTCATCAATCTTCCGATGTATTAATTAGTATTTTTTTTTTTGGGAAAACTGCATATTACAGGAGCATTGATTTATTCTAGTATCATACCGCGTTGAAAGTGTTTGTTTCCATATTATTGCGTTACTTATTTATTTATATTGAGTTAAACATACGAACAAGCTCTGCAAATATTACATAAAACTTAACAATACAGTGCGTCAGATATGTCATTTGTTTCACTATTCAGAAGCATCGTCACCAACACGAATAAATTATGTGAAGCCATAAAAAATTGATATAAGACAATTATATAATTGGAGATTGCGAGTATGGATCCAACGTTTTTATGTTATTCAATATGCTATACATATTTTAGAACTTACATCAATATATAACATTTTTCCCAACGATGTTTTCACATCAACGTTAACATCTGTTTTTGTGACCTCATTCATTTTCCTAATGCTTTTTATCGAGCGGGCTCAATAAAAAGATATCTACATCACGCAAACGTAGTTCAGTGGCACTCAGCGACTGGAGTATTTAACAATTCAAACATGCATTTTGAATTGAGAGAAACATGATATAGTCATTTATCTTTGTATAGATATTTCAAATAGAATAATAACTTGGTGACAATTGAGTTGGAAACGTTTCATATTTATAATTATGATGTATTCCGGTATCCACTGCAACATAGCTTTCTGCATTGATCAACTGAATGTGCTGTAAGGAGCTTCATATCGGTATCCAGTAATAATTTTCTACGATTGTTGAATCAAGAAGCGAACATTGTAGTGACAAAATTGATACACAGCAAGTCTTTCTTTGCTTTTTATATTGTTGATTTTATGAGTTTAGAGACCAATTCACAGATGCCTATGATCGAGTGTTCGAATAAAGTATAGCGACAAAATCTTTTGGTATGTTTTAATAGATATTGCTTTTGACTATTGCCATATTTTGCTTTGCAATATCTGCTGGTGAACATTGGAATTCATATTTATTTCTTTATCCATCCTGTGAATATACGAGTACTTGGATAAAAGTAGTGGAGCACCGAATGATGAGCTAGTCTTCTGTTCACTTTGGTTGGTAACAGTATAATTGAAATTTACCAATTTATTCACAGCAAAGGTACCACTCTGTTTATGTGCAATTAAGTGGTCGATAAAAGACCAGAAACATTGTAGTCTGTATCCGTCTTTGTTTAAAAAACTGAAAAAATGCTAATAGGAGACTATGTTTAAAAGCTCAAAACAATTTAGCAGCTGTTCAATGTCAGTTAGCAGCTGAGACAAGAATGTAATGATAATAATTAATAGAGTTGTTATTAAAACCATGTTATATCAGAAACGCAGCTTGGAAGGCATGATAAACTGAACAATATTCTATCGAAAGATACTACAAAAGAAGAACTTTAGGAACCTAATGCTTACAAGCCAGCAGCGGAAAGAAGAACATATAAAATGCTATCGACAGAACCACTTGCTATCTGGGGTCTGGTTGAGGAGAGACGAGAAAACTATAAAAAGATGGATAACTGTGTGGTGATGGAAGATAGTAGTTATTTATCAAATTTTAGAGAGGGTAAGAGACAATTAACAATGAGAAATTCGTGGAAGACTTGTTTCAGATGTTAAAAGTCTATGAATGGACCAAACATATAAACGAAGTTCCATGTAGCTATATGATGATAATATACAAAAAGCTGACAGCAGAAAATGTATTTCAATGTAGATAAACAAAAAGGATATGTACGAAGAGAAGTAAGGGAAATGACGATTATGGTTGGTAGACGTTTTTCGACGTTACCCACCATGACGAAGTGGTTGGTGAATATTCCAAGAATCTGACTGAAGGGGTTTTAGTCAATATGTCAAATTCTTGAAGAGACTTCGGGCAAGAAAGGCAGATAGAACAATTTTTTCCTAATATGAGACATACTAACTTCTCTTCTTCTCGTCTCTTCACACGAGCGGCGTTAATATTATTGTTTGATTCTAAATTGACCAAGACCAACGTTAGTATATATATAGTGTAATTCATTCTAAGAAGAAAGCTTCAGTAATGCATATAACATGACTGTCTTTGAGCATTTGAAGATTGATCCGATCACCACTAAAAACATTCGATCATCGGCATTTTGATTTCAGAGAATGAGAAATAACAACACTTAATCATAATGCTTACACCTACAAATATAATGAAAGGGCATGCTTACATCCTGGCTTACCGATGGGTGGTCCCCCTTCTGACCCTTGTTGGCCGGGGTGGCGGTGGGGGTACGCGCCTCTGGAGGCAGCGCCCCCCCGCCCCCCTGACTGCTGCCTGCTGGCGATTTCGCGCCAGGACTGCCTACTGTTCTGAAATCATATGGATTCGTTATGAGGACGATCTTAGATCGGAAAGTTGTTCTTTCAATTCCCACTTGAGCAAACTTCATTTTAAAATTATTTATTCACTCGTAATTTATTCAGTGCAGCGACTGAATACGCAGGTGAAGAGCTAACAACAAATTGGGCGAGGATTCTGGAACAGTACTGTAAGTCAAGTATCGCTTGCTATGTAACGAACATTTAAGACATTTTTTTGAAACATATGCAGACTTATTGTGAACTGATTGATACGCGGTGTAATTTCTGCATTAATCAAATTTCCCACAAACTGTACCTGTTGGGCAATTCATCCTAGAAAAAATATATCTTCTAGTTTGAGTTACGGTGACTGAATCGAGGACCAATATTCTATTTTTATGAGTAGGTAATAATCTGAATAATGGATGCTGATAACCAATTTTTTAATGAGATTCAAGTCGACGGACTTGGAAGTCATTATTGATATATTTTCAGTCACTGATCAATTTTTACTTCCCACGCATAAGAGGAGAAATACAATGTTCGTAATTTTTTTCGAATTCCAAGAAGTTTTTGTGGATCTTTTAGGAGGTCTACAATAAAACCGCGTTTGGCACCACATCTCAGTAACTTGTTGCACCTCCATGATGAACATTAAGAAGGGGTATGATATGGGCGCATTGTAGTTTATTTTTCGAAATTGGTGCAGTGGCATTGTTGCAATTAGCAATTGCAGAAAACTAAAAATCCTCAAATTTATTGCAAAATTTCCATTTTCAAAAGTAACAACATAATTTTTTGTAAAGTTTAAACATTCTAAAGTGACCAAAGCTCATTTAAAACTTTGCATCCAAACTGGTGATTAAATCAGAGCTCGTCACGATCTAACTAGTGTACTTGCATTACAATTGTAGGTTTTTTGTATCCATCTTTCTTTGTTGGACAAAAAAATATGAGAGACGTGGACCAGTTGCAATCGTATGAAACTAAATGTAAGTACATCAACACAAGAACTCGGTGACTTGATTTAGGTACAATAACATCTATAATAAGACAACAGTAATTACGAGTATGATATAATTTTCATACAAAAAAGTTTTCTTGATCATAGACAAAAAAAAATAGACAAAAAGTTCAGTTTGGGGATTTACAGTGGGATCTGAATTGTGAATTATTGTATCGAAAAATTTTCTTACCCAGCGAACTACAGAGTTAGAAGCTTAAGTAATTTTTAAATAGTAAAAGGAAGTGACACTAAAAGTTTCCAGCCAATTTCTTATCTCTAGATATTTAGTTACTTCTGGGCGTAGATACAAATAAATTTTTGATACCACATTTCACCCCAGTGTGTTTAATAATTTTTTGATTATCTTTTTTGGGCCTCGTTAACCTTTCCCGACCAAAAATAAATATGCAAGATTTTTTAGCGGGAGTACCCGAGCCTAAACTTTTCGTTACTTATTTACTTTCGAAATCGATATGACCTGTTTGAAAAATCGATTTCATATCTTTACACATTGTCATATATTGAGTAGGTACTTTCGTACGAAAATACCTCAATATATGAGTACAACAACAAAATTGGTTATTCTAAAAGATTCGTAATGTACGTTCAATTTTCTGTCTTAATTCAAAGCTAATAATTTTTATGAGATTGAGATGATTACTTTTAGGTAGGTGTGACCAAATTAGGTGAAAATGGGGATATTCATTAATTTACTAAATAAGGCGAAGTAAGATATTTTTCCAACGTTAGGAAAGGGATTTTAAATTGATCCATTTGTTTTTTTCGATACCTCTGACCATAATTAGAATCCTTGAGACCAATCGTAGTGGATATCTCATTCATTTTAGAAGTTTTTTCTGTTCATATTTTGCTGAGGTATTCGTCAATCTAGTCTTGAGGGCGCAAAAAATAGTCTTTTACTCCTAAAAACTAATGAAGGAATTTGCCCAAAGAACTACAAAGCAGTTACTCGTCTAAAACTAAGAACTATCTAAATCATTTAATTGTAGGCTGCTAATAGGTAAAAAAACAGCCATCACGTATATTGTATGGTGATTCTAAATTTACAATCAGGCTGTAATTTTATTTACAGCGTGGGTTGCATCCTTTTGCGCTCTTAAACTGGTTCAACTGTTAAGACCATTGATCCGCTTAACTGAGGTTTACCGTGTTGCTGTACGATTCCGCTTGAATATAGCTCCTGTTGTTTAATGAGGTCTTTCAAGTATGAGATGTCGAGGTAATAACGAAGATTCTAGTTATTTTACGTAGCATGAGGCGTTGGTACTTGTGGCTAAGATCCCTATTTGTTGTACCTGCGTGCTTAAAATCTGCATTAAGCCGCATATACGTAAGTAATTGCTGATCGCCATCTTTTAGAGCCGCGGCTTGCTGATGAAACTTAATTTTATATGTCTACGTAACCATGCGTACAGTTGCTGAAATGTTTTTTAGAATTCGGCGTGATTCCTCGATTCCTTCCTTTGTCAAGACTGATACTGAGATATCTGGCAGAAGTTTTTGATGGTACGAGAAATCCGTTAACTGTACGTCAGATGGGAAGTTTTTTTTGAACCTTTGGAGCCTAAGCAATTTCGAGCTCTAATGCACAATGTAAACTAGAAAGTACATAATTGATATTCGGTAGTAGATATTGCCCCCGAAATGGAATAAGGCAGTTTTTTCCATTTGAAACTGAATTTCACAGGACTTCAATTTGTTTATTAAAATTGTTCATGTCGCCGAATCACGGCATTCCTGAAACCTGGAGCAATATTAAAACAGTTTAATCTTAGTTTTGCATTCAATCAATCTGCTTCCGACATGGTAATCGAATTCGCATCCACCATAACTGAAACCCGAGCCATAAAAGTAAATCCATAGCTGTAAACGAGATTTGTTAGAGCTGTGCCGGTATCGTCGTAAGCTTATTTTCCTACATGTTGGCAGCGCTAAAAAATGCTACATGGCCTCAGTTGTGGGGTAAAAAGTATCGATTATCCTTGATAGGCCCACCCAAATTCGGTACAGAGTAGGGAGAGAAAAACAGGACAGGCCTGTCGAATCTCCCTGATCGATAGGATGAGAGATATTATGTGAGATAATAGTAGGATAGAATTAGATTTTATCTCTTCATACCTTAGACTCTTGATTCAAAACCATCAGCTGAATTGAAACTTGATGAATGGATGAAATCTGATTATATCGTTTGAACAAGCGCTGTTCAATGATACCTATATGTGGAAAACGCAAAAGAGTTTTCATGCATTTCAAGACTTGTCTTTGTACAATCAAAATAGTCCCACAGAAATGTGCGTGATCATAATATATTCTACGGTATAGCGAGTTTAAGTCAAATTCTAAGAGATCCACTCGTGAATCGTTGTAAATAAAAGCCCTGCCACACTGTTGGTTTTTGAAGTTTTGTTGAGGCGCATGTAGAAATTAAACAGCCCCTAGAATAATTACGATTCATTTAATTTTTACCATAAGTAACAATTGAAACATGTTGTGTTTTTTGAGACGATTGATATTTTGGATGTGGCCAGCTTATAGAATCATTCATCCGAGCTGCTCTTTAATATTGATTCCATTTGATTCGATGCTACAAACATCTTAAGTGACCTGCTGCTTGAAAATTGTTAAGAAACGGGTAAATTTAAAGACTTTCCTAAAAATGACAGCCAGTTGAATAATCATAATAAACCTCGTATATATATATATATATATATATATATATATATATATATATATATATATATATATATATATATCCGTTGCGTCTATGTTTTTCCCGTAATTTAAAATGCCATAATCAGGATGATAGTTATATATATATATATATATATATATATATATATATATGTTTATATTACGTTCTTGAAAAGGTTGGATACCCAAAATAACTATCATCCTGATTATGGCATTTTAAATTACGGAAAAAGCATAGACGCAACGGTCTAAAATAGTGGTAAACAAAAAATATTACAAGATGAAGTTTTTGAAAGGCGTTATGCTGTTCTACCACCACTGCACTGATTTCCAAAGATAAAATCATCACTACTATTTAGACATTTACCTCAGATCCTGCCCTAAATTCTATCAAAACTCAATATTTAACATGGAAAACTTGACTGAAGGCTGTATAGAGTGGGACCCTAGAGCCGCCAGACCCACATAACTTTGGCAAACCTAATATTTTGACCATAAATATTTCAATATGTGGTTAAGTGCGAATGTGTATGAGTTATCTTGATTGATGGGCTCTTTCGAGAAAAAGACATACATAATGTACAAGACATCTTCAACATCCATGATTTTATCATAGCTGTGATTTTTATATCTGTTTCACAAAATATCGTTAGAAACAAATTTTGATTATTGTGTATATAAGAAATGTTAGAATATTTTCTCTCTCTACATGGATACACGATGGATCAAAATGTCTTTTATTTTGAAGAAATAGTTCAATTGTTTGTTTTATTATTATTATTATATAAAGTTTCATTGTTATGTATATATCTTGGCTGTGAAGGCTCTAAGTATTCTGAACAGACACAATGCAAATAATCTGGCCCCTCCTCTAAGGTTCGGAATATCTTGTGATGTATCTTAACTCCCAGAACTCAAAGAAAAATGAAAAATTGTTCTCGTCCAGGGTTGGAACAATTAAATTGGTTACCTTTCGAATATAAATCATTGCGGTATAAAACAAATACTACACATCTATATTTTTTCAATTCTTGAAGCATTTGGCTGAAGTTATAAGCCACAGCAATTAGCAGTGATGAAACTTGCTTTGTAACGATATATCGTACGAAATATATGATAATTAGCAATTATACATCCATGTAGGTGTTTGTGTACCCTTGATTTCATACGCTCATCACCATAGTAATAATAATAATATACTGTTCACTATCTATGATCAAAAAACAGTTTTGTTAAAATGACCTACTTCTGGCGGCTCTAGGAGCTTGGTTATGTAGAGGGGCTGCAGAGTTAGTTGAAATTCAACAGTATGGTGTCAATTATGGACTAGGTAAAGACCGACGCATACAACTAGTATCAAACACAATGTTGTTTCTTTTTCTATTTAGTGATGTTATACGTCGAAATATTGTATACAAGGTCTGTTGTGACAAGTAGGTCAATTCAAGACTAATGATGCATATAACCCTTACCACAAAGGCTAGAGAAGGTGAAAAATGTTACTGATACAATATGCATTCGACCCCATTTTCAGTTTATTCTATATCAATCCTTTTAAGTAATGAACCTTTCCCATTATAGTTGATATTTAGACTCTCGGGGATTTAGCTGGAATATTCTGAACAACTGCCAGTGAATGGGGTTATCTTTTTTCAAATAAAATTGTCTAACTTATGCAAAGTCAACTAGCTAGTTCTACAACGAATATAAATCAACTGGAGATCACAACTCCCGCATTTTTTTTATTCTGTCCACTGACTTGTGTATCAAATTATTCTATGTCTTATTAACAGTTCTTGCGACTTCTATTGTGCTAGAGTAAAGGAAAAATATCCTTAAGATACTTTATGTCATAATATCTCCTATTCCTTGAAATACCTCACTACTACTCCTTTTTAAGATATCATAATATAGTAGTAGTACTATAGAACCTATATTTTTCTTTTATTATAAAACTCTTTGATAAAAGGAAACTGCAACTACAATTGAAAGATTCACATTATTTAAATTGAAAAGTCACTCTACTCCACGTGGGAACTGTACTAGATTGAGGTCGCTGAATTTTTTACTACCCAACAGGTTTTTTATATTTCGAACATGGAAATATAGGCTGTCTTCACTTTCGATCCAATTTCACAATAACTGTGAGCCTCTCCATATATTTTTTACCAATAATGCTGTTCTGCTCACCGTGCGAAAAGCCTGCAGGCCTTGCCTTTGCTTTATCAGCTTTTGCTTTGTTATCCAATTCACTTTTGTATACCAAAGCGTGATCCTTAAAATAACTTCAAAAAATAACATTTATGTTTGCCGGTTAATACAATGTTCATATGGAATACAATAAAAATATCATTGTAGCAATTATTACGGTACTTACTCTAATTGTGCTCTGCCAATGTGAAGATCCAGGAAGGAAAAGCATGAAACAAATGAAATAACTATTAGAGGTGAATTGAAACAATTCTATAGTTTAATACATAATGTATCAGTCACATATTTTATTTTATGTGCAAAGGGTAGATGTAATTTTTCCAAATACGTGTTTGTGTTTCGTGACTTTATGGGATCATTTCCTCGTATTTTAGTTTTTTCAATTATTTTTGATAGATTCTCATCACTTGCCTAGCATCACTGACTTTCAGTTCTTTTTCTAAGAGAAAGAAAACAAAAATCAAACATCACAAAATAAAATATCGAATAAATAGATACAAAAATATTACGTACTCATTTATTATTTGAAATTGTTATTGCAAAATACCTTGTCTATGGTAGGATCCAGTAATTCCAGTATAGCAGCTTTAATTTCAGTTCAAATATGAGGTAACGTTCAGGAGCCACATCGAAAAGCGTACAAAAGGTAGATAAACTAGTCTTTCAACTTGTGCAATTTGCACAAGAATGGGCAAAGCAAAAACGCAAAGACTTTGTAAATGGTATATCTTGAATTATATTTTCATCTCATCCATTTGACTCAATTTATGAAAATTTCATCTTGGTACCTGGGATGGTGATGAATATGTAATCAAGATTTGAAGCGGTAGCGATGCTCCTGCAGCTTTAACCTATGCTATAATTTTGGGCATTTTTAATTAAAACTTGGCTAACTAAACTTTTACATTAAGGCCATCTTCCAAATTGAGATATATATGACTCTGCTTCAAGCTAGCCAAGCATTAAATGGATGTTTTTAAAGTTAAAGTGACCAGTTAATGCAACTGTGGCGTTAGTAAATTTAACTTCCACAACTCTACGTATATCGGAGTACCATAGCTGTAATATGGAAAAAAATGTTGTTTGAAACTTGTAGACAAGGTGGATTTATCAAAAGTTTGATTTCGGACTTCCATTGTCTATAAAATTTTGAGTATCACGACGTTTCGATTGATGTGCTATCTTCAATCGTCTTCAGGTGAACTGGCGAACACGTTCCTTCCATGCCTATTTATACCCCGTCCGGTGACGTGTCGTTGTTGCGCGGTCTGTTCTGATTGGTTCCCGATGCGCGGTATTCCGGTCTGCTGACGTGGCTGTTTGTCGGTCATTGTTTGTTGTCTGGTCCAGTCGTAGTCTATTCATCTTCTTTATGAGTGGCTGCCAGATTGGTTTTATGTCTACGCTGGATTTGCTGTACACTTTGCTGTTGTTGGTGATGAATGCCGCCTCCTTGAATTTCCTTCGATACCAATGCGGCTCCTTGGCAATATCCTTAGCGTCGTCCCAAGCTATTTTATGGTGCTCCGTCCATGCGTGGTCAGCTATTCCAGATTTTCCTGTGTACGACTTTTGCTGCATCGCGGTGTATTCAGTTCCAACTAGAGTTTTGCATCCGCTGGTAATATGTTCTATCGTTTCCTTTGCTTGGTAGCATTTTCAACAGTTGTCATCTGTTATGGAGGAGTCTCTAATTTACTTCTTATAGTTTCCGATCGCAATTACTTGATCTTGGATAGCAAGTATGGAGCCCTTTGTTTCTGGCAAAAGTTGGCCATCCTGCTATCGCTCTATGTAAGTTGGTTTGCTTGCTTTGGAAGACATTTCTGAGTCTTTGTATTTGTTTTGCGTGAAGTATTAGTGTTAAATTATACTACACCAATATTTTTTGACTATTTCCTAAAGTTATCAGAATCTAGACAAGGGCGTATACAAGGGGAGGGGTACCAGGGATACCAGGGATAATTCCCCTCCCCCCCCAAGATTTTTTATCACAATTGAAATTCTATTTTGTTTTATCCCAAGGTATTAATGATTCTTATCTAAATTTGAGTTAGGCAATCTTTATAAAATGATATTGCAAATTCGGTAAAATAACAGATCAATACATCATGACGATGCCTCCATTGTGGTGGCTCAGTACAAATGCACGCTTACCTTCAGACGACTTTTTTCAAAAAAATTTAGTTCATCAATCACTGTTTCTTTTCATCTTCCTGAAATGTCAAACAATCCATTGATTTTCTTGCTGTTCATCTTCTCCTTATTCATTATATTTTTCGCTGACCGCTAATTGAAACCACCTGCGTACGAATAAATTCTTACTGTCGTTTCGCCTGCCTTTGCAGCCTTTATCAAAGTAAAGAATAGAAAGAAAAAAATTATTTTGGAAATGTAATGACATTAATATTTATATTTATTCCTGTTTCCCGGGTTTCAGTTCTGTTTTCAACAAAACCTCAGTATGAAAGGCACTGTTGATGAATTCAAAAAAGAAAATAATGCACTACCACATATAAACCTTTAAAGCTGCCTGTCCTATAAGATAAAATGAAACATACAGCAGTTTGATTCCAATACCTTCGATTTTATTTTATAGGACAGGTAACTTTATCGTTTTTGTGTGGTGGAGCATGATTGCCTTTTTTGGATTTATCAACAATGCAAATGCATCATCTGTATTCAAGCATTTCATGATAGTTGATACCAAGGTTTTGTTGAAAGCAGTACTGTAACCCTAGAAACAGGCATAAATATGAATATTAATTGAAAATCAATTTCTGTTTTTTACTTTGATAGAGTGAAGATTTATTCGTATGTATGTAGTTTCACTAGCGGCCTTCGTAAAATATAATGAATCATAGAGACAACCACAGGATGAGTTTTACGAGTTACGTTATCCTTCTTGATTACAATACTATTAAGATATCCTTTTCTGTTGCTCCAAAAATATCAACGAAGTTACTACAAAAAATAGCGATAGCGTACACACACTACATGCCCTGCTATCCTCCTCAAGGCTGAGGTCTGGATACACCCTTGAAACTAGACCGAGCGACAGAAATGACGGAACAACATTGGTGTACAGGTTTTTTTTCTGCAGCTTTGCATTTATACCGCCTGCGCCCTATAATTTATTGACCGTTTAATTCGTATAGTACTTGCACCATATTTGGAACAACATCTGCCTCTACTCTCATTCAACAGTGCGATGGATGTGCGAATTATTTAGATGCCTTTTTTGGTACAGGCTATAAAACATAATTATATAATTTATATGGCTTAGGTGCTGAAATAGTAAAAATTGGAAACGATTGGAGTATTGTTTAAGAAGAAAAATTTATTGCTTTCATGGCGTCTCTAAAAACACAGAGAATGGCGGAAGTCGAGTATGCCAATGGTTGGACTAATAATAAACTCGTTAGCTGACAACTTTGCCACCGCCATGCCATATGAGCAGCTGTCGACACCATCCCCAAATCACTTTTCTGAATTGTTTGTTGTCTCCTGCACTATTACTGAGATATTGAAATTGAAAAACCCTTGGTAAATTTTATTATACCTGTATGTCACCATACATATGACGTGTCACCATATTGTGAGAAATTCAAGAGGGTTTATATTAAAATGGAACGGATATATGCAGGGTTCGCCGAACCGTAGTCGAATACATTGTTAGTTTA
This sequence comes from Bruchidius siliquastri, assembly GCA_949316355.1. NCBI lineage: Eukaryota > Metazoa > Arthropoda > Insecta > Coleoptera > Chrysomelidae > Bruchidius > Bruchidius siliquastri. The sequence continues at coordinate 22,830,154 of OX438533.1, forward strand.
TGCTATTGTGGTATGATGGGGATCAGTATTGAGGCAATTTTATACTCGATATCGTATGATACAATGATTACATCTCCCAATAAACTCGTCCAACCTTGAAATATCTCGTAAAGAATATACAATAAAATGGGATTTTTATTTCACACTTGGCCTGGGTTTTCTGATGGAAGTGGAAAGACTGTCGCATTGAGTAGGGTATTTTATGAAAAGTTGACCGTTGGGTATATACTTCGATATTGATCACTGAAGATCAGAGGGATTTGGGGTAGATGAATTATCCTTTAATAGCCTTTAGTAAGCTGTGTGCATTGGATTGGAAGTCATCTAAATCATTAGTTTGGTATAAATGCTTAACAATGAGAGGTCAGGTAGATTTAAGATGTCCTCACCTGAATTCCTCCATCATGAATTGAAAAAGGCACAACTACCATTCAAAAAATATTATTATATGAAAGTGAAGTCCATTTAGTATCATCGCATCATGTATGTGAGATAACAAAAAGGCGAATTAACCCCTTACAGTTAATATATGCCGGAAACCTAAAGTTCTGGGAACTTTGAAGAAACCTTTTTTGTTACATCACAGATCAAAAAAAGGCATCATCCTTGATTATTGATTAAAATATCATGGACATCATTTCAGACTGTACCTTATAAAAAATTTAATGTCATACAAAGTTTGGTGCAAACAAATAATCGAACAATCCTAAAATATATTTTGTTTCATATCTTTTACTTTGATAAAGGAATTATTACAGTCATTAATAAGCCTCCACTGTCGTTAAAAATTAGCGATGCGTTTAGTGACCTAAATTTATTCAACTATAACGTTATATATAACTCCCCAGAGGCCAAGTCTCAAGATTACTATCTACTTAGTGAGTATTATACTACGGAGAAGTCTTGATAAGTTTTCAAATGTAATGTTTTGAAAAGTTTGAGACAGCTTACTTTTAATTCATATTTAGCCACTCAACTCAAAATTTCACTAATTTTATTACGTAACATTTTATTGTAACCAATACTTCATCATCAGTCCTCAGAACAGAAGTCAGTCGTAACGCCTCCTTAAGCTGATTACTGATGACCATCTCTCAGTAAACTGAAGGTTTTCTATTTACATTAATAGATATTGATTCACGAAGTCTGCTCAGCTTTGAGATATTTTCTCGTCTACTATTTCTCTTTTGCTGTTATGATCATCCAATAAAGCGGTACTGAATATTAAATTCTGAATCAACGAAAAATTTTGTGTAGGAACAGCTGGTGAATTAGGTTATATAGGAATGGCAGTAAACAGTACAATATATACTGTACAGTAAAATAAGTAAGAGATAGACCTTGTCATCAGATGGTATCTAGCTTTTATTGACCATTCAGGTTCTGCTATAGGCAAAAGATTCATGTACAGTACGAGTATGATGGTGGAATCCTCTGTTTTGTAGAGCTCATATACTCCATGTAAGAAATATAAGATAAGATAAGATATAAGAAATATTTTTACTAATAAAGGTGTATCATACATGTCTTCACATCAATTTGCATCAACCTTATGATTCAAAATTTCAAATCTACGCCGCTGTTTATAGATTTCATTGTATTGGTGCTTTTTGCTGATCTGCTTTTTTGTTGCTTATCACATATTCAGCGCTGCAGAGATGGATATCAGAAAATCTATACACATCCCGGCTCTCAGGCATGCGATGAATCCTTGCGGCCAATCTTGCTTTCATGAAACAGTTTTATTGTTCCTGTGTGCGATCAATTTAGTCCTCAACTGTAGATATGATGCGTGGTATCATATTTTCTGCAATGCTATAAAACTATTAAGTTCAGGGTCTAGAAGGAAACAAAGACCAAATGGAAGTTATTATATACAAAGCAATGATAGGAAACACTTTCTTGTAACTTCTAATTGAAAATGTCTTTCTAGATTCCAAAAACATGATTGCTTTCAATAAGGAAATGGTACCAGTACTACAAAATATAAAAATAATACTCTAATATACATGTTAGTGATTACATCAGTATGTGTACCGCATTGCGAGATAGTAGGCAGCTTCATCAGAAACTGCATCATAAGTTTCGCAATGGATGGAAAAGACTAGCTGTTACAGAATAATTGACCAACGTTACTGAGAAAGGGCAATTTATCTGAATTACAGTCGATTGTACCGTAAATAGAATTTACAACGTGCTTTCAGTTTTATTGTTAATGCTTGACATTAAAGCAGAAGGACTTTATTGAGAAAGAAGATAAATTTTCTGGAGAAGGGCATCGTAAGACAGTTGTTTGGCGTAACGTTATCACAAAAAAAAACAATCTGTTGCTGGAACTGGACGCCTAAAATGATAAAAAATGATATTTATACTTTTTTAACATTCTCCGTTATTAAAAAAGTTCAAGAAGTTTTAAAACATTTATTCAACCGCTGCTCCAAGCTGTTTTAAAGAGAGCAAGTAAATATTGCTAGCTATTTGTATGATATTCTTATTTATCTTTATAATTACATATTCCACCCGTTATGCAAGTACATTTTATTCTTAAACTACAACTACCTTTAACATACTGGTGCTGGCGTAGGGTCATCTCTTTTTCCAGACATGACTCACCATATATCTACTAAATGCTTTCTGTGGTCACTATGAAGTGAATGGAGTATCTGACAGCAAATAAACCTCTAGAGAAGCTGGAAGACAAAGCTATAGAGGGGACAAGGTGATCGCGTAACGGTGCCTATATATATATACTTGCAGTATTATTCGGAATACCTTGGAAATTGATCGATTAAATGTAATTCGCTTAATTATAAATTGTAGGTTTTATTTTTCTTTGAACCTGCACTGTTCTAGACAACAACATCACTTTTTCTGAATTAAAGCTGAGGTGTAGTCACACATTCTAATTAAGACATTGCATACTTTAGGAGAGAAATTACAAAAAAATTGTACCCCGGCTTTTATTTCCACCAGAAAGTAGGAGCTAGTGGAGGGAAACCTCCCCATATCCTGATTCAGGGAGGGAAATCTCAATGACATCATAATCTTTAACAAAAGGTTGTCACTTGTTCTTCTTACTAGAGAATAGTAGGTGAGATGCCAGAACTGACTTCCGCCACACAGCATGGTATGCTTCACTGAAGGATCTCGTCTGAAAGAGACGAATCTAGTGTTGCGGTTATGTGCCTGGAAGCTTGCAAAGAAGACGCCTCGAGGAATGCGTTCATGTTCAGAGGAAGTACAGCAGTACGCGGAGCAGGACATATACGTATGCTTCGATAGTCAGACCGAGGCTGAGGAAGGTAACATCTCCGAGGATCAGAGCACCGCTGATCTAGGAATCTAATCGCTGTAATCCATCGCTTAGCATGTGACCCTGTGTGGGTCTATGGGCGCAGCGATCTACCAGGTAACTAGAAAGCAGATCGCTTGGCAAGAAGGCATTAGGAGGAGGACGAGACGTGATTTCACTTCCTAGGTGTGCTATATACCGAGGTCTAAGAGCTGAGATTTTCGGCACCACAAAATTTGATAGAAGAGTATACTTTTTTTTATAGATTACCTCGCGCAAAGGCACAAAGCCTATTTCGCTCCAGACTGCGAGAGGATAAATGTCTATTTACATTGACAGTGAAGTGCTGTAGATTGTAGCTATTGGGGAACAAACTCCCTGGCAGCTCGTTTCACAACTCCGAGGATCGCCAAGAGAACGAATTTTGGAAGAGGCACGCTCGAGGTGTTGGAAGTTCGACTTGGGGAGGCTGCACCCGTTGTGCCCCTCTAGTGTTTCCGTTCTGGCTACTCTTAGTGCTATGCTAGACAGCTTATCATTCCATAGTTTCTGTAGAATCAGACAGATCGGCCGCCTTTTTCCAATGTTCCAGACTTTGGATGTCCCTTGTAAGGTCCGGCGTATACACTAGACATATTACTCTGGTTTTCGGATTCCATTCAGGAGCTTAAGGGAGTGTTTCGGGCGCGTTCCCACACATGCGAGTAGTACTCTGATCTGAGCCTTGTCTCCATCCCTTTTTTGTTAAAAGGACTACCAGGATTGATACCAAGCAACCATCATGTTAGTTTCAGTGTTGATTTCCGTGGTCGACAAATAGGGTTTAAGGTTGCCTACCTGCCAGGCTTCGCCTTCCTACCACTTATACTACTACCAGTGCGAGATTTTTTGCGTTGGTTCAATCGCGCCTACAATTTTGCGTTCCACTCACGCGGATTATTATTTCCGCATAAATAAGGCGTTGTGATGGAAAGTTCCTCTCAGCCTAACATTTTTGAGGCTACCTCTGTGCATGTAGAACTACGTCTTGCCGTCCGGCAAAAGCGCAACTTTCGAAAGAATGACGGTGTTGTTCTCGAAGTTTAGAATTTATGCGTCTGACCTCTCGATTTCCCGAAAGTTTTATTCACGGATCGGTTGGTGAAAACAATAAACTTTGACAGGTTAATGTAGGGAAAAATTCAGTAGAATGTGATATTTACCACGTGCCTCAAAAGGATAGGGGTCAGCTTGCCTGGGCCCGTATTTGGTCCTATGTTATCACACAATCATGCCTGAATGGAACTTCTGACAGCATGTTAGAGTTGATGTTAGAGTCTTCAATGGAAGAAGTCTCACTAAGTATATGGATCTTGATCTACCTATCTGTCCTGTTCCAGTTATTCATACATATTATAGTAAGCTAATACTTTTTCGGTTTCCGATGTTACTATATCGGCGGTATAGTTATCAGTAAGAAGGAAAAATATCAGATTGTCTCGAATATTAATTATTGTATGTTTTATGAGATGCTGCTAACTTTTAGGCAGAGTCCAATTTTATCTGGGAAAAGGGATGAGGGGTTTAAAAAAGTTCTATACCTACTTCATTTTCGTAAATGTCTAAAAATGAAATTTGCATTCCTTCGTACTCCACTAGACCACCCTTCGACTTTCCCCAAGTATTGTATAGCAATAATTTAAATTTTAGATTCGGTTTTCGTTTTATATAGGGAATTACGCATTATAGACAGAAGAAGAATCTCATGGTTGGGAAACCTGAGAAAGTGTTTCGAATATACTTGTAACCAACTTTTGAAGCGGCCTCTTCCAGAGTAAAAATAACCATGATGGTCGTCAACCTTCTATTTGGAGATGGAAAAAGGTGTGAAGTTTACAACCATGTCGTCCATGGTTCCTTTTTTAAATTTGGAAGGACATATCTGTTCTAAACTGATGAGGCGTGTTTCCTACTAGATGGAAAATCGGTCTCGTGCCAACCATCTCTAAAGTTGTAGTAGCTGGACAAAAACAACCTTATCAATGTGTACCAGTACAAGCAAGCAAGCATAGGTCTATAGACTGGCTGACAGACATACCCACTATACGATGGTAACTGTTTCCAAGAATTTGCAACATTCTTTTCCAAAAATACACCGTTATGGCAGCACTATCAAACATAAGGATTTTTGTTAATGCTGCCTTTATGTGACGTCACTGTAGATTTTACTTGCAGCAAAATATACTGTTTTATTGTCAGCTTACAAGTAGGCAACGTCGCAAGTAGAGTTCAATTGAAAATCTAGAGGCGAGGATTCCGGATATTGGAAAACTTCATGGACCTCGAGAGTGCCACATAAGTAAGTAACTACAGGGCTTTAAATTCAATAAATATTGGAGCGCAGTGTGGAGAAATGGGTAAGTAAGACATTTTGTTATCAAGTTTCACGATGATGGTGACTTGGATACTGAAAATTCTTATTTATTTTCTGAAAGTACAGTGTAATGTTACTCGGAATTCATTAGTATAGATCCATATATTTGAAAATAAAACAAAATAAATAATGTCACATAATTGGAACTACATATGTAACGAGTCAACCATTTCCAAAATCAACAGTACAGCTCTAGGTACGCTATCTTACGTTTCTCTCTCCGTAATAACATTTTTCTTTTTCGTCCTTGTGAACACGTTTTACACTGTTCAGCACCTACGCAGAACTTATTTTGATTTTCTACTCTAATTCTTCTTTCTGTCATATGGTTCCCTTTTCTACTCCATGAAAATATATCCATATCTGTGCGCATAGATACGAAAGGAGCGATTAATTCCGAGTTTTCTTCTTGCTTTCTCATCATATAAAGACGTACTTGAAAAACTGATAATTTTGTGTTCACCTTTTTGAATCATTCACATGCGTTTGTATCTATTACGCCGTAAATGTGAGATGGATATATCTGGATGTGTGACCTCTTTGGAGCATCTCTACCCCGTCGCTTTGATACACCTCAATGAGTCCACCGCTTAGAAGCACCTCTAGTATGATGTTTTTGGAGAGGCACCTCTTTGATTACCATTAATGAGGCACCACCCCATTTTGGATATCCAATTCAGTAGAACGATCATATGTTACTTAACTTACCTAATATCTGAGGTTGGTTGATTTCACATCTAGGGTCAATTGCTTAACATAGCCATTAGTATCAAATATTGAGATATTCATTATAATATGGAAAATACAAATATCCATTGATTGACGATTATGGAACAGTTCAAATATAAACAATTTTTTTACGGGAAACCATAAGTTATTAACTAAAAATTAATGTTCAATCTATAATTGTATTGGTATGGTGGCATTTCATTTCAAAACACCTCTATTAAGTCACTATGAGATGGATATGAAATATAACTGGTCGACCTACGTACCGTTCTGTTAAATGTAAAGCAAATTCAGATTCATACAGTTCAGGTTGCTCAAGACATAGATACCTACATGTCCGGTGTGCACTAGTCAAACAGCCCATAATTCATTCTTTCTTTTACCAGCTTCAACTTCAGTATCTAAGTTTATTGAACTTGCAATATATGCAAACCGCTATCAAGCCGAATTGCAAGGCTATATATGGCATCTTGAGATATATTTTACTAAATTGGCCACCAATGTCAATCCAAGAGTAATCTGACAGCGATCATGGAGAGAGATAAGAGCTCCCCAACCAGTGGAGCGTGTTTCCCTACAAATGCGTACAAAGGCCATAGGGGGAATAAAATATTACCTCATGCATTGAGGTTTGATATCGGAGGAACATCTAAAGATCATGTGAGAATGTGACGGTAGTGCATTAACAGCTAAATTTTGGGAAGCAGAAGATAACTAGTGTAGGTACTGGAAACCGACTCTAGTAACTCGACAGTTCTAGTATCATACTGGATTACATTAATTACATTAATACTCAGGCAATTCAACCATAAGTCAGTTCGGAAGGATCAACACTTTTACTTTACATTGAATTGTATACTTCAAATTTGAAAATATGTCCGACTTATAATACACCTGGTCAAAGATTCTAAAATCTAAGAGAAAAGCTTGACATTGCCATTTGCCTCTATCACCTAGATTGTATAAGTCATCATAAGACTCAAGAAGAGACTCTCTGAACGCCCCGAAAGCTATATCGGTAGCTCAAAAATTTTTAACCAATTTGAAGTGAAAGATGAAAGGGTGAATTTATATAGATTTATCAAATAGGCTACAATCCATCAGAAACAGCAGAACTTCCATTTCGAGTTTAATATGTATGTACGAGTATTATTCGGTTACGCGTTACGTCAAGAGCAAAGATGTTAATTTAAACATACTGCCTCGTCATTAAAAATTAACAAATCATCCCATACGCAATAAATTTTAACTGGTTATCACGAACAAAATTTGCACTGTTATAATTGTATAATGCTTTTACAGCATCATTTTACATGCTTTGAATGTACTACCTGTATAACACACTAATAAATTAAGTACTCGAGAAGAGGTTAATAAAGCATGGAAAAATGAAGTTCGTGCATGTAGATTGCATTACAGGGAATTCAAAATTATTGTTTTCGGTAATTAAACTCTATACAACTTGGTTTGTGTATATATTTTAGTCACATACAAAACCTGAAACGGCTATTGTTGGATAATTGTGGAAGCTAACAATAAGTGTTCATATTTAATAACTTTCTAACATGCCTCGAAGCTCGAAACTCGATACTCGAAATTCGAAACTCTAAACTCGAAACTCGGATCTCGAAACTCGAAACTCGAACTTCGAAACTCGAAATTCGAAACTCTAAACTCGAAACTCGGATCTCGAAACTCGAAACTCGAGCTTCGAACCTCGAAGCTCGAATCTGGAAACTCGAAACTAATAATAATACTTCACATCAATGCATCTTATCCAAATTTTGGTTGAGATTGATCCGGACGATTTTCAACCAGATGAGTCTTTGAACATGGACTCTTCTACTCCGGAAAAACAATGACCAACGATTAGAATAAAATTCCGTGATAAACAAAAGTAGAGATACTTAAGTCTGCTGATGATCGAAATTACCGTGTTATCAGCGTCTTACTAAGCTCTACGCTTCAAAGTCGTATCTGCTTAATTTCTCTTATGAACGATTGAAGATATTCGATTTGAGCTTATTAACACATATTTTTAAATGCAAAAACCCGCCGGCTTGCCACATTGTTGCCTATAAAAGTATGTCTGAGAGAGAAAAAAAGAAACGGCTAGTAAAATCACATACTACCCAGAACTACACTATCCACATTAGCTTATGGTTTATTTGAGCCGAGAAAATATTGTTTTGATTTCAATACTAATTCCAAAGAAATATTCTCCAAAGAAAATATAATTTTCTCCGCAACTAAAATTTCAAAGGTTTTCTAACAAGATCATCATATTTTCTAACGGAGCCCCGTTAAATCAATCACGAATAGAAGCATATTGGAAATTACAGAACCTTCATTACCAATATGATGACATTGGCTTACAAAATATACGCTGCTTTCCAAGAACAGCTCTACTTGATCCAAGTAATTTATTTATTTCATATCGCTATCTCAGTCAAATGAATTTAAGCCATACGTATCTCCTATTTCATATCTGTTTCCACGAATATTATTTTCCTTAGGATGAATGAGCTTTTAAATAGTTGGGGTTGTGACTGTTGTGTGGATCCTCATATAGGTGTTTACGTGTTATGATATGTGAGTTGAGAGTAGGCTCTATTATCAAAGGTGGACGTAAATCTTATGGCTTGAATACTGGTAGAGAGGCAGATAAAGGTAACAGAGAAATCACCTTGGTACAGTTTGGACACTTTTTTATTCATTTCAAGGTTAAGAAATCAACAGTGGCTTCTTCCAAGAAGAACAAAATATAATAATTATGAAATTCTTCAGTCATCATTCTTATAGGTATTATTTTTTTATGCCAAGGTTATCTTATGCTTAATTTAAGATTTTAGTATTCTTACTTCTAAGACATTCCTAAGTTTGAATAGAAAATATTTACTTAACTTGAGTTAAGTAAAAATATAGTATTATTACTTTAAAATTATTATAGCTTTGCGCATATCGGAAGATATAGTATGCTTCAATTAGAGCTCCTTATCAAATTATAATCTTTAGAGCCTTTCCAGATAATGAATAATATATATATATATATATATATATATATATATATATAATATATATATATATATATAGGCTGCTTCATTTATGCTTGGTTCTTAGATTTCTGACGACAGAGATTTTGTGTCGTTACCATAATATAATTCCACTATGCGTTGTTCTTGTTTATAAAACAGAAATTATTTTCATCGTTTTGCATATATCAATAATGCAATTAATACACCAGTCTACATCCGTATATCCTGTAGTAGTTCATAATCACTTTCAATTATAAATTGAAGTCGGCACCATAATTAAGATGAACTAGATAGGCAACCGCAGAATGTTTCAGGAATTATATTATTTGCATACGCGCATGACTCACACTTTTACATACAATTCACTGAATTATTCCCGTATCTTGCAACTTCCGTCGGAGAACTTCGCAGTTCTGAACGTCTTGATAAGTGCCTGACCGCTCTTTTGCCTCAACCGAGCGTTTTGCATTATAAATAGCCACTGCGCTGCTTTGCAACCAAGCACAAATAGTCATTCGTCGTTGACGTTCCTGATAATAAGGAAAGTTCTGCATTCACGAGTGAGCCCTTATCGACGCTCAACTCACGCTGCCAGGAGCGCAGCATTCACTTCTTATTGTGCTTCGACGCATGTGAAGGGGTATACGTAAAGGCGTGAGTATCTTGTATACAAGCACTGCATGCTTATCCGGTTGCAACAAATTTCTTCTTAGAGTGGTTCTTGTGCCGCTTGTCTAGTGAAATTGACAAGCATTTGCAACTAATAATTCAAACTGAAATGCCTAGTGCAAATACATTCGTCAAAATATACTTCCCCTAAGAAATACACAAGAAAAAAGAATTTAATAGAGCAGGATTAAAGGGTGCTAGATCAAACACCTCACGATTTTTGTGTTCATGATAAGACTTAGCTAGTAAGTTAACAAGTAACGTGGGTAGACTGTGACAGAGAGAGAGAGATTCTGTTTCAAACACAAATCTTTTTATTTGAATTATGGTAGAGTTTCACCAAGGTAGAGCATCTACATCCTACATGACAAAAAATGAGTTTCATTTGTGAAACGTTGCACTCCAATTCCATCGTTCTATCTGAATAAAAAAAGGAGAAGTGGATTGACTTTGTATTTCCCACGAAGTAATTCGCTTGAAAAGGTCATCTTATGGTAAAATGAAATTAGACATTTTTTAGATTATCTCTTAGAGCATTAGCTTAGTGTTTGGACTTATTTGCGAGTCTGTAGTCGTGGGTGATAGCCTACAGTCAGTAATTGGTAATGATGTTTCAGATGCTAGAAGCCTTTGCAATATTCAGTATGTATGTTATGTTACATAAACTAAATCACATATTTTTCGTATTGATGTATACAGCAGATCCAAACCCTTCAACCTGAGTTTATCTCGACAAAATGTAAACCAGTATCATCGGTACAACGGTTACTGAGCTTATGCTGTAACGGAACATTAAGGGAACGTCGCACATACAAACACACCGAAAGAGTGCCATGATATTTTAACATGCGGATATAATACAGTGTCATAAAAACATAATACATCAAATTACAAAATAATTGCGACCAGAACACCTCCTGTCGCCAATGCGTAGGAAGTAAAAGTATTTTATGTAACCATTAATGAAAAACGCACCACTCGGATCCACTGCGAACCATGATGAAGTGCCCATAATGCTAATAAATACCTATAAAAAGGTGTCTACAATAGCAGATAAATTCCAGTTTTGTTAGTATATGTGCTAGCACTACCAGCCCGCAATTCGCTAGGCCTATTGTGTTCAACGTATTGTGTGGACAGCGGGTTCTAAAAATATTCCCACCAGCTTCATTCTGCCCACCTAACGTCTACAATCGGTCGGAAATGCGATTCAAGCTGCATAATCTGTTATTCTGTTTGCGGAGAACGGCGAGAAGCTCAATGCCGAGTGGTCGGCTCAGCTCTATCATTACACACTTTTCAATTATTCAAAAAATTGCGTCAGATACATTCAATTATTCTTACATGATGTAATTATACCATATTCTACTTGAAAATATCGTTCTTCCGTATAAACGAATCACAATTTTAGATATATTTACGCATACATAAATTCGCATTTAGAAATCCGAAAAGAAGACCCAGTGCAGGATTCGAACCCGCATCTCCCGATGTCATGTCGGGCGCTCATCGGGAGATGCGGGTTCGAATCTTGCACTGGGTCTTCTTTCCTTATTTCTAAATGCGAATTTATGTATCAAAAACTCCATCTTGCGGAGAAAAGCAAGTTGTGTATCACGATATTTGCGCATATCTTAAATCTTGCCAGTCCTTGTAATGTTTATCATGGCTGTTAGGTGATGTAAAAAAAGTTGTTGAATCATGTAGATTATACATGCTCTTACTTGGTGAAACTCTTTCATCATGGAGATCAAAAGATGGTGTAATTAAATCACAGCAAGAAAAAAAATTTCTATACATAGGAAACCAACACATACAGATACAACAATTCCCGCATATTCGTGACATCCTAAGAATAATGAATTAGCTGCATATAACTGAATGGTACATAGAGCTTTGAAATTACCTTTGAGCGACTCAGATCTTCAAAATGAAATCGGAATAATTGAAAAAATAGCTTATAATAATGGTTATAATCTAAAAATAATAGATCACTTAATAAATAGAAAATAATACAAAAAGACAATCAGGAGCATATATCCACATAACGCACAACAGGAAATGAAACGGTACACCACTATTACTTATTTTGGAAACATTAGCAATAAGATATCGGAAACAATAAAAACAGTGTATGATAATAATCAAATAAGTATATCTAATAGGTCAGCACCTAACTTGAGATTGATAAAATTTGTATTCTACATACCAACATACCGTCACCACACTATTGACATAAATAATGAAAATATTCAATATACAATAGTATATGTAGTTTTTTCTAAATTTTCTAAAAATATATTAAATAAAATAGCGCTGAGTGGTGATCCAATCCATACAAAAATTCTGTTCATAATAGTTTTGAATTTAATTTCAGGCAGACATTCACTAGGTTTACACATTAGCCTGTCAACTTTGTACGTTCTGATAGATGATTGATATCTAAGAGATTCTTAACAGTTGTTAGTATTTTGTCTACTGAAATATCCGTGAATAATAAGCTTTGAACATCCAAACTCATCATTATAAAATCATTCATGTTGAGTTGTAGGTTCGATAGTTTTTCTAGACAATGGCTACTATTGTGACTTTTTGTGAAGTAATTGATTAAGAATAGTTAGTAGGTATCTGCTAAGTGTACTACATGGTGAGTTAATTGAAGCTACGGTTTTTAGACATTTTTCTCAATACGTTCGAAGAATGAAGTACAAAATCAAGAGAAAACGTTATTCTTTATCAACAATGGAAATACATCTTCTGTATTCTAGCCTTCCATAAATCATACTAATGTCTAAATTACTTTCTTAGTTCAATCTTTCATATCTTGTAATTTTGAAAAGGCTGCCAGGGCAGCCGAAACGTTAGTAAAGGTATTTTAATCAATCAATGTGATTTCAAAAAGCGGCTAGTAGAAAATATAATTATTGATTTCTCTCGCTTATTGGCGTGAAGAAATGAAAAATGCTACTGCGTATATACAAATTCAGGATAAATGGATTTTAGCATTGAATAGATGTTCCTAATGACCGTAAAATGACAATCGAACGATGATTTGTGTTTGTACCGAGCCTGCTATCAACATCCCGATTAAGATATCGATTTCATGTTCGAATTCAGTTGAACTGTGCGTATTTACCGATGATGGCCTATCGTTATTTTATATCATTTATCGGTGATAATTTTAAAGCAATGCGCCACAGCAATTACAATAACAAATTCAACGTATTCAAATCCGTCCTCGTAAAATGCTTTCTGGTAACAGTTTTAACATATTATGTTTATATCCACATGTCGATATACAAATATATAACTATTTTCTTCCGCTAATTATCAAAACATTCTGTTTTATATTAGCAAATGATGATATAAGGGCATTACTTTAATTGGTATTCTTTACAAAATCATTTGGTTCAACCGAGTTTAAACGTATAAATTGCTTTTTAATTTCCATTCCATCTGCTCAAACAAATATGCTAACCCAATAATATAACAGAAGTTTAATCAGGAATAATCTGTATGCATGTCTATGTGAAAAGCGTGTAATGGTGATATTTTCAGTACGTTGAAAAATGCCTTACGGTTCATAGAATACAAGAAATGACCTTTTCAGCGCGTTGTATGACCTCGAGATATCTCACAGAACAAGTACTTTCCATATAGATATCGCAGCGCATCCGAAGCAGAATTATTCGAGAAAAGCATGGGAAATGTGAGGCAGCAGAGAACATTCCACGCATCCCGCGCTATGTTCGGGACTGTTTTTGCATATTTCAAAAAAAATATTACGGAAATAGGATAACTACAGATTGTTAATAATTTCTACCTTCGCTATCCGTTTTCTAAATTCGATTCACGTCATCTAAATTTTTAATATGTGATTAGAAAGATAATGCTGAATTGTTATTACTACAATTGTGCATAACCACTGATGCGATAATTTTACCTTTTTGAATATTCAAACATTTTTGATGAAAAGTGATTTGATCGCGGTCCGTAAAAACCAAAAGAAATGTAATTTACTCAATAGTCTTCATATCAAAAACCTCATTTATCTATTACTTTTATTAAAAAACACAAAGCTCAATTTTAGTTGTTTTAAAACTTTCTTATTCATTTCTGAATAACATTAAAATAGATAACAGTCGAAGCGATTATATTTTTGTGGTTTTATTTACATCACATAATAGTCACAACATACATGATATGAATGTTGTTCAAACATAGCCTCGCATAAAAATTCAAATAGTAACCGTGAATTTGTTTATATTCTCATTTGCATAACCTTACAAAGAAGTCTGATGCTTCATCATAACAGAAACTAATATTTTCAAATAGAAAACGGTATGTTTACAGCGTGGAAAGTACTAAGTCAATATGACCACATACATGTTGGGAAGTGAACAGAGGGGGACTCATGAATGGCTTTCAGTGCTTTATAAACCTTTTCTTGTCGGTGTATCATGCAGATGACCTTACCAATTTCCCCGTCGTGTCATCAGTGAACATGTTAGTGTATTTCATTAATTTAAAGAACCCAAGTTGAATCACTAATCCACCAAAATTTATAACCCTTTTTTCATGAACATTTCACACTGTCAACAATTTATGAAATGTAGGTGGAAAAGAGAACAGCATCTGGTATGATGAAAGTATGATATATTTATGAGATGAAAATAGGTCAACACAGTCACGCTAAAAGCACATGAATTGCCAAGATTTCACCGCAACAAGTTGAATGTAGATCAGGAAAATTTTGCTTTGTAGCTGCGGTTTAACGTGATGCACTGAAAACGATCACTGAAGTTATGTGAATATTGTAGAGTAATTGCTAGCCTTTTGGCATGATTAGAACGTCCAACAGAGAAAAAATTAGTTTGTTATTTCTGTCAATTTTTAGGTGGTTGAAAGGTTCTATAAGACTTCTATTATAATTTGAACAGAATATATGTGTGATTTTTATAGAATTAAAGGTCGTCGCATAGTTGCGAACATAACTTATAACTTCTGACATTTGTAATGCTAAAAAGCAACACAGGGTTTAAACAAAAAGTTACAATTCGATTCGCCAATTTAAAATTAATTGTGGTCGAAGTCAATTCAGTCTGCTTCAGCCTTTAAACTCATACAGCAGGTATTATCATTTGACTCCATTTCATCATGTTTGTTCATCTAAAGCCTACATCATGCTGACGAGTCGCAATAAGAAAAAAACGTCTCAGTCCACGATTGGTTCTGGATGAATTAATGAAGTTGCAGCACTTTCTGAGCCTATTAGTTCAGCTAAAATAACCTCGTGGAGAAACCGACCCAAACCTCGCGTAGGGAAGCAGTCTCACTTGGCTATTTTTCAACTGCTTTTCAAATTCCAATATTCTAGATACATCTACTGAACTACCACCAGAGGTCGCTAGATCCGAGCACCTCAATTTGGAAAACCGAACGATGATTGCTGGTGGAAGCGTTTATTTCGATTAGCAGCTTGATAGATTTATCAAAGAGCTGAAATTGCAAAAGCTTTGCTACGAACCCGGCATCAGATTTAGGATTACTTAAATGATCACCAAACTATTCTGAATATAAACATCATAATGGAATAGTTGACTGTCTTTGAGAAAATGACCTGTTTTTGTTCGTGTAAATTTTGCCAAATTCTTAACCATAATGAATTTTTGAAAAAGTAACATTGTCAAAATCTGTCAGCGGGGCATTTGACAGTACCTTCAAATATGGAATATCATGAATACGTTTTATGGCTAAGGAAAGCTGTTGAATATTTTTCATGATTGCTTACACAATTAGAAATTATGGAAATTCACGTCTGCTACTTTCCAGTTCATACTGCGCACTTCGAAATTTAGTGACTAACTGGTGACCGGAAAAGAACACCGCATACAAAAAAGTTGCTGCTAAATTATTGCTACCAATATTCAAACTGAATGTCACGTCTACCGATCGATTTGCACCTCCATTCATTGGTAATGTGTGAATAGGCATGACGGAATCTAGTTTTGTTTTTATAAATAACTTCACATAAGGTGCTATGTAAATGTCGGGTAATAAACTTCTTGGCAGCTCATTGCAGAACGCCATACGTCTCAAAAAGACTGACTTCTGGGAGATACTTCCGATTTGTTGGGAGCCATGTCTGATCTGAGGTTTGCAGTTTGCAGATGAAAAGCCCAGCTTCTGGGAAATCAATCTAGCAAGACTGGCAATATCAGAGCATGAGCAGATGACTCGAGTATTGGACATCCCTCTACATTCACTGCTTGCTTGCCTGTCAAACTAGCTTGTGATTTCCTTGTCCGGGTAGAAGCTTCTGTACGTTGAACTGAGGATGCTAATAGTTTGCCTGATTCAATGTAAGATATGCTGCTGTTATTCACAAAGCTGTATATTGGATTAGTTATTCTCAACAGTTCCTTCATGTCAGCATGAAAACGTTGGTGAACAAGCAGAACTCTGAGCAACTGCTGGGTTAATGGGGGAATCATATTTATCCATCAACACAAGTCCAAATGTCATACTGACAACGATTGGCATAGACCCGGTGGTAGACCATAGGCAGCGAATCGTATTAAAAGTTCTATTGTTCTGTTTGAAATGTGAGTGATGTAGGCTAGAAGATATTTCTTTGATCTATACTTTGAGAAGCTGTACTGAAAGTCATTGATCATATTGTTTTTGCCTAGTAGCAGTACGTTAATGATAGTCTTTGTAATTGCTGGAGATATTTTTTTCAGCAATGATGATATTTCCATCTCTTTTGGCATCCAGATTGGTTTCTCCATGAAATATTGTAAGTGTGTACTGCCACGGATTCCAGATTTTATGCATACTCTTAAAATTGATACTACTCCTGTAGATGAGTCGATAAAGAACCTTTACAGTTAACTACTAACTTGGCTAGCAGTTATTTCCATGAGGGGCTATTCCACTTTAAATCCCTCAATCAGTCGCTAGAATTCTGCTCACAAATTTATGATCCTAAACTATATGCGCAAAGCATACTATTAAAAACCTCGAGTGCGCTTCATGGTTCAATGTGCAAGTTTATGCTTGTCACCAGCACCTATAAATTCTGTTAGTTGAACGTCATTACGCAGTCTACTTTAGATGGACATGTTAGTTAAAGTTGGAGAAACTTCGATGTGCTTCTGTATAGTTTGTTAATTGTAGACGGCTAGTTTCAAGTTCGTAAAGCAGCTAATTGAAAGCAATTGGTTGATATGTTTGGAGAATGTTCTTACGGCAACTATATAGAAGGTTAATGTGATATATTAGTTATCTGATGTGGTGTATCACTTCACTTTATATCAATCCAACTAGGTGTACAATTTTAGAATATTGATATTGCACTGATATAGTGAAAATGTGTTTAAACTTTAGATTGGCCAACTATTCGGAAAGCCGACTAATCGGCATCGTTTGTAGCCAACAGCTAGTCGGCGAATCTGGCTTTTAATTGAAACCACATGACTTCTAAAAGAACTTCCTCGATAGCCTTCATCAGAAGACAAGTAAAAATGAATCAGAGCGAAACATTGGATCTGTTTTAGAAGTTAAATTAAAATTTAGTTACGTTGAACGAGTCCCAATTTCATTGGCTACCACTATGCAATTGATTCACTACACAATTAATTTCACCTTTACTTCACTGAAAACATAAATAAATAAATGGCACAGAAGAATCGCTTATTCAATCCAGGCGGGCTGAAGTGCCACTAATCTGCTCTAGGATATTGTCGAACAAGGAAAAACATCAAATACTACGTTGTTTATCTTTCTGGGAGAAAAAGCTAGATATCCTCGGGCAGAAAAAGAAAGAACGACTTCCACTCCACTTGTTGTAAGTGTAATTAAGCGCGTTGTAGGGCTGGATCCGACACTTCAAAGTACCTTACAGCCATTGGGGAGTCTCGAAAAAAAGGACTTGAACTAGTAGGATATGTGTAGAGCTGAGTGGAGCTACATTAGTTGTGATAAGCGACATTATTCCAAAAATCACAAGGAAGCGCATTGGGTTGACTTATTTTGTGAAATCAGTAGTTATACTTGGAAAATGTAAAAAAAACATGTTTGTTGCCTGAAAAAGGAATAAGGGCTTATAGAAAATAAACTTCACATGGAAGATGTGTTCGATATAGAAACAAAGGAAGGATTTATATAGCACAGTGATTTCACTAGAGATTGCAAAACATTGATCATCTTACCCTATTCTGTACAATAAGTTATTTTACATCAAATCAGCTGTAGGAGCTGTCCAACCTTCCATTCGATTATCTCTTACAAGCACGCTCGATAGTAAATAACGGCCAAGTTAGTATCCATAGTATCAGAACATCGCATGATGTCTATCCTAGTGAAGTATCCATGAGTGCTCTCAGTATGTATTTCTTTCATTTGTATAATATCTAAAAGATTATATTTGAATTCACAATAATTTTTTTATCTTACATGGTGATTTAAAGCATAAAATTGCGAATTGATGAAAATGCGTATTTTTTCATCCACCGATGAGTTAACAAAGCCGTCGTAGTCCAGAATGTGATAGGTTTATTTTTTAAGATTATTTTGTTGTTTCAAAACTTAAAGTTGAAATAATCCCACGCTAAATTTAAGCTGTAATAAAAGTAAGATTATTTGCAAATATTTATATTCACACCAATTTCTGTCCAACAGGACAGTATGACCATATTAAGATATTTTACCTTGCCGAGTAATACTCGAAGAAGGCAACGAGTATTTCTATGGATCTTGTGAATGCCTGCCACATTCTTCCTCATGATTTAGTAGCTGTAACCAATCACTCTCACTGCTCGACAATCTTCCGGTGTTTTCATAGAAGAAATTGACAGCTGTCAGCACATTGTTGTTTGATGGAGAAAGGGAAACAACTGTACGTTTAACACCTACAGCCAACCTAAAATAGCCTAGCGTCAAAATTGGATAATTTACATTTTTGCCCGGTTCTAACGATGACGACCAGATGTATGATTATATTGATTATATACAAAAATAAAAAATAATATCTACGAATTCGTTATATCTATATTATAGTTTTTTCATATATACTGGTGGTATCTTGTCCAAACAGGTCTTAGGAACTATGGTATATAGGTTTACTTCAAAAGAGCGCCTGATAAGGCCTATAACAGCTTTCCATTGCCCAAAAAAGCATCCCACATTTTAACACCTTCAATTTTGCGCCTCGGAAAAAGCTGGCGAGGTGCTGGAACAACAGTGAAGTTTGTTCTGTAAATATTATGAGGTATCAGTCAATGCGTGAAAAAATACACTTTTTACCAGGAATCGGAAAAGGAAGACAACTGTAGACAAAGTCATACAAAAATCGATCCCATGAAAAAGCTTCAACCACCATTATGAGTGTATAAACTGTAATATATATTCTCAAGGCGCCATTACCAAATCTTAACTTCGAATCTCTTATACAACTGTGCTTGAGAACATCTAACCATGCGATAAGTTAGAGTCGTTTAACTCTCAGCATTGATAAATTACTCAACCACCTCTAAACAATACAGACGATTGCACATGCTGAAAGTCATCTTGATATCGCAGCGAATATCAGAGACAATATGAAAATTCAAACTTCCAAAACTTTAATCCAACTCACTAAGAACTTCCAGCATTCTTCAAGTTTGGGAACGGAACCACCGAGTGCGGAGTTCATCTGGAATGGATATGACAAGCCCTTGGAGTTCATAAAAATTGGGTCAAGTAGCTTGACTTTCACGCATTTAAGATTTTCTAGATTGAGTAACGATACTTTATTTTGCTGGATGATAGCATTGTGTTTTTTGCATACCGACTCACGCTCAATGATGTTTGGGGAGCAGTTGAATGTTTGAGGAAGACAACAGAACGTCAAAAGGCTCAAGATATTCAAAAAAGCTTATTGGAAGGAGCTTCAGCAGGCTGGTGATTATTATTTATGTTTCTGAAATTCACAATTAATTATTTCGTAACGGCAAAACTGTATTTGTGCTCTGAGGTCATTTTGAAAATGGGAAGATGTAAATAAGCACTAAGCCATTCAAGGTAATGGTAAGGGTTATATGTATGTCTTCTCAATAGGAAAAAGATAAAAAACGTTTGCACGATTAAATTCTCAGAAATTCATGTTTGGACTTGTTCCACAATGTTCTGTAGATAGTTGCTTCACTTGGAAAGAAACTTTATGATGAAAGTTTTACCATTTACATAAAGAGAAAGCTCAATACAGCTGCAACAAATATTCAGTTGGACTGGAGAAAAGCGATTAAAAAGTATAAATTGTAAGAAAGTTAAATTCTGTTGTGAAATGCCTCCTAAATGTTTATTTCTGGTATTCAGTCTCTCTATTAATTACTATAATAAAAAACGAAACTCCGTATCAAATAGTCTTTTACTAGTTTTTCTTGGAAAGATTTAAAATTGAGGGCGGAATTGGAGAGATTTTTTGCATTGGTAAATGTACTTAGATGACTGTTCACACATTCACTTTCAAAACATGTACGAATGATATTACACTTTTACGATACGTCCGATTTATGAACATAGTAGATTTGCTGTGTATTTAGAATGTTTTATACAAATTCACTTAAACTTTTTGCCAGTTTGTCTAAGTTCATAGGTAAGTTTTTTCAATTTTCTTCTGTATCTATTTTAGCAACACCCACAAACACAACAGGTTAGTGCATTTTAACTGAATGATGGTCATAAATATATATTGTACACACTCTTGTTTGGTAAAAGTATTCCATCATTTAGATGAAAAATCCTGTAATTCAAACATATACCTTCATAAATTATTAGTAAACTGCTATTAAGCCGCTTGAAAGATGACGTCAAGCCGGTTGAGTCTGTATTTCACGTGCAGTGGTATCAGTTTGTTAAAGATTTTGATGGGATTCTTTGTAAAATCCGGCCAACAGTCCTCTGCTGGTCCGGCTAATTTAAGTTTTAATAAATATTGGAGATTAAGTAAAACGCAAACATTTTGGAAATTATATGAAATAAATTCTAGTTTTTATTTTTTTAAATTCCATCGAAGGAAATATAAAATTTCAAAATTAGATCCTAATCGAAATTTATGTACTAGACATTCAAACCAAAGCGTCAACCTACATGATGCCATATTTAGTATTTCATAAACCTTACAAAATGGAACCATATTTCTATAGTCCATGAACTCAGCAGGTTGTGTATTATTATAGCGTGCTCCGAATAGGAGGGCGTGGTCTTATGACGACCATTAATTCCCCGACACCTGCGAAACGTCTATTGTAACACTAAATATCGTGGTTTTCATTCCAAACCTTTGCCTTTTTGTAATCTTTCCGAGCCAAGGTTTTTATATGGAAAAAGGTTTTATAATATTTGTTGGGTAACTTTTCGTACATATATTTCTGCCAGTGTGTTGGATTGAATTCATATTGATCATCAAAGGCCACTACTATTAATAATTCTTTATTGTTAGCCATAGTGTTCAATGTTCCAATGTCTTCATAAGCTCATTAACTACATAGAGAGATGTGTCGATGTCCGGTGATTGATATTGTATAAACGACGATACATGAATGGTGATGGTCTCAACATAGCATGTTAGATTAGTTGAAACCGCAGTTCATCATACATATAAAGAAAGTAAGCAGGTCAGAACATCTTGTCCAGACTAATGAGGACATAGAAGAAATTTTAAAAAGGGATTTCCAAATGGAGTTAACGCACAGAAGACAACAAAAAATTCACGTGCTGGTCAGGCAGCCGTGTAGACGGAGGGATGCCCAATAGTTGAATAATCTTCCATCAAACATCTGGAAATTAATATCAACATGCTGTGCAGCGCTAGAAAACTGTATTCACCAAAACAAGTACTGCTATTCTACAAGGCTCAGATCAGTCCACGGCAGAAGTACTGTTCGTATGTTTGGAAAAGTGCTCCGAATAACTCCCTGAGGCTTCTAGAAACAATCTAGAAACGAGTAACACATTTATTGGATGGGTCTAACCTTAAAATGAACCTCCACATTCTGGAACATCGAAGGAGGATTTATTGATCATTCAAATATAACAAAAGTTCAAAAGAAAAAAAAACAGTATGGTCACGTCTACATTTTGGCTATAGATGTTTAGCTGAGAGTAGAGAGGCAGGATGAGTAGTGCGATCACCACGCATGGTCACGAAAGATAGAGGCAGTGTAGTTCGTGAAGACTATATATATTGAGAGGTGCCTTGATACGACAGATAATGTATAGAATCAAACCCAATCTGAGAGAAAGAAAAGAGGGTATTACACTAGCTACTTGTGACTAATCCAATCTGAGACTCATTGGATACCAAAAAAGGTCACCGGAGGATCGTCGCTCCACGAGTGCGCGATGGGTTGTCAAAGTGTCAAGAGCTGGTACCCGAATGGAGGCCGAACGGAACGTCGTAGGAGGATATTGAGACACGAAATCGGAATGCAGATTGAATAGGGGTATTCACTGTCCTTAATGTAAGCATGTTCCTTGTTGTCAGGTTCCTAACAGTGTAGGTACCGCTCCACTGTAGTGATAGAATTTAATTAACAGAGGGTGGATGAGGCCTCCCACCGTATCACTATGTTTGATTCGCGGATTAATATATGATATGATATATTCGATATTTTGGGGAACTAGGAAGTTACCATTCAGTTAGCAGATCATATAGATAAACTTCAATCAATTTGCAATTGTTGCTCGATTTCAAGATGAGGTCTTCGTATTCAAGTTCATCTTTTTCGTAAACATTACTGATGATGCAATGTTGTGTAAGACTTCTCTAAATACCCCCGCCTGCATCTACTCATACAAACCTATCACGATATCCCCTCTTTTATGCAAAGTTAGCTTCCAGCAGGAACTGCGCATATAACAAAGGAGCCGTCCCTTCATTTTGCGAAAAGAAAGAGAGTGATGAGCGCAGTATAGAACAGGCTTTGCATCGTCAGATAGCTTTGTAAATAACGGGAAAATTACTGGTATGCATGTTTTATGGAAAAGTCTTCTTTTTGGTGCGAACAGCTATGTCCCTTCAGACTGTACAGTCAGGTGGCAAAGTTGGTTGGAAAAACTAAAACTTTAAATGACAAGTCGGTGGTTCGAGCTAATACATTTAGCCAGTTGGTCTTTCCATAAAAAACTGTTCTTATGTCGATCTTCTCAAGTAGATTGATTGATTGAGTGCTCGTCACACTACAAAGACACCATTTGTCGTTCCAAAATATCAGCATATGGTATAATGACCCAATAATTTGATGAGATGGCATTGTATATCAATACAAAGAAAAGTATAGACATTTTTTAGATAGATTTTCCGTCGGTGATCCAGACCCAAGCTACAATCTATAGAATCCTACCACTCATCATGATGAAGAGATTTCAGAGGAAATAAAAAAAAAAATGTGTATAACGTTTTATAGGTTAGGAGTGTGCGTCAAAAATTTGTAAAAATTGTAAACACCAGCTTTGACTCGTTCACCGCTTTTATTTTTTCTATTTCTTTTAATTTCGCATACTACGATGTGCTTTATCTTACGTTTGTGTAATGAATGTGAAGATATTGGAACTTTATTTGATGTTTATGTGTATCATGTATATATTATTATGGTAATCGAGGTTACCAGTAGTACGCGGTCACTGGGACCGCACTACGGTGAGGACTTTTTGCACAGAAGCTTTAGGGAGTGCTCCGAAGTGCATCACCACAAAATCGAATAATACTCCAGCAATAGTCTGATCTGAGCCTGGCTCTACCTTTTCTGGAGCGGAAGAAAACTCTACTAGATTTTGGAGATACTTTGTGCGATCAAGGACATCCACTAGACGTTGCTTGTTTCTGGATTGTGTCCCGAACCTTCAGGGACTGCTTTGGAGCTATACTCCAGCTACGGTTTGATTTTGTATAGTAGCAGTAGCTGTTCTGAAGAATGTAATTTCCTGGAGCGGAACAGAACCCTCAGTTTCTAAGACGCCGGTCTAGCGAGGCTAGCGACATGATCGTGCCATGACATGTTATTGTTGCTATTAATTCTCAGCAGCTTGATAGAAGATTATTTCTCCACCGTTGGCAGACTAGACTAGGCTCGTTATTTGCTGTAATATCTCAATTATGGGATGGAATAAGAAGATATATGTGAAGTGTCATAGAGCTGGACAGAAGCCTTACTACTCTACAGAACCATCAGAATCCGCGTATGCGCCTTGACGATACCAAGCCGCACATACGTGAATAAGCGTTTTGCTTTTGTTTGCCGAAGTAACATTGTATGAAGTATAATCTAATTTTTATATGAACACTGTATATCCTATATAATCATATACTCGTATACAATGAAAACATTTTTGCAAGTAATACCAGGTTCTGTCGCAATAGTGAGCAGAGAAGGGCTTCCGACTTTCTAGAGGGTATGTTTGTAAACATCATATTTTCCATACAGCTTGCGTGTCTAGAACAAGGGGAAACCACTTCACTCTCCATACATAATACGTTGTTAAAAAAATAATTAATTTCTGAGGGGAAGAAATTTTTATTTATACATAATATATGTGCATGACATATTCATACGTAGGGTTGAGTTCGCTGTATGAGGCATTCGAGGGCTTAATGATACACGTAACCTACTTTGAATCGAGAATTCTTATGAAGCATTGAATAAAATGTTCTTTGTAATGGGAGCGCCTTTGAATATGGCAATTCACATACCACCTTCGTTGGAAAGTATACAAAAGACTTTATTGATTTCATTCACCGTAACAGGTTGAGCTATATACAGGCAAATGGGATTGAGGTGACAGCAGTGACTTACTAACTTCACAACCTTCCATTCCAACATTTCCAATGCCGAAGAATTACCTTGCGACAACGATGAACGATTTATATGAAAATCTGCTTATCTGTAACAGGTCTTGCAAATTCATTTGATCAACTGACCAATATGATATTTATTAGATAGCGACTTTTGGAACTGCCTCTGATTATACATTTAAACTAAGTTTGATAACAATACTTGAATCGTATGATATCATAACGGAAATCTCAATCAGGCAGTTAATTCAAAATCTACTTGTGTACAACAGGCATAACCTAATAATATAGAAGACTAGTTATTTTGTATGTGGAAGGGACTCGAACTCGTGTCTACAGTATGCCGTACTGATGCCGTAGTGGATCGATATCCACATCGCGGTGACCAAACGATCTAAGAGGTCTACTAAGGTACGTTCTCGCTCACGCTAAGCAATTTTTCTCACTCCAAAACTATGACTTTAATCTGAATTCCATGTGTGTTCCAGTTACAGATGCTGACTCATCCAAATCATGTTCCATACTATTTCCCACCTAGTGAAACAAAGCAACATCACACAACGTAGATACAGATGCTCGTTTTAATCGCCAGGGGATTATTGGCTCAGGTAGAGTATTCTCAAAACAGTGAGCAGTTTGGAGAGAGATAAATTCCGAGAGATGAACGGCATAAGCGAAATTGTACCTTACTAGCTTTTTAGAGTTTTCTCACTAAAAAATTGTATCTTTCTTTCTGAGCCTACCGAGTATTATATCTCATCTAGCAGTGTGTATCTTTGCCATCAGTTGAACAAGAAAATGCATGAGATGTGTAGGTTCAATTATTTTGCTCTATTTCAGAATTTTCCAGAAATAAGCGAGAACTGCCGGCCTGTAAAAACCTTTGACGCTGTCCTAGCGTCGGCATCGTTAATGATACAAAGCCTCTATCAAAAAAATTGATTTCCATGGAAAAGGTTCACTCTACTAATGCAGTGGCGCAGTTTTTAATTCCAATCCAATTATATTCGGACATCTCTAAAAGCATAGACAATGACATACTACTCACGTATCTGTACAGGAATTTTTTTAGTGTTTCCGAATAAACCAGCGGTGTGGTATACGAAAGTAAATAGAAAAATTGCCTACCTATATAATAGAACAAGAAAGTATGGCGTATGTGATTTGATTGATTCGAAATCGTCCTGTACACTAATTGTAAATATTACTGACTACCAAAAAAATGCTACTTTTACTCCCAAAATGGTATATTTAGCTGCAGAAAATTATATTTTGCAACTACTACTTCAAACAAGTTCATTAGAACTTTAATTTTTCATGTTTCTTTGATCTCTGACGATCCTTGGTCGTAGCTAGATAGTTCCGGTGTGCTTGGAATGTTCAAAATGGGATAAGCTTTGTTTGAATTATTATTTATTTTGTAAAATTCATGCAGTTCAGAGAGCTCAGGGAGTCCGATCTTTCACATGATTTTTTCTAAGATAATACCTTCGACTTGATAATTCTGCATAGCTTCCTTTTAATTTACGTACTTTCCAACTACGTATGAGAAGCAATAACAAAACAATTACGACGTTGTCAAAATCTCCTTTCCACCGAAACAGAACAATTTCGCAAGGCAAGGCAGCTCACCGAAATTCAGTGCTGTTTTGCTTCATCAAAAAACATCGAGCTACGCGGAAGCCTACGTCTTGGAAGGTGTCAGTCGTTGAATTGCCAACATCATTTATCATCCAGATTTATTCTCATATCTATTATTATGTCCCAGATTTATACACGTATAAATTTGAGGCGTAACATGAAAAACGACGAAAAAGCACCCTGTTTGACCCAGTCCTGAAATTCGCTCAGAATTTACAGCGCAAATGTGAATTCTGGCGCAAATCGACAAATAACTTTGTATGATTGAACTTTACTTGTCCCGGACTTAAGTTGAAAACAAATTATCATAACATTGACATTGAATGTCTACAAGATAACAGCTTGAAATTATAACTCACTATACATTATTATGGGATGATTAAATAAAGAATAATAAGAATAAAAGATTAAAACAAAAATGAGAAAATTACTCCAGCGTCACCTCAGAAACCCAACGCTGCCTGTCTTATCTCGACAAAAAACCTCTTACATTCAGGATCTACCAATAAAGATTAAGAAAATTGGAGTACAAAATCTATAAGTATGTAGACTTTATTGTGGATTGGCTTTGGACTGTAAATAGAGGAATTTATTGCCGCTTTTTTCATCTTAAAACCCGTCCGGCTGTATATCTGTTAGTACTGTAGTCTTTAGGCTTTAAGGTGTTTAAGAAACCATCCTGGCAAGCTGTTGTGAAACCCTCAGTCTCTGAATTCAGTCCACT
Source organism: Bruchidius siliquastri (assembly GCA_949316355.1). Taxonomy (NCBI): domain Eukaryota; kingdom Metazoa; phylum Arthropoda; class Insecta; order Coleoptera; family Chrysomelidae; genus Bruchidius; species Bruchidius siliquastri. The sequence goes on from OX438533.1 coordinate 22,857,490, forward strand.
AGTCCTTAGGAAAGAAAGGTTGACTACTTAGACAAAACAATTGACCCAGATATTTGTTAAAATTTAATTACATAAGTTTGTAATCTTCCTCACCATAATCGTTGTTACTATTCTTATTATTACTATCAATGTCGTCGCTGCCAATGATGACTAAAATGATTTAGCAAAGTATTCAGAAATAAAATCTTGCAAAGGTGTCAGCATGGTGTTTCTTTGAATTTGCTGATTTGATTTATTACCCAAAAAGAGCTTGCAGGAGAAAATGGGTATGTTGACTCATAAATTATAGTTGAAAAGTGAAGCGCTTTATCAGCATACCATATTTCACCCATCTAACAGGTTGAATTTTCGTATTGGCAATATTCCAGCAGTAGCGCGTGAAGAGAGGTTAACGTGCAAGGACAGCCTTTTAAATGGTGGAAATTATTAGATCTATATGGTCCTGTGGAACAATGGAGGTTAACAGAGCTGTTTGTGTAGTTGAAAGACAACGATTATCGTAAATCACTGGTTAATATATAGCCAAAGTTGTTTCAATCTTTTTTATTGGAACAAACCATTCCTGAAGTTAAGTATATGACCGGACCGGACGTCGTCCTTTACTCAAGTTGTTATCGTTTCACTTGATTCCCAGAAGTAGAAATGATAGTCGATGCATATATTTGCGAATTTGAATCAAGTTTTTAATATGATCTTAATCTCAGGAACCACTGCCACGAATTAGATAATGTTCAGTGAGGAATATGCTGCGGACCTGTATCATTGTAGTTGCAATGGATTAATTTGCACCAAAATGTAGAAAGAACAAACCTTTAATGTATATTTTTGGACCTTATCCTGTCGTTGTCCCTCTGATTCATCTTAATCTCATATACAAGCCGAATTGAAACCACATGGAGAAGGAAATACCTTACTGACAGCTTGACTGCGTTGTCTGCATATCAAAAAACCAAAATGAAAAAAGTGTATTTCAAAATTATAGTAAGATGACAGTTTTTCTATCAAGCAATGTTGCTTTTGAATGACAGAATAATAACAAAGTATGAGCTGTAATGAGAGGCTAAATATGTTGATGAATCTGAAATGAGAAGCATGATGCGTCGTTAGATTAGAAACATAATGAGAGAAGAAAAGCGAAACATATAGCAGTCGTAACGCTAATAAGGCTATGTCTTTGAAAACAGGTGATTTGAATTGGCGTCCAGCATGAGTATAAAATAAATAATGCTAACTTTTCAATATTTCCAGATATTCTCGTAATTTTCAGGCAACACATTTCTCAGGTTCTCATAGTTGTACATGGTTTGTAAGGAAACTCTCTTTATGATTCGACGATATTTTCATATTGTACAATTTTTTTACATATGAGCGGAGAATGCAGAGCCATTTCAGTTCACTCTATCCTTTAGTATAGTTTGGTTCCCTCAATAGCAATTCCTATGATTCCACTCAAACTAGCAAACAAACCGACTGATATGATGGAGGCTAATTAATTCATGTTTACATTCCACTCCAGCTTCAGTTTTACTAATCTAATAACGTAAAAGCTTGTTTAAATTCTTTTGGGGAAAACAGAAAAATTACATGCTTTTAGTTGTTCTAGCACTGCTCTGGAAGATAAGCGTCAAAAATTGCATTCTCATTGATATATAAGGCAAAAAAGAGCATCTAAGTGAAAATCTGACAATTGTCTAACGAAGAATACGTTCAGAGGTGTTTGAAGACGTGATTCCTGTTTAAATTGGATTGGCAACGTTCCATTGTTACTTGGGCGTTGAATATTCAACTAATATAATCCGACAAATAAGAAAGAATATCTGCATAATGGAAAATGAAAAATTTCATATTAATAGCTTCGGAGACTTGAGCTCGGTCTCAGCATAGTATACTTTAGTATTAGAATTTATATGGGAATGTTAATATTATTATAGTCCATTGAGATTTAAATACCCAACAATTGAAGCCATATGTAAAAGGGAAACAAACATAACTCGTGTTCCGGATAACGCAGCAGCGTTTATAAAGATGCAAAATGAAAAATAAAAATTTTCCATACAATATTAAATACAATATTAAATTTTTGTCATTTTGCAAGAAAACACGACTTTTATATATTAATTAAAAACGGTCTGAAAGCCATCTTCAGCTGAAAAATTACACAACAATGCCTTTCTGCTTATTTCGCCAAGATATTCCAGGAAAACTGTTGATACTTTGGGAAAGATAATGTTACTAATATGTTCCATTTTCCTTGTTGCTTGTTTTGCACTGATCCTACTATAGAGAGTTATCAGAGGCAATATCTTTCAATATTGCCACTAAAATTACTTGTAACTCTTTCAACAAATAAAATCACGACTGTTCTCTTTTCCAGCTATATATTCTGTCTGTGAATTCTTAAGTGACACCACAGGAAAGAAATTTCTGCAGTAAATTCTCCAAAACTCCAGCTGTTTGCTGCGTTTGCAGAGAAATTAAATTAATCTTAGCCTTTTCTTTTATCCTATTTTTCTTGCTTAAGTCTAATAAATGCAACATTCACGCCAAATAACCTTTTTGAAAGTTTTTAAATGAAAATTTGTATAGATATGCAATTTCTGTCCTTTAATGATTGGTTTGAGATAGTGTATTTCAAAGTTCTGGGAAACTGAGACGCCAGATAATATCAAATAAGTGAACAATAAGCTTATTGTCAAACTCTTGGAGCTCCATATATCCAGCGAAGGTGAATTGCATCATGGTTATACGGTTATTGCGATATTTTCAATATTAGTCAATCACTTTGAACTAGGTAGTTTTGTAGCTGAAGTAATGGAGTGAATGCACCCGTATGACTTTGAAAAAGTGCAAAACTGATGTTTTGTGATGCATTCAAAAGCATTGAGGAAAAAGTACAAATTAGTCCATATATTCATGACAAGATATATATATATATATATATATATATATATATATATATATATATATATATATATATATATGAGACAGATAGAACTGGTGTATGTAGAATGTTGCAAATTGCGAATAATAATAAATTCCGTAGTAGGATGTGGCCTTATGGGCATTCATTTTATAATTAAGATGTAAAATAAAAAAAATGCAAATAACAGACAAATCATTATAATAAACAAATAAAGCACATTTTATTTTCTAAATGTATTGTTCATATTCCCAGCAAAAGCTTCCATACTATGTTTAATTACTTTGAATATTTTCTTAATTTGTTTTTAATATGTAGCTAACATTATTTACTGAATTCACATCCACCCATGGCAATAATGAAGTCATCTCCTTAGCCACAGTCTATGTGTGCGTTAAATTTATGACCATTCATTCATAAGTTAATAACTACATTTCCATTGCATATTGTATTTTTTTCAAAGGAGAATCTAAAATAAATTCTTACAGATGAATGATTTTTGTGATGTCATCGTAAAAGGGAGATGAGTTAGTGTAAAGTAAATATGTGTACAAGGTATGAACAGCTAAATTTTAAAAAAAGTTCATAAAAGATGTAGAAAATATATAGTTGGTATTTATGGTAAATAAAGTCATATTACAGAGCATAAAAGAGTTTTTCATTGGATAATGCCAAAATAAATGGTTTGTGTGTAAATCCTTGAGTTGCAGTTTCTCTGAATATCATCAATAGAATAAGTTGATTCTGGAGAAAAACTGGTACTCCAAGGAAAAAGCTGTGAGTGCTATATTGGTCTTCGCAGTGTTATATTTTATACGTATCTGAAATACACATTCAAGTCGACGTTGAAGAATATCAGGATACGGTTTATAAATGGTTTTTCCAGTCCACTATACCATACTTGATCAGATCAGTTAGTAGTACGAAAGCCTGCTTCATAATGGCTAAGGTAGTTTTATATGTTATAAATAATACAAAAAGTTCTACCTTTTGAATTCAGTTTCAAGGTAATAGTAACCTTATTAATACATTTTTAAATTAGATACAAGATTTAGGACCAAAAGATCTGGTCACATGCCCGAATTACCATCTGGTCGTCATCATAGTGTGTCCACGTGGTCTTACCTGACATTGGCACATTGTACACCTCACTCTTCCCGGATCGATAACCGAAAATACCCCTTAGGAATACCGGAACAGTGATTGCAAAACGCTGGCACGTTGCAGGCTGTCCAAATGTAGCTATCCGTATCTGCGTACAGAGCGTGCGAACGCGAACTGACATGGCCTACTGCCACTTGTGGCTCGTCGACGGCCGGGTGGTTGCAGGACAGGGGAGGGGGTTGAGCGGGCGCTCCTCGCAGGAGCTTTCGGATTATAGTGCGGTCAACTAGGGCTATTATTTTGGGAGTTATCTGCAATCCATGTACGCTGAGTGCTATCGCTCAATTATTTCTCATTTTTGGCCCTTTTGAAATCACAAATACCGTTTGTATGGTATTATATAATTTTAATACTAGATTAAATAAATTGTGTGAAATAATGAATATATTTTGCGACTCATTGTAGACATTGCGCAAAAAATAAATTCGCTTCCAGAAATTCATGAAATGAACTGAATGGCAACGTCGCACTGCTAGCCAGGTAGATAAACGATGACCACCTCAGGCTGTGGAATAGTAGAACATAACAATTTATTTGCGCTCCAGGCAGTACGACGTTTCCGTTTCTCATAGTGCAGGCATTCTGGAGGTGGAGTTTATTCTTTTTCTCAATGTGTGCATTATTGTGTAATATCATACTGTGTGTGTGTAACACAGGCTTCAGATATTATTTTGGAACATAAATATAGATGAAAATGAGGACAATGAAGAAACATTTCAATCAGAGCTGGAAGTGAATCTATGAAAACGAGCCGCTCAGTTATTTTGATTGATATCCCAAACGATAAATAGCGGTATTCAAGTTCAGCATCTGTCAACATTTAATACTTCAGCGTGAGGACGTGTTAAGGTAAAAATTATAGCATAAAGCGAGTGAACTTAGCTTTTAGTAACCAACAATGGTATATTATATTCGTACATGAATATAGATGATAATACAGAAGGATTTCAATCAGAGCTGAAAATAAATCTATGAAAACAAGCCCTGAGCTATTTTGATTGTTAGCCCAAAATGACAGAAAGTGGTATTCAGGTTCAGTATCCGTCATCATATATCACCATATTTGAGCGTAAGGACGTGGTAAGGTAAAAATCATAGCATAAAGCGAGTAAAGTTAGCTCCTCGCGAAAACAAAATGATACTCTAACCTACAGGTGTCAGATTATTATTTTAAGCAGATTTAGTTTATTTAGGGAGCATAATAGCTGTATAACTTGTACACATTGAATTTTGTATCGAAAAAGTTTGTTTTGACAACAAAAACTGAGTGTATATCAATATTCCTGGTCTGCAATTATGTCTCTCAGATTGTATTCTTCGTATTGGCTTCTATGTATCCATATGTTATTTCCAATTTCGGCATCAATTTGAGCTGATCTTCAACATCTGTTTACGTATATACAACGTTGTTATGCGTATAAGTGAAATGGTGCGTGTTATAAATCCATATCACGGTGATTGGTGTGAGTAAACAGGTGGTCTTATGCTACAAGCAGCTCCAAATACGTATATACTACGCTGTTTTTGTATATCATAGATTTGTAAGTTTCACTACTAATATACAATGTAATAGATCAAGTACTTGAGTACTTATGTATCTTGACATTTGTCAATTGGCCATTCCAAACAAATTGAGTAAGTGTTGAATCCAAAATTATAACATGAGATTTGAAACTTATTGATTGAGTAATCTTCTAAAAAAAAATAATAATGATGAATAGTTTAGAAAAATATTTACTTACATACGCTACGCTGTAAGAATCTGCTTATTCAACTGTTTACAAAGGCTGCCTAGGTTACTTGCTCACAAGCAAACTAGATCCCATCATGTATACAAAACTGGAGCTTGCAAATCTAGCACACTATTTATTCTGTCTAGCTATTTTTCTATTAAATGATATTTCTATTGTCTGTCTGTCTTAAGGGAAATGTTTCTTGTCGAAGCATTTGCACTAGTGCTAACCCCTAGAAAACCTTTATCATCAAATTCAACATATCCTTAAGATATTTCATGTGATAAGCTATTTCATTTCTTATTATATTCAACGTTTCTAGATCTTCTACTATAAGTAAAGTTAGATTCCGAAAATTTCTATAAATGTTCGGGATCCAAACTTCGGAAACATGTAGCGGGGTTATTTTGTTCCGAAAATCAGTCACCTCAAACCATGCAAGTATATTACTCATCAGGACAAACAATACTCTATTCATCAATTTGGCAATCACAAAATATGACAGTAGAAATCTAATCATGATAGATTTTCAGACTTGCGCTTTTTCAATCCATTATTCTCTGAAATATTAGGTGTATAACTTAATTTTTACAGATTTTTCAACAAATTTATTTTAATATACAAAAATAAACAACAGCAAATTTAACCTTGGAAATATTGTCCATTATTTTCTATCACCTTGCGCCATCTCTCAGGTAACATAGGAATGCCATCGCGGAAGGTTTTGATGCGATAAAATCGTCAACGAATTAACGCACATCATCCAGTGTTTTGAACTGTACATCCACCAAAGCATGCTGCACTAATCGAAACAAATGGTAGTCGGATGGGGCCAAGTCTGGTGAGTATGCTGCATGCGGGAGAACCTCCCATCCCAAATTTGAGAGTCTTCTGAATCGCGCAAGCAACATGAGGTCGAGCGTTGCCCAGTAGATGGCCTTTTCTGATCAAGTTCTTTGCTCAATTTATTCAATTGTCGACTGTAACGTTCCTCATTCACCGTCTGAAAACTTTCCAGGAGTTCGTAATAAAGCACACCCGAAAGGCACGTGTTTACCCTTTGACATAGGCTATGTTCGATCAACAGATGTGGGACCCACCTTCCAAGTTTTTGAAGCTTCCCCATTTCGTGTAAAAGCTTAGAAATAGCTGCTTCACTGACTCCTAACTGGGCCGCAAACTGTTCTTGCGTTTGCGTTGAGTCTTCATCCAGTAGAGCTTGTTGCAGCTCCACATCCTCAAACTTTCGAGGCTGTCCCGGGCGCAATTGGTCACTAAGATCAAAGTTACCACTTTTAAAACGTTTGTACCAATAATTACACATTTCATAAGACACAATGGCGTTACCAAAGACACTACAAATTGATTCACATGCTTAGCAGCATTTTTTCTTTGTTGGAATTCGTATAAAATACAGTGTCTAATGTGCTCTTTATCGGTTGTCATCGTAAACTCTACTATTCTGATAGGTTATGTAACGCACGTGAGCTTGTTCGGTGTTTCAAAACCTTACGTTCGATCCTTTCAACTCCACAAGAAACCGCAGAAATATTTTTATTTTAAATATCTTTCCGGTTTTGTAAGTTTGTGTAAACTATTCTTTTTTGTTTCTAATTATTATTAGTTCAATCCCGACTTACGATGGTGGTCAGTTTTGACTGAAGACTGGAGACTGTCAGTCATTGACACTAGATATCTAACCAAAGATGCTACTGTATAGGTTAGAAAATTGGGAAGAAGAATCGCGCGGAGGGATGTACCTTCCATAGCGTATTTGTCGTTTTGTGTGACAGTTCATGGCTTAATGGAAAAGCGCCTACCTAGAATGCAGGGCTGTGGGTTCGATCCCCACTAGCGATAAATATTTTTTTAATTATTTATGGCTGGTGTGTTTCGTCCTTTGAACTGAATTGTAATTGAGTTGTAGGTTCTATAAGCTTGAATAAATAATTCTAAACAATGTTACGAATCATTCAACGTTTCTTTCTGTATCACGGAACTTTTGAGGGGTACTGTATACATTAACTATAAAACTTCTACCTGAATCATAAAAGTTCTAATGCTGGTTGGTTCTATGATCCAAAGCACGTGTCATAAATTCAACAAATTAGCTATCAGCACCCTGGGTATGCTTTATTTATCTATCTAACTCTGAATTCAATTTCACGCTTTATGCGTTTGCAACGGTTAACAGCTGGGATTTTATGTAAGAAACACATTTTTAGTATGGTTAGCACGTTCGCCTTCTTACGTGCGAAGCTTCCTTGCGGATGAAATTAGGTTTGGATCTATATTAAACTTTACCTTATTATATGGGAATATTCATCTCTCCAATTATTACTTTATGGAAAACCTTAACAAGCCCGGTCTAGAAGTAACGACAACAGCTAAATTTGTAAGAGTTCGCCAATTAACACCTGATGAACAGACCTTACTTCTTTATAATTGACGTTTTCTAGAAAGATGTTGACTTCCGCTTTATATTCAATATCCATTGGAAATCAATATGTTCAATTCGATGAAGCTACATGCCCACTGAGGCGAAGCGAAGCAAAGAGAACTACGAAGAAGGGAGATAAACTTTTCTTTTAACGAACATTGAGCGCAATATGAAGGGAAGAGATACGAACAAAAATATTAATTTTAGGCCTCTTTTGTTATCAATCAGTAACGGATGTGGATAAATGAGCATTTCTTGACTAGAAGAAAACTTATTTGTACCTCTTCTTTCTGAGATGGAAGAAGAACGCACACAAATAGATAATAGCTGTTTGGGTATGCTAAACCAATCAGAAAAGAGATTCTATACCTGTTTCTGAACATGAACCCGTGTCATTAAATTCACTTACCATGTCTCCTCAAATCCGAACGGCGCAGCGGTCAAGCAGTTTAGATCATTATCGATTATCTCAAAAACATGACGGATATTTTAACTGACCCCGTGCATTGGCACGTCACGAAACGAGGAGTGACCTCAAATTTCATCTGATAGGTCTGGAGACTTTTTTTGAGTCAAACAGCTGTTTGCAGTTCGCAAGCTCGTTTGATTTTGTATAAGGGAAACAGTGTAAAAATGCATATTCTCCTCAATTTGTATCGCTTCGCCTCAGTGATCATGCACCAAGAGGATTTGACGACATGATTTGGAAAGAGTATGTAATATCAATTTTAAAAGTTGCTTAGAACAAAAATGTATATCTATACAGGTATAAATTACTTTACACCATCAATAACACTGCCTCAGTCCAAAATCTTGGAAGCTTCCGATGTCTAGGGCAAACAAAAATTAAATCATAATGAGTTGGAGAATATTAAGAAATTATACTTGAAACATACCCATATAGGATATCTTTATATTTCTTTTGTTGATTTGACACTTGTTAGGCATGAATAGGACACACAACGTATATGTTATATCCCATATTTTTCATATACATTTATTGTATACATTGTATAAACTTAATGTGGATCTAAAAATCACTCCCACATAGATGTGATAAGAACAATTACCTCGTAAATATGCAGGATTGAACCACCTTATATGCAGTAAGCTGTTGTTTCAGATGTTACAAATTTGCTCAAATAACTTATAAAAATTTCGATCAACGAGTAGCAAATACACAGTTCAGAAAATATCTTTATGTTTATGTATATGTTTGTCTGGATTTCATAAATGAGCCTCATGTTTTCCTTGTTCTTCCTTGTTAACCTTCTCAATTACTTCATCAGATATAAATAAGCACATCTTAGATAGCAAATTTCAAGTCTTTCACGCAAATAATCAAAGCGTTTGTATTTTGGTGTTAAGGGTATAGATGACAGATTTGACGGATTTGGCCACAAATGTTATTACGCAGCTGTAAAGTAACTTACAGCTTGAAAAACGGTTAGTAATTTGGATTGAAGTATTCCTTAAAATACTTTTTAGCTAGGTGCTGAAATTATTAGGAACTAGAGTAAGGAAATAAATGAAAATTTGGATTTTGAAAATGTATTTGCTAAATAACATATATTTCGTGATAGATACATACTGCGACATCTTTTTTTTTCGCTAACGCGATCACCTCAGGAATTGATGACTGATACCTGGTGTATTCACTACATTATATACGAGGTCTGCTAAAAATATACTTATTTCGGTCTTAACCTAAGCTTTCTTCAGTGCAGCTCGACCGAGAGGAGAAAGCAAATTCTTTGTATATAATAACACTGGAGTCTAGGTTGATGCCTGGACACGCATGTATACACTACGTTATTATAAAGAGTTTGCACTTGGTCCATCAATTTTGAAAAAAAGAAATGTTTTATTTATTATCTACAAACCATACTTTTGGAAAATCTGTTCAGATGTTATAAGCAGAAATGTCACTATATGTAACTTTAACAGTCAATATTATGTAAGCCATTGACGTTTCAATCAGGGAATCAAATTTAATATAGTATATTAATTAATATATTATGTTCTTACGTAGTATGAATTATTAGTAGAATAATTATCTATAAAAAAATAGTTGTAGCCTACACGCTCTCGATAGCCACGTCGTTTTGCGCCATTAGAAAGTTATACCAAACCAGACTGCCTCAGATGTTTCAGAATTACGTACCTCAAAACACCCTACTACCTGTACTATCAAATGTATGTAGATATGTAGGATGTGTGTAAACATAAGGTATTACGCTGTTGCGTACAGCCTAATCTCCTTTGACAGCCTCATCGCTTTTGTTTACCATCAAGGCCCACTGGAATGCGCAATGAAGCAAAAGAGGTACATTATAATAGTGTCAGTAATAGTTAGTTTCACTCCAAGGTTCGTGAGGGATTAATTGGATGTCAGGGGGATAAATCCTTTTAACTTGGTGTCCTTTACTTAACCATATTTCATCCTGGTAATAGCTTTTTTCTTGCGAACGCCCGTTTTCTGTTGACATTTTCATGGACATGATGTAATCTAGATTAATTACGATTAGTCTCCTTATACGCACTAAGATATGATATGATGATAATCAAACTTTCTTGTTATAAAAATAATATAATAATGTGTAAGATATTTTGATTAAAAATCCCAAATCAGTTATAGCTTATCCTGAATAAAATAAATTTCAACAAATCTGGAAAAGTTTGTCGGTTTAAGATTCTCCATATAAACGAACTCTCAATTTATACAATACCTCACAAACCATCACAAAAGCTGCTCATACCACCAGAAGCAACTGAAGACGCCTGGTGGTGATTCCAATATGATGAGTCAGAATCTGCAACGGTGTAAACATAGGAAAGGGAGAATAAAGGAACAATTTTTGGGTGAGAAAAATCCAAATCCATATTCTTTTTTATGCACAATCCTGCAACATCCAACTAAAAATCAGCTAAGCTGGCAACCCTGCTCTTCTCGATCCGCGTTCTACTGAAAAGGGCACTAACGGTGTCGCAGTGTGCGCAGCTGTAATGGCTTAGGATGAAAGCGTTACCGTTGCGGTTGCTTTAGTAATAAAGGAGGTAAATGAGGGAATACAGAATCCTATTCTTGTCTACGTCCGCTATACCTGTACTTATCTTTTTTAGTATGACTATCTTGAACACTCACCTCGTCTCTATCTTCAAACGGTATTTTGACTGTATTCGGGAGAAAAAGCAGAATATTCTGGTATTCATATGTTACTTTTTTAGTTATTGGCATTCGAATAGGTAACACATTTTTTATGATTCTGGATTATTTCGGCTACCAGTTGGAAACTGAACGTTAACAATTTCTGCATAACCTTCAAATCACAGGTCTTGCTGATTTAGAGTAGAAAGTGAATTTATCTGACAGATGTTGACGCGCGGCATATCATTATGAAATAACAAATGAAAAATATTTGAATGAAATATTGAATGTCCCAATTATACCATCCTCATACTCGCATAACCATATCGACTAGTACTCTTTGTTGGTCTCACATAAAAGTCGCTTTGACAGACCCCTAGGCGTGAAGCGTGTGTCCCTGTCTGTGTTTATGTGTGGTACTATCGCTTATAGGCTAGATAAAGTGCTAATTAGGACTTCATCAGATTTGGTTTGGCTGAATGAGCTCGTACTCAAAGCCATTAATTATACTATTAGAAAAAGTCCACTAATGTAACTTTTGAAAAAGATCCTGTGGTTGACTCGTTCAATGATCTTTGTCTCAGTGATTAATCTAAATTGCAGATAATGTTGTAAAATAACTTCACGAACATAACACCGATGGCACAAAAGATCACAAAGTATTTTGAAATCTCAGAATAATACACGATAATTTATCCTACCTATACTAGTATATTGCCTTGAATGTGGCATAAATTGACATTAATTAGCTGTGTATTTTGAAATTAACAATATTACTAATCTAATTGGAAACCATACGAAGAGATGATTTTAATTTGGAAAGGCAATTTTCATTCAGAGAGCATTGTTATTAATCTTGTATTACATTTTTCAGCATATGGTGAATGTGATGTAGTTGAAGGTCGCTTATTCAATGAAATATGATGCTCATTCACCATTTGTTTAATTTAAGGCGAAACAGATTTTTTGAATTAATTTTTAAGACTGAAATTCATGTTAGTCATATTGCTACATTCAATACCTATGTTCAACTCATCGACACTACTAAAGCCATCATTTGATGGTTATGATAATTATGCTGAACAAAAACCAGATTCTGTTCCAATTGTTTACTACCTGTGTATCCATGGAAATAGCTTTCGTGGAGGTTTGATTAAGTTTTCTCTCCTAGACATACTTTCATGAGTGAGAGTGTGTTGTACATAATTGACAAAGCTTTTAATTCGAGCTGGTATGTTTTTACAAATTTTATGTTCATATCACGAATATCAATTTTACTGCAGCCTGTACTCATTTTTCCAACGCGGTATTTAGTAAGCGCTGCACTAATATTGATAATAATTTTTGAAAGATATATATCATGAGTTAATTTTTTACTCCATGAAATCATAGCATTCATGGCAGATCAATAAGGAACCAAAATAGCAATCAGACCATTTTTTGACCTGCCTTTATTAAGGTTTTCAAATTATATCGATAAGTGGTCAAAGTACAGGCGATAGGGGTTAAAAATATTAATATGCCAAACTTAATTATTGTTCATTTTTTAAATGAACGAACACCTTAAGCTGTATTATTATGTTGTGATATTCTATGGTATTACATATGGTGTGCTTTTCCTATATGCAGCATTTTTTTTGCAAAGGTAGATTTTTCAATGAGTCATATTTTTATATGTACGTATTCGAAATTCGGTTAGTATCACCTGGAAAATACCAAGTCAATCCACTTGACACATTTTTTTGTGAATTGTCTGTAAAATGCCTTACTATTTTATAGGATACACTTTTCAGAAAAGTCTAATGTTGGTGCAGGTAGCTACATCATTACCATTAAAATTGTTGTTCTAAAAGATTCCTCTGTGCTTTAGGAAAACAAAAGTTCGGCCCCTTGAGTATAAGTCTATTCCTAGTACCAAATATGAAGGGCCATTGCTATTGTGTACATCTCATCACATCTCTGCCCATTGGATTTTTTTTGTTCTATTTTTCAGACATAACGTTGAAAACAATGGGTTTGCAGAAACGTTCCACTGTCGTTCGTCATCGACTTTCTTACCTCATCCAGAAATTTACCCGGCCAGGCAAACCCGCGCTGTGGTGTGCTGAATAGACAAATTGTAGGATGAAGAGAAAGCTATGGACGTCCGTGAGGGTAGAAAGGTAAGAGATATCAGAGAAAATAGAAACGGTATTTCGCCAATGAGTATTTTATCACAAACATTCGGTCAATCGGATGAAATAATTAATTAAGGTGGTGCTGATTGTTAGAAAATATATAGGGCTAGATAACTTATTTCCAGTTCCAGACATGATTTCCTTTTCCTTTCCTAGGAGATGTCCGTTGTAATATCCCCGTTAGTACTGCAGCACTTAGGCATATTGTACTTTTACTACTATTGCTTACAGCATCTATTTTAGCAGTCTTGAACCCTGTAATACTACTTAGTTTTCCTGCTAGTACTGTAATGAATTCACAGAGGATGCAGGTAAATCCTGTGAGGAGTCCATTACCCATACGAAGCTAATGCCTGTTTGAAGAAATTAGTCCTCCATCTTTTTTTGGGCATGGTACTTCACTTCCAATGCCTGCATTCATTTATCAAGTTCCAGAATTCTTTCCGCTGAACTCTCACCCATTTTTTGGGGAACCCCAAGGCTGGATCTGGGCCAATGATTGAGAATGTTGATGCTTTTCTTGCACGCTCATCTGACTTTTCGTTGCCAATAATTCCTGTGTACCCTGGTATGCACTCAAATTTACTTCATCGTATTCACCACTTTACTCAGTTCCTGTTTAAATTTAAACAAGTGCGAAAGTCAGTGAAGATGGTGATGCCTTTGTTTTTATATAATCGCTCATTGTTTATCCTTATGCAATACAACATGACATACACCTCTGACTAAAATACAGATTGTGTTCTCCAAGCGGTACGCTAGATCTCAGGTTGTGAGCTCTACGATAGATTCACGCTCCTGTAACATGTAAAGACTTTGACTCGTTTGTGTACCAGGTTAAATCACCTTGCAGGTTTTATTTCTTCCAACAAGACTACACATAAAACAAAGTTATAGTTGGTTTTAGTACTCATATACATTTTCGAAGACACGCCATTGTGACCAAAATCGAGCCGCTAATCTAGGACACTCAATTATTTATATTTTCAACAAATTTGAATCAAAATTTATTGTAGGTACTTCAGTATTGGCCAAGACATTAAATTAATTAGTTATATCTATTTCCACTATATCCTCTTCTTTTATTTGCTCTTTTTCTCCCTCCATTCATCACTTCTCTTCATTTTATTGGCAATGTCAGGTTTTTGGTTTTCTAGAAATGACTGGATTCTGAAATTATTTTGATGTTTTTAAATTTTAAACGGTGTACCACCACCAGTCCCTCTTACTATTTACCACGTGATAACACTACATCACAATGAACAGATTACTACTGGTCTGAAACTTTAATTCACCAGAATGGTGCGCGGTTGAAGTGCTTGCGCTTCAGACATATAAGAAGGTAGCAGTGTATAATTTCCGTTTTTCGGTGTATGTTGTTTCATGCATGATTTCGGGAGTAAACAATTATTAGATAATAATAATAATAATAGTCAGTCCTTGTCCTGCAATTTTTTCAGCTCAAACAATATGTATGAATACATTTGCTTTAAATGTTGGCTGCCGAATCTTCTACTTACGTCATTGATAGGTTTTTGTTTCTCTTAGACCATGGTTCATAAAACTTTTAATTTATAAGCCTTCGGACTAATATACCAGGCACAATATATTCAAAGCACAAATATTTACGTTATTTTATAGTAACAAACCATTTTTCCTGTATATCTGCTATATCCGGAGATGCATTTTGTTTGCTGAACATATTCATGTATCAGCATCATAGCGCTAGATGCAAGCAGTATATTTTATACGACCGTTAAAATGCCATAACTTAGCATACTATATAGGTGTTAGTACCTACATAAATACTTATGTATGTTTACAAATCATCGGAAGCGATGGATATTTCCAGGAAGTAATATTTTATATAACTCATGTATATTTAAGATTGAGATGCCTTCTTTGGTAGAACTAACTGTAAAGCGTTACTCTTCAAGTTAGAGGCGTACCTCAATGGGATAGTTCAAATGCATATGTAGCCGCATAAATATTCGATTTACAGGTTGTTACCGCCAATTCTAAACAGCAATCTAATGCAGGGTATGAGAATGACAGCATTGTTGCTTAACACAGACCCACAGAACCGTCATTTTTTCTAGTTTTATAGTTTTTAAACGTTCTATATACTTTGTTCATGTTTCAGTGGATACTTAGGATGTATCTGATAACGGTTTCCTAAAAAAAGCTAAATTGAAAGATGAGGATTCGTATTGCTACTGATCAGGGATAGCATTTTCATTCTTATTTCTTGTATTACTTGAATGTTTAGAGTTATCGATAATAATATGTACCTCCGGTTCAAATATAACGAAAAAGATATTTATTCTAAACATATTATTTGTAGGTTATGTTGAGAACCGATAAATATAGGCATCTATATGATAGGTATATTTTGGTTTACTTACGGTGGAAGCAGTTTGTGTGAAAGTGTAAAGAAAATACTCACCTGAAAAAGAAAGAAAAAATTATTATATGGGGTAATGAATTTTTTCTGCTAATAGGCACTATTTTTCATTTCATCAGGTTTCTGTACATTGCAACAAAGATCTCATAGAAGAGATCCTGAAAATCGGCATCAAATGTTGTACATCAAGCATTACATATTTAAAACCCAATAAAATATTGAATAATGTGTTTATTCATATATTATCATGATGACTCGATTTGAGTTCCTGTAGCACCTTCAGAGTCGGATATTAAGCTGAAAGAAAAATTGCGTAAACATTGAGTTAAGATTTTTTTTGAATTAAAACCAATAATTCACTTCTCCAGAATTGATTGTTCAATCTATAAATAATTATTTGAGTTTTGACTGCACACGCCATTTAGCATTAACTTTTCATGACATATACATAACGAAAAACCATGTCATTCATTTCCATCGAACTGGTAATCCTTAACCCCTCTAAAACTCGGTAAGTACTTTTTGGATTTTGATAAAATTTTGATACTAGGACAAAAGAGTTTCTGGAAATTCACGGAACCAAAATATTAATAAGCGCCCAAACTTTGTTTTTGGATGTTTGATAGGTCCCTGAATTTTTTTCAAATTTGGATGGAAAATATTTGGGTTAAGTGAGGGCAGAGGGTATCTAAATTTTTGGATGTAGATAGAAGAGGTTCTATCGCCTGTAAACTTTTACCAAGGCGGCATACTGCTATATGTTCATGATTGAGGATCAATCGGTATTTGTGAAGTGATCTCTAATTACTAGATACTATTAGTAGCCAGATGGTATATGTATTTACTGGTGATATTAACTTTTCGTTAGTCACGTACTTGTATAGGTTGTTTAGGATGTCCACGTGGACTTACAAACTTGGAGGCAATCATAAAAGTTGTGCGCTAGTTTAATGAATCATACATTTTAATCGACTCTGTAGTCGCCTTGTTCTCCCTAGCACTGCACTCAATAAGGACCTTTTCATATAATTTAAATGGTTACTTCTATTATAAATTGATTTATTCTTTTCTTATTGATTAGTGTTGCTCATTTATACAATATGTGTTTGATACTTATTCTGCGTTTGTCTATTTGTTTACATGGTTTTATGATTACGTGTGATAAATAAGACATGTTAAGACGTTTTTGTTTAAAATATACCTATTTTAACCATTATTCGTTGAAATGCTTTTATTTTTTAAGTGAACATTAAAAGAACTATGACCAAACATTTTACCGCTTTGGACCAATTTAATTGGTAAGTGACATAGTAACACGTTTGAAGTCATCTTTAACAAGAGGTACTTCTGCAACTCGAATATTATTTCTCATGCATACATAAAAACATATTCTCAGACCAATAATGTGTGTGTTTTATTCAAGTATACCATATCTTCCCATATTCGCAAAGCTATAATAATCTTAAAGTAAGAATAGTATATTTTTGGCCATATAGAGTTAATTTAAATAAATATATTCAATTCTGGGAAAGTCTTGGCAGTGAGAATACAAAAATCTTTAATTGAGCATATCATAATCTTGGCACAAAACAGAGAAAATCTAACCTAGAAGAATACTATAGTGTTGACTGGGGCCTTCGGTGATCCTGGCGCAAAAGAATTCAAATTCATTATATAATTTATTATTGGTATAAACATTCTGTAATTTTGATGAGCTGTTATCAAAGCTCCTTCTAAAGAAGAACCAAAAAAGTATCAAATTGTGCTAATGTCTTCTTTTTCAAATTTATCCGCGTCATAGAGTATTTTTCCTAATTCAATTTTGAGAGATGTTGTAAACAGAATATAAAAGATATGCACCTGTAATTGAGCCAAAAATTATAAGTTCACCATTTGTAATAGCACCAGCTGCAACTTTTTAAGAGCACATTCATTCTGAAAGTGGTTGGTAAAAATTGAATCCATTAGAAACTAACTGGCGTGGAAACAGACACACGCGTACCGCTGAATTGTAGTTAACGAATATGGCGATATCAAACAAGTAAATGATTTACTTGGAGGTAATCGCAAAATGTTCGTATTCTTGATTGAAGTAAACGGAGTTCCGTTGAAAAATATGATAACCTTAAAAAAATGGAATACTTTTTAGAAAAGCATTGAGACCTTAGTTATATTTTTCTTTGAGTATACTTCTTTAGAATGAGTATTGAATTCGAAAATATACTTTTATTGGTTCAAATTAATCATAATTTTCTTCTCGAGTAAATTGTCTTAGAGTAAGATCAGATGTTCTTGTTGTGAGTATATCTTTACAAGAAAATGGAAATTCTTGAATTCGGAATTTCTTTTTATGGGTGTAAGCATGCACAGAAGCGTGATGGTTGAGCATGACTTTCAAGTATCTATAGCACATAGCACATGTTGTTCTGAGACAGTTATGCTGATGCAACTGGGTGTACCTACTTGCGAAAGATTATCGAGTGAATATTCGTAATGCCGTATCCATGGACAGGCCATGGGAAACACATTCTCACATACAATTCCGTCACACTTTTATACCGAGCGAAAGATACTGGACGAGTATTCTAATATAGTATCCATGATTCAGCTTTGCAATTTGACCGGGATTGCTTGCGTTTTATTTCCAACCTTCACAACGATTCCAATTCTATACTCAAGCTGCTCCGTTGCTCCAAATTAATTAGTTTCTTAGGTCCTACAGTTGCCTGTTTACTTTTCATTATGCCAACATCAACAGAAAAGAAAAATGGAAAAATATAAAAAATTCTCAATACTTTTGAATCTTTAGAATTCATGAGTCGCTCAAACAGAAACAGAATAAATTAGTATTTGGAAAAATATATTAAAAATGCCCTAAAGCTCCGTATAAATGGTGAATGAAATTTATATTGCTTACATTAATTTGAAATATTCGAAATGTATCGAAAGTATGCTCATAAGTATGTATGCGACCTACTCGTATAACACAAGGTATGAGTACTAAACAGTGATGCAGAGAGAGGAGGATTTCGCTCCTTCACTTAAAATCTTGTAGTCGTTCGGACAGAATCAAAGATGTTAAATAGTTTTTTTATAAGGCGAGACCTCCATATAATTATGTTAACGGTTATTGAAAAACGATTAGGGGCCTCAAAATCGACCAACCATTTTTTTCGCAATTTTTTCCCATATTTAACTATTAACTCGGCAGCTACCTCGTTTATACACTAATTTTGTAGAAAAGTTCATTTCGAACACTTTTAGTAATGACCATTTTCAGTTCTCATTGCATGCAAACGAGTTATTTGCCATAACAAACTCACCCTACTTTTAAGATGACAGCTGTTCCCGGCCCTACCCCTCCCATCTCAAAGGCTTGGTTTTTTCATTGTCAGATGTATTCAAACAAATACCAAACAAAAATTGCTCCATCGAAAAATGCAATTTCATTCTTTCTCACTAATTTGATTGGGATACTTGGTTAACGAGGTACAAATATATTGATGCTCTGAAATGAACAGTTTTAACTTGGTTATTAATTTGTCATAGTTTTCATCTAAAACAAGATATTTATTTGTTGATTTATGAAATATTAATTTAGGTAAACCATCATGCCATCAACTTATATTAATACAAAATGCATGGAATATAAATCTTTTATTTACTCAATGGATCTTCTCACAATGCTGCAATATCTGTCCACTACTTCCTCACTCCTCTACAAGCGCCCTTTTGTGAAGTTATTCGGCTGGTTTCACTTGAACAATTCAAATTAGCAGACCAAACCCTCTGGAAATTCAGCTTGTCAGCGATATCTCGTGGGATATGTGGCAAGAGTTTGCATGTAGTAAAGGATTTATTGTGCTGAAGCTATTCAGTGCGCTCTCTATTTTGTACGCCTACTGCATCTTGTTAGCCTAAGCGTCGTGATACATAGCTAGGGAGATAGTAACACTACATCAGCTTTTTCTCAAGATATATAAGAATAACTATGACTAAAGCGCATGAGTATATTATTAAACTTAGAGAATACACTGGAATTCGAAATTTTCCGCAATTACAATCCTTCCTCGCTAATCGTCGGAAGTAAGAGTAGTTAATGTTATTACCAATACTTATGCCGCATTCGCTTAATGCTAATGCGCTTATTTTGTAGTTATGTATTTTAAGAGCTCGAGTAATAGCGAAAAGTGTAAGTGGTATCGAGTAAATGTCTACGTGAGGGTGAAAATGGTTGTTGTGAGTTGAGCGCGAGAACGCCGTCAACAAAAAGTGAACGAGACAGACGATCTAAGAAATTTAATATTACATTTATGCCTTAAGATAAGTTAATATGTCGCGTCGCCTAATACATTTTGCCAATAAAGTGTATGTTGGTTATTTAAAATTATGTAATTTCTATTGATGTTGACTGTACTGAATTAAGAACACTGAAGTATGAAGTTTAAATGCAGAAGAAATATAAATTATATAATAAAGGTTATGCTTAACATTTCTTTTCCGATATTTATCATATTAAGAAAACTGTAGATTCAATGTCAGTTGGGTAATTGAGATGTGATTTAATAATTCTTTGTGATATTTATGTTTCGACCAGTAACCTTGAAGGATTAATTATGTTCAGATGTTTAGTATATTAATAATAATCTAAGCTTACTTCACATCCAATGTCATGATTAGTTAGCAATTATGTTAATTGTTACCTCGATTTTTACTGTACGAATGCGAAAATTGAGATGCGTATTTGCACTACTCAAATGTTTCACGAATATAGTGCTAAAACATTCATTCTTTATACTTATAACGTTGTGTTAAATGTGGTTCATATATTTTGTTATCATTTCCAATATCTCTGATGGCTGCAAGGATTGCGAAATCTGTGATTTTTTAGTATCTGTCGTCAGATTATCAGGCGAATGAAATCAATGCATTCTAAAAATGTTTACGGAGAATAAGGGATGTTACTGTGAATAGATGTCGTAGGGGATCATGCATCGCCGCTACTAGGAATATTAATGAAGAGACCAATACATTCTCAAACGGGCACACTGAATTTGCGTAAGAATTTTAACGATCCTGGTTCGTGACACTGCACTTGGCAAATTTTATATCTGCAAACTGGCTAAGCTAAGTTACGTAAGCCAACATATCTGTCATATCCATGAAAAAATTGTCAGTCCATAGGTACTTGAAGGATTTTGAATAATTCATGAAAGGTCGGTTGTCAATGTCTGTGACAAAAACTGTCACCCTTAGCGATTTATCCCCTCTTTATCGAAGGGGCAATCTAGCGGACGGAAAATTGCCACAGAATTTGAACCGGAGAGCATCAGCGGCCGGCCAGTTGGCCGTATTTTATATTTATAGGCCGATTAGTCAAAGCGGTGGTAGGGTGTTTTTGGTTTATACAAATTTCGAAGCTGTGAGGGTTTTCCAAGCCATGGAATTTATTACACAGAATATTTTTTCACCTTAGAAAATATCCGAGCTATCAGGATGTACTTATGAGGAGGGATGAAGAGTAACTAGCAAAATTGCCTTCTAGTCTTATTAAACATACTTTTAAGTGCTATCAATTTTTATTATTCACCGACAAGTTGTGAGAATAATATTAATGTTGTGAAATTTCTTGAATTTTAGATAATATGTCTGCATTTGTGATATATTGCTTTTTTTATCAAGGCCAAAGGCTTCTGGGACTGCTTACATGAGTATTCCAAAGATGGTTGAATC
The DNA here is from genome assembly GCA_949316355.1 of Bruchidius siliquastri. Classification (NCBI taxonomy): domain Eukaryota; kingdom Metazoa; phylum Arthropoda; class Insecta; order Coleoptera; family Chrysomelidae; genus Bruchidius; species Bruchidius siliquastri. Next base: position 22,879,209 of record OX438533.1, read on the forward strand.
TGGGCCATGTAATGAAGTAGTGAGTAGCTGTTTTGACTTTCTGGATCGGAAGAGAAGCCCCAAGTTCTGGAATGCAGACCTAGTGACACCAGCAACATAGTGGTGCCAGGGCATGTTATTGTTCATGTCAATGCCAAAAAACTTGATAGAAGGTGACTAGAGTATTACCAGGGTAGTTGTCATCTGTGTGTTGAATATAACTCTATATTTGCAGATCCTCATTCGACAGAAAGACCAACAGGAATGAGTGATACGTTGTTTCGTGACGTATATATCATGAAACATCAAAGAATAGTAGGAGAGGCCAAGATACTAAATGGGACTTACTCGTGGGTGCTTATTGGATTTTTAAATTGCATGGTAGAAAGAAAAAAAGGTTATATGATTTATAAGCTTCCACCTGTGCCTTCAGATATGTAAAAAATACATGTAAATATTATTCGAAAGCCCACGTGTATCCTATGAGGCAGGTGGAAGCATGCTGTGGGCGGCCATATGAATGGGATAAAAATGGGGGGAAAATCAATCGATCGCCTCAGATTTTCATACAGATTGATCGGCTTAATGTCCTGCTGATGCAGATCTGATTATTATTTTGAGCCATTTTCTCAATCTGACCGCCTGAACAAAGTTTTTCCGTGATTTTTCGAATCACTGAATCTGACAAAAAATGCACAGACAATATCATGCAAATACAAACCATTTTGTTGGATTTTGTAAAAAAAGATTTTCTATTTCATTTTCTGCATGCGTAAACTTATTTCTTTTGATTATCAAACAGACAAATACCACAAAATACATACTTCACCATATTGTCACTCATCGTTGTAGCGAATATTAAATTCAATTAATTTAATTCACGGAAGTTAAAACACAAAGAATCAAGTTTTGGATACAATTCCAGGAGTACTACGATTTGCTGTGAAGGCGTGATTGTTGACGAAAAGTATATTATCCTGAATTAGGAATTGCATACAGTGTGGGGACGGTGTGAGAGATATAGAAGTAGTGATGGAAAATTCTGAATTTTTTAAGTTCTTGCTATCCTTTTCGTTTACTCCATTACTATGGCGCAAAACTACTTTCCAGCCAACCTCATACATCATATCTGATTCTCCAATGCTTCTATAACCGTACCAATAACATCGCTACCTCAATCTCCTCGTTTATCTTATACGACCTTAATGGGTATCATTGGCGGCTCAGGGTGAGCCACATAGCATAATTATAGTATAATTTCAAAATTAGTAGGTATAATCAAGAAAAGATTATCTGATCCTTATCATATTTTATTAGTAACATCGCCAAACAATTGTCTGAAAAGCCCTTCTAGTGTAGGTATCGTATTTTTGACGTTTTATTAATAATGACGATGAATTAAGTTCTTTTTACGTGACTTTGACAAATGAGTTCTAACATTTTATCCATTAAATTTTGGAAAAGCATTCTTAAGTTATCTATCAATGTCCTTTTCTATTGTATTTGGCTAGATGATTGGCGTTGCACTTCAAGCCATTGTCCTGCATGGAACGCTTCTGGAGGTACTTTCTATCATGACAGTTGTCCTGCTGAAAGGACGCGCTTCTGCTCATATGACTGTCCTTCCAGAAGGATTTAAGCGACCTGGCAGGTATTACGAAATTTTGGACAGTACATATATTTTTTAGGAATGCAATAACAAAATGGAGATATATTGAATACAGGAGTTTTTGATGGAGATCAACACATGTTTAGGAACTCGATAATCATTCTACTTGAATAATTGTAGTTTTAAACAAAAACTAAATAAAATTTCAACTATAGATAAATACATTTTAACGATGGTACACCATTTTGAATACTGTAAGCGGAACAGTGTATAAATCACAGCATGATGACCACAGCTGCATCTAGATTTGGAATTTATAAACTGACACGCAAACGGACAGATTATATCTTGTTGCTCAAATTAGGATATCGAAACAATGCCTCATCTAATTCTGAACAATTTTTACCACAAACTTCAAGTATTGATTTCCGCAGTGTAGTCGATAAGTAATCTTTTATATTATTCAGTCTTCATATTCTGAGATTTTAGTTTTTATAGTATAGTGACCGTAACTATCCAACAATAATCTATTAAATACCTTACATACAATTTCAAAGTCAGCTTCAGTTAGTGTGCTAAGATATCAATAGAAGTAAAATAAAATTCTTTGGCTAATAATCTTTTTCGCCACTCCATAATATCTATTACGCGAGATTCAACAGGTCATAACTTGATAACACAACCACTTAGGATCTTGTTGAAAACATGCGCCGATAACTTGTACTGTGTATATTTTTTTTGGGAGGACATTAATTCCCACTGGAGGTACATGAAGTACAGATTTTTAAAGGACGCTGTACCTTCTATCATTAAACCATCCAGTAAAAGACCAAGTAGTCTAACAGCACTGATTGCTGCAGATCGGGATTGTCGTAAGCAGGTTAAACAATTGCATCATTGTTAGGTATTACGTGACATTGAAGACGCCTGAAGTATAGCTATCCTTACCTTCTAAATTAATATTAAAAGCTGAAAAGAGCAACGATTTCCCTCTGCTCATCCGAGCCACAGCGATCGATAAGTATGTATCGGTCGATCGAACGGCGCACAAACCATGGATATATACCTTATAAATAGTAATATCCAGGTTTATTTATAACTTTCACACTCAGCTGGTTCCCTTGGTTTGTTTTGTATAAAAACCTAAGCAGACACATTCATCAGAGAGCCGCCACTGATGGGTATATGGTCCAGCCTTTATTGTTCGAAGGCTGTTCTGCAGCATAGAATTCAAAGGCATCTCCGTTAAGGGGCGTCCGTATTTCATATTTATGAGCATATCGGTCAAGACTTGAGACAATGACACAGTGTATGTAATAAGGCATGTGTATGCCTCGTCGTGGAAGCCAGGCGTTGCGGCGCACACAAAGGACGTCGATTTTCCACTTGTGGCTCGTCAGCGAAGCGACAGAGGTGGAGGGAGAAAGTAGGGGAAGTCGCGTGAATATTAGCTGCCTTTCATTAGTACAAGAATACTATGTTGCAAGGCTGGTTTCGTAGAGAGGCGTAATATATATGAGACTATATATTCAGCATACCTGCTAATAGCCCCAGCCGTTCTGCATACATCACACCACGGTAGCGCTTGGTGCATTTCGTTATGTTGGGTAGCATTGTGTTAAAACTTATGCCAACCGTATCTGTACCTTTATTCTTGCTTTCCTTATATATTTTCTGTCGTTTGTGTACAAATCCCAGCAAATTATGGCTGTTATTGTTACACCAAAGGGCCCGACGGTAGTTTGTTTACCGGTGGCTCAGTCCTCCTTCTGATTCAAAGCTTTTATAACTACTTCTGGTTGAATTTTTACCCATTTGCCTTCCTTCAGATGATTAAACCATCGATTACCATTCATGTTTTGTTTTCTCAAATTTCCTCTAGGGAGCAGACGCATCGATCGTGAATTCTAGAATTCTCAGAAGGTTCTGATCATTTCAGATGTGTGTGTATAGAAATATTCTTAGACTGTCTTGAATAGATCGAGTAACAATTGCAGAAGTTCTAAGATGCAAAAGAGGGGCAAGAGAGGTAAATATATTGAATATTTAAAACACGTTAATTGGAATGTCGGGACCATATCATGAAGGGAAAACAATATGAACTACATTTGCTTGTCCAAGACAAAATCCAGAGAAACTGCAGTATCATGGTTGCGAAACCCGAGAGAGTGAATCGGATGTAGAACTAATTTTTTAAAGCGGTTAGTTCCAAGGTGAAGGCAGTCGTGATGGTTGCCAATCTTGAACTCGGAGATGGCGATTGGTAGTTTAAGGTAGTTTTCTAACCACACATGTAAAAAACTGTGAGGTGCATACAGTGCTTCCTTATTAAGCTATTCTCTGACAATAATCTTCTGGTCCATTGTTAGTTGTCTCCTAATTTCTCTACCATTTCTCATCATAATCTGTAGATGCTCTAGTCCTTCAAAATAAGTATACAGTTGACCCCCAACCAGAAGATACACAGTAGACAAGAAGCGAAAACATTTATTCATTTCAGATTCTCAAAAGGTTGTGTGAACCACTAGAAGTATACATTGTACGAATAGTCATACGAAAGGAACAACAATGTACAAATCACGTCTGTAGGGAGCGATTGGTGGCGGTGGGTGTCTCGCTTTATATCAAAATCCTGGAAGTCTTACGATTTAAGATGTTTAATTTTACCCTTCTTTGTCATTGGTCACAAACGTATGGTCAATTTGGACACAGTTTTATTACCATTACAAAAATGACAAATAGACAGGGAGAGACGACTTTAATCCCTCGCGATCCTAATAGAAATAATAACGTTCCAGATCAAAAAGCATGAATATTAAAAAAATGGTCTTTGTTATTCTTAATATTCCAAAGAAAGCTCAGATAAGGTATGAACATTATTGTGAAAAAAATATTTTTCTGTCAATCTGTTGTGTACATTTGAATACAATGGTTTTGTAGTTCTAATCCATTCCTGCTTGATATAACATTTGGCATTGCGAACATTTGCTAATTTTGAATAAGGTACGTGACTAGAAATGGTACTCAAGATGAAAAATTGAAATGAGGTTTTTTATTAAAATGAACATAAAAACACAAAACTCTTTCCTTCTTTCTCCCTCATGACAGAAGATGAATTTCTTTAGAAGACTCATGTTTGCATTTCACTACGAGTATGTTGTCGCTGTACAGAGCTTCTAAACTTTCAATCACTCATCGAACTTCTTTGCACTAAATGAAATGGATTATCAATTATTATTGAGCATTTAGATGAAAGACTCTTGGTAAGCTCCTAGTCACAGCCCTTTGTTCTCTTCCTCAAATACGTTCGGATTAACCTTTCTCCAACTCATTCATTTTACCAGTTGTCAATTAACAAAAGGTGTAGGGTAGGTGCGTCGAGTGTTGTGACTTATTAATGTCATCCATTTCTCAGTTACGGAGGAAGGTATGGTATGTCGGTATGTTCTTTGAAAAATAAGCTCTATTCCCTCTTTCCATTTCGGATGGTTAACTTTAATCTATTTAGGGGCCAGAATACTGGATAGTTGTATTACCTTCTCAATTTTGGACAGAATCTTTGATGTTTGAAACTTGTAGACAAGGTGGATTAATCAAAAGTTTGATTTCGGACTTCCATTGTCTACAGTGAACAGTTCACCTGAAGACGATCGAAGATAGCACATCAATCGAAACGTCGTGATACTCAAAATTTTATAGACAATGGAAGTCCGAAATCAAACTTTTGATAGAATCTTTGATAGTAAGACTTACACTTACTACCTATGGTTACTTATCAATAACTCCATTAAGCGTATTCCCACAGTATTTTATGGTGTTCTGTCCATTTGTGGTTTGCTATTGAATATTTTTCTATCTCTTCGTTTTCTGACTTATATTTTGCCGCGTGGCATGATACTTGGTAGATATATTTTTGGATTTCCTAGTTTTGGTTTGGTTTTGATCTTCTTTTTGGCAGGAAATCTCGTCTTCTAGCCTCGATTGAGTGTTACAAATACTCCTAGCTCGGTCAATAGAACCACTTCTTCCTCCGTTGATGCTGGGTGCATATTCGCCGCTTCACATGAATGTAGTTGAAAATAGTAAATCAATCTAAACGTCTTTAAGACAATGGATGTCCGGAACAACATTTCAAACCAAATTATTTTGAGTTTTTCCTTTTTCTTTCCCACGAAGTAGTGAATCTAAGGTCATATCCATAGTTTTCCTAACCTTGAAAGCGTTATTGTTCATAATTTGCGCTTCTCTCAGGTTTGAGAAACATCTATAAATATGATTATAGATTTTTGTTAAATATTGGTGGATGTGCTTAACACAGTAGTATGTAATGATTAGTACCTTCACCATAACATGATGGATAAGTACCACAACATTATACGTTATAAAAACACATAAATATTCAACGTAGGTAAGAAACAACAGATGAATATAACCTTGCTAGCTTACAATGTTCTGACAAGGCAGTGAAAAATATATTTGAAGTTGCTATCGATGGCCAAATTGGATATAATGGTTTATCTGAGAGTCGAAGGTATTTGTATTCTCTCCAGCACCCTTTTTGCAGTATATTATTTGGAAGTCATATTAACCCTGCCTGCTTCCCAGCCTTTTCTTATCTTTTGCTCACTCTACACGATATCTGGATTCAAATGAGTTCAAATATAAAACCTCAGCATAACGTGAATATTTCAACATATTACAAATATCTGTTTTGAGAAAAAGCGGTATGAAGTGTAATTCTTAATGCAATCGCGGCACCTTTATTCAAAGACGTTTATTACTTTATGCGTATCTCACCTAGGCCATTTTTAATTGTGTTTAAGATAATCTTATTCTGAACGAGCATACCTAAAATTCTAAGGTAGACCCAAAAGATAATATTCTCAAAAATTGCACTTAGGCCGTTATTCGTTCAAGCCAGAGATATCGTTTTTATACCTCAGAACTGAAGAATTTAAATGCCTTGAGTAATTTAGCTTATAATGTTGACTAAGTGGTACGACAATATTTTCCAAACGAATTATCTCTGCATCTTCTCCAAAATATGGGAAATTTGAATGATAATTGTCGAATACATATTTCAGTAAAACAATCACACACAACAATAATGAACTGCTTTGACATGTTGCTAGATACATATTTTGGGAAAAACAGAATATGTCATAATGTTGATGACAAACAAGTAATGTGGATGAATAATAAGGATGAACAATTTATGGGAATGTTTTTGTTCACGTAATTAATATGAAGATTTGGGTATCACTTACAAAGAAGTTCTTAAACGTACCTGTATTATATTATATTACGAATTGGACTTCTTGACATATTATTGCTGTCACTGATAGTTGAAATTGGAGTGAAAATAATTTTCATCCAACTGTATTTCAATCTGGAACCTGCTTAGCTAAAGAATGAAAAAACCAAGTATGTTCAATTTGACGATCTCCAAGTACCAAGTGAATTTCTGATTTCGTTTAACACAAGAATGTTTTTTCCATGTCTAATACTAAGTAGTTAATTTACCTATCTCTATTTTTTCTGTTCTATCTTGTACTGTAAAATTGTATACGCATTCGCAACCTTCCATACACGAAGTTTCAGTTGATCCCCTTCTGGCGGCTGTGCTCAAGGACGGGCACTGCCAGAGTCCCGGATTCCGATGGTAATAAATCATCCAGCTCGGGGTGAGTCCGGGCGGCATGAGGTACGTCGGAAAAGGGCTGATGTTACCGTAACAGCTGAGCCTCTAATAACCGTCAATTATTTCATCTAATCAACTATCATGCACCTGCCAAGGTTTAGTGCCATCTGAAAACAGGTAGGCCTAAAAATTGGGAGGTATTGGAGGAAGTATTGTCGAATATTCAGATAATAGTATAGGAAAATTGATCTAAAATTACAAATTTTTGAAACAATAAGTGGAGATAAGAATTGTAGTTGTTGTATAAAAGTGTATTATAAATATTTTCATGAAGCATCTTGTTCCAGAGGGCAGCTTTCTTTCTAAATTGAATCATAGAGTGAGAGAACATGCTGAAGGTTTTAAATAATTACACTGGTATTTCAAAAATTTCGGTTTAATATATGAGCCGAATGCATTATCTTCAAAGTGCGCCTTTATTTCCATTTACGATAATTAGGTCAAATATCATAACAATAATAACGATAACTCTGTGGATGGTAATTGTAAGCTGCATTTTCAAATTACTATCCATTGCGAATGTTAATGAGCCTCATATTTATTGAGAAAACTATTAAATATATAGTATATGTTGCTAGAAAGCTTTTTCACTTGTTACATGTCGTTTCAATTAACAACTAGGGTAGGTAGATATGAATAAGTACTTAGTTCCTATTTGTTTGTACCTTATTACAAATCAACATTTGGAGAAAGCTTTGAATTTATATGTAAGGATTTACTACAAGATTTTAAAATTGATCTATCAAATTTTAGCTCTAATACCATATTGTAACAACGAATATCAACTCCACTATTATTCTCTAAGGCATAATACCATTTAAAACAATCTACGGAGTAGATTAAAGAATTAAGTTGACTGATGATCACGTTGCAGATTTTGTCATGAGGCTAACCAAGGGAGTCTTTGAGTTTGAGAAAAGAAAAAATAAAAATAGTTTTCTCAAAGGTGAAACTGAAGAATAGTATTATTCTGTGCAAAGTAACTCATCAGCTGCCGATCCAGTGGTGAATCGTGGTCATAAATCTAATGGAATTTGTCGTTGAGTTTTTCGGTCTACTGAACTATAATACAGGTGCATTCAAATTAAACCAAGCCTGAAATTGCATGTATGCAACAACGTAAGCCATAAAATGAGTATTTGTCGTCCTAGTCTGACATTTTTATTGCTTGAGTGTAGATTGAAAATAGAAGTTTCATGGAAAGATTGAATTCGAATGAAGATTTATCGAGACTTCAAAGCTGGAGAGCGCACTAAAAGTTATCTGACTATAAAGCAGAATTATATTGACGATGTCGGATGGGAGCGGTATTATAGCTTTTTAGTGCTGGTTTTTGTGGCATAGGGTGGTATACTGCAGGTGAGTTGTATCGAATTAGATCACGTCAGACCAAATTCCAACCGTCGCGTCGTCCTTAAACGTGGCATCGCAAAGTTTACACCAGTCCTTTTAAAATCTTATACCAGCGGACGTTTTTTCCAACTGAACGAAGCATCGCTCTCTATAACCTATCCATATGAAGATAAAAAAATATGCCCAGCAAATACAGACTTTTGACTCTTCTCAACATCATGTCCAATGTTCTTCAGACTGACATGATTGTGTAAATTCTCAAAAAAAATTATAATTTTCTCAGCAACCGACCGTTATTTGTTGATATGCGTTAATTAGATATCTGTGATTACTTCAACGTTCTTAATGCTGTACATCAACCAACTGTTGGCAGTTGTTTGAAACTTGTAGACAAGGTGGATTTATGAAAAGTTTGATTTCGGACTTCCATTGTCTATAAAATTTTGAGTATCACGACGTTTCGAGGCATAGGCATGAAAGGAACGTGTTCGCCAGTTCACTTGAAGACGATTGAAGATAGCACATCGAAACGTCGTGATACTCAAAATTTTATAGACAATGGAAGTCCGAAATCAAACTTTTCATAACTGTTGGCAATATCATCAAATCCAATATACAGCTTTGTAGATGACAACACATGCATATAATCAGGCAAACCTCTTCCATCTATCCAGATCAACGAAGATATCGAAATAATTTCCAAATAAGGATCTACAAATAGAGTTCAGTTCAATGCAAATAAGTTAAAACTGTCCTGACAAGCAAGTCACCTGCTGGTCTGCCAACCTTGGAGATGAAGGAATGTTAAATAATCGAGTCAGCTTCCATCCATTCCAAGACTCTAAAGGTTGAGAACAATTGTAAGGTTTGTTTCAGGTTTTCGATGTTTCAGTAATACTGTTTTGGATTTTCACTGCCTCGAGATTTTTGCAGTTGATGTGATCAATCATCTTCAGGGGAAAGACGATTGAGGATACATCATCAATCGAAACATTGTGAAACACAAAAATCTCTAGACAATGGAACGACACAGAGTTAATGAATTCCAATGTAGTGACACAAAAACATTATCATTTGGCATAAGGAAACTTGTAAAAAAACCTTATGATTCATCCTCAGGTTGTTGAATGTATATTAGATATTTCTTCCAAAGCACAATCAACCAGACTGAGTCACATTCTACTAAGATATTAGTAATATACAGCTAACAAATTGGCAAATGAACGTTAGTACAAAAATACAATATTATGAATATGTGTGTGGACAATGTTACATTGATGAAATCTAGATCAATCAAGTATCATATTAAATAATATTAAAGCTGCGTAATTAATAAGAATATATGAAAATTGAAAGTAAAGTAAGAGTCTATAATATAATTAAGATAATAACGATGAGTGGGACGTCAAATAACTTTCGTCTATATAAAGTTAAATAACTTCAAACGAAAATACTGTATGCTGGAGACAATCGACGGATGTCAATGCTGTTGTAGTTATCAATATCAAAAATATAAACACAGAATGAGAGTTGATCATTAATAAGTAGAATTATAAAAACAGATTTTTTCGATCTACACTCAATCCAAGTTAGCGTTAACTGGAAATCTCCAGATAGTGTCTGGTCCGGTTTCCTAACCTATAAAAGTGGGTTGTTTGTATGTCTCATTTCAATTTCGTAGAGTGCGAATACATTTGTCAGAGGAATGGTAGTAACAGGTGCATGTCACCTTTACGTATGCATGAGCTCATCGGGTAAAGCGCTGAAAGGAAAACACTGGTATTGTCTAATCAATCAATAGGAAGGTCATTTCAGAGCCGCGAGTTGGGATGGATTAAAACTCGCAAGTGACGAGTTGAATGTTCATTTTTTATTGGACGATGCTACACAAAAGCATTAGTCCATTTGTCTCGAGCTGTCTAATTATCTTAGTCAGCAATCCATTTCACTCATTGGACACCAACAGCTTAGAGGGTTAGGGTCGTGTAACTCTCCCCTACACTACATGAGGTGTGGATAGGCTGGTATTAGGTACGTCAGCTCCCCAGATATGCATTTTAAATGCATTTAAAAAATGCATCAGAATTTTAGTCCAGGTCTTATCTGATTGAATGATAAGCAATACTAGCGTCTTTAAACAAGTATGCTAACAAATTCCATAAATTGTGCCCTAGATATTGTCAATATTTGTGACTGAATTCAGAAGCTATATTTAATCAATTCTCTTTGTGTTCCATGAGAATACGCATTATACAAAACATTTAATGACTTCACTGTAAATATAGTATGATAAAAAAAAGGACACAAATTAATCACAGAAACCTAACTAGTAGTACTATGGTGTTAAATGAACTAATAATGTAACAAAGTATTGTAGGATGGTTAGCGCAATTAACTACTGTTTTTAGTTAAAAAATAAATGTACTTTTTGTTTATGTTGCTAATTTTCAATAAATTATATCATTCGCATGAAGTTCGGAGTAAAATAGTAGTCATTTCCTTCAGCTTGTATACAAAAATGGAAGTAGATCGACTATGTACTTCAAACGGTGAGAGATACTGTTTTAGGCTTGCAAATAAATTTTTCCGATATAATAAAAAAATTTCCATTCCCAACATCCTGACTGTCTTTGAGGAGTTTGTTTGGAGGGGGAAAAATTTCCCATTTTTATTAATCATAATAAGACATACAAAATGAATTTTGAAATTAGTCAGATTCACTAAAACGCCATCTATTAGACAGTAGCTAAAACGCACTACAACGCCATCTATTATCAATCAGCGAGTTTAAAACTTTATAGCGGAGTTCTGATCTGCAGTAGTTCAGTTTTAATGAGAACTTGATTGGAAAAATTTAATCGAGGCAAAATGATTCTATTTTTCTAACACAACTGTCTTGTTTTATGTTTTATTGATAAATATACAAAATATATATCCAACAACCCAAACTTGTTTATTTAACATTAGATGAACTGTTTCGAACTAAGGTTTGAAGAAACACCTTACCCATCAGCCGAATAATCTCTAGGACAAAGTTCAACTTCTTCATTGTCTTTCGTCATCATTAAATGATGTAATGTTACCGAACATTTTTAAACTCTACGCAAAGCTATTTATTTTATTTATATAATCACTGTTGCATCTATAGTGGCTGATATGGATATCAGGGATTTACAAGTCCCAATTCCTCTTTCAACTGGGGTGCTGCTTTACAATATGATCATTCAGTAATTTTTTTCCTCAATTATTGAGGAAAATCATCGAGGCGCACGACACTCCTGGCAAATCAAATCGATTCAGGGTGTTGTACCGGTTATGGCCGGTTATGTCACAGACTTCATGGCGAATCATAAAAAGAAAAGTCAGTCATTCAATTTCCCCGTTTATCAGTGCACAGTGATATACACGAAATGGCGATGTCCACATATACGACCCCCACCTCCAACTCAGGCCGTCAAAAGCTTTTTTGAAAAATTATTAGGACATGGGGCCGTTTTCTATTTTTTCGGTTTTTTGACGATTGCTTCACCGCCATTAAACTGATGCTTAAAAACTACAAACCTTTTTGGTCTTTAGTAGGTGTTAACCTAGGGTCAGAATTTCATAAAAATGTGGTACCTCACGAGTAGAGGACTACTGGACAGACGACAAACAGACGTAGACCTACGGAAATTCGATGGAAGTCGAATTAGTATACGCAGCTTATTTTTTGGGGTTTATTCAACGCTACTAATTTTTGATAACCTGGATTGTATGGAATATCTGTTCACTGTTCGAACTACGATACTTTAGCGTTGAAAAGTTAACTATAAATGATGTTGTGTTGTGATCAGTCCTGTACAGCATCATCCTAATTGCTGGGAATGTGCGTCTATGTAACCCTATACTATGTGATAGTATAAATCGTGCGAAACGTAACGCTAACGCGCCTCATGGAAGCGTGAGTACTACGTTTCCATGGCAACATCGACCTTACGGTTTGAGGGTTGGTGGAGGGAGGAGGGTTAGGAAATTTCGGCGTGAGACGCGACGCCACGATAACCCGTACAGTGTTGTCGGTTTGATGACGATTTCAATAGTTCACTAAACTACTAGCAGAGTACCAGAGGGGCCCAATTAAGGACCTTCATTAGTTTTATTATATGTATGAGGAATTATTAAGCCTCGCTTGCAGATTGCAGTGGAATTCGATGCAAATCTGTTGTGGTATTTTTTAAGGCGATAGTTTCCCGCATTCAGCTCAATGATGGTTACATCACGACAAAGTTCGATCGGAGATAGTATCAGTCACTGGCCACTATGTGTTTGACAAAGATCCAGATATACAGATTAAACATTTGGAAGAAAGAATTGATTGAGGGGAGATACCTGCCACAGCTTATTTGCCATTCTGGTTGTCAGTTTGCTATAGCTGAATGGATCAAAGCATCTGCCTAGAATGCAGGAGGTTGTCAAGGTTTATTTTTGTCCTAAATCGTATTTCGTGAAAAAATCCTATTCTAAGCGGTTGAAAAATATACTGTGTTCAAGTAGAGGTGTTATAGGTACTGAGATCACCATACCCTACAAATAGGGATTACGAAAATTATTCACTTTACATGGCTCAGATTAGACCATCGTTGGCTCTGCATACAACCCAGAGACAGCAACATGTCTAGTGGATGAGCTTGACCTCACAAAGGACCTCCACACTGTCAGTCACCAGTGCACCAAACACTAGAGGACTTTAAGGGCGGATTCTTACCAAGTCGAGCTCCCAAAATCTCGAAGGAGCCTCCTCGAATGGTTTTGGAGAACCTGAGGAAGAGTGACGGGGAGTTTGTTTCTCGATAGTTACAGCTTACAGCGTTTCAAGCTCAATATGAATAGACATTTATCATGCTTCTGAAGGCTATAGGTTCTGTTTTGGCTAAAGGCTATGTGCAAATGATATGGAATTTTCTTTTTTGGCACAAAATGGCACAAAATGATTGCACATATCAAGCAATGACTGACGTTGCGCCAAAAAGCTTGCGCTGGTCCTTTTTAGTCTTTCAAGAATCGCATATCCTAGGTGGAAGTTTGCTTGCATGAAACACATCCCCAAAAAGGATTGAGATATATCCAGTAATCACAGACCTGTGACCCTTTTTTGCATGATATCTAAGGCTATATAGCCTGCAGTTTCTGAAGCAGCTTAACACATATCATTATTGATTGCCAGTGCAGATTCCACAAGCACAGATCAACAAGATATCTTATTGCTTACGTCACCCACATGTGGAGTAGGGTAATATAACTTCATGGAGAGTCTCGAGTCGTCATACACTCAATATATTGAAATTTTTCGATAAAGAGCTGTATTTGGGCTGCACACCTTGTCTACGCCAATGGTTATAGAGTTTTCTTACGGGCCCAGTCACGCTGACTTCAGAGATCTGTTCTTTCTCCAATCCTTCTCTTTCCATACATCAACGAACTCTTGGAAATACCATCAAATCTAACAAATTGCTTTGCAAATAATACCACCTTATACATTGGACATCCGACCATCGAAAGATCTTATATTGGTGACAGCAATTTGCTATCCATATTAACAAATGCATTGCAAACATTTTCGAATGAGAATCTGCAAATGGAGTTCAATTCAACGCAGAAGGACACTAAGGCAATATGACAAAGAAATTACACGCTGGTCTGCCAACCATGGAGATGCAAGGACGAAAGTTACAGTTGATAGAGTTTTAAGGTTAATGTGGATAGACATTACTCTGCCTTTGTGAGAGGTCGTTCATAAAATAAGTGTGATTCCATAAAGATGACAGCAGATGAAATGATTGGTGGAATCGACGCACCGACAATCTACGTCTTGAAGTGCAGTGTATTTTAGTGAAACAGAATATCCCTTCAAAAATATGTTTGACCATCTGACAACGCTGACGCAGGCACTGGCGTCAAACACCGACCGATTTCGATAATTCGACTTAAATGGAATGGAAAAACGTGTAAAAAATAACGCAATCATAGGCAATGTGTACCCTGTCCCTTGGGATTAAGAAAGAATGCATGTGGAAAATTAGATTTGTTACTTTTTATGTTGTTTTTGTTTGGTACCAAGCCATTTAACACTGATAAAATAATTGATAACACACATATCTCAATGACAATAAATGCTATTCTTGGAAGTCTTTCTTCTTCGATGGACTATAGCTTAGCTTATTACTAAACGTGCTTGAGCCCTTAAATACGAAACTGTCAATAAGGTATTTAGTGAAAAAGTTTCAATCTTTTATTTAAGATTGAATTCGAACCACCCTCAGAAAAAAAAGGAGTATTGTAGAACGACACACCTTGATACTAATGCATTAGCCAATAAGTCAGAAACTTGGAAAAGCACCAATAAAACTGAAAAAAATGTAGTCGAATTAATTAAAGCAATGCAATTTTGTCACCTTCCAAGTATCTTTCAAGCAAAACATAGTTTTACTATTCTTGTCGAAACTATGAAATCGATTTTGACCAAGCAAGGCTGATTCAGTTTGACTTTATAGAAGATAGCAGCAGCATTGTTAATATTAATTCACAAAAGACTCGTATTGATGGAAGACGACTGAAGCACTGGGCGTTTTGTCAGAGACTGGAAACTGGACTCAATTTGCAGAATCCCATTTGACAATGCTTTCGATGTCCTGATTAATCTGTGAAACATGTTGTTCTCGTTGACTTGAGATCTCTCTGGACGGCAGTGGTTTCCTTGGTTCCATGCAGGAAACAATTATGTTGACATCCGCATATCATATTATCATATTATCCAGCAGCTCTTTGATGTACAGCAAGAAGAGCGTTGGAGCAAGGACAAGCGCATGTAGAACACCAGTGTTGCTGGTAAATGGAGAAGCACATCCATCCACTATCACATATATGGATCAGTCTCTGAGGAATCTATCCAACCACTGGAAATACATAGGCAGAAAGTTCAGTGGCCCTGCTCCACATGTGCGTAAGTTAGGCCAGAAAATCTCCCATCCATCTAGGGAAGCCATATCATTGTTGCTTGAAACTTGTAGACAAGGTGGATTTTTCAAAAGTTTGAAATCATCATTGATAATTTTGTTTTTGTCTAGCTACTTCAGAAGCTGCATATTAACGACAGTCTCCATAACCTTGGACATGATGCAGAGCAGAGTCACTGGTCTGTAGTTGCTGGGCACGTTTTTTACCCTTCTTAGGAACGGGTTGCACGCGCCCTATCTTCCATCCAGTGGGGAACAGGCCTCAGTGGTGGAAAAACCTGAAGAGTTTGCAGAGGACAGGTGTAAGCTCTGCAACGCAACGCCTTAGGACGATTGCTGGTAGTTGGTCTGGACCAATAGATTTTCTAGTGCTCAGCTTTTCAAGAATGCATTTTATATCCCGGTGCTAGAACCTTATTTCTTGCATCTTTGAGCCCACGCTGATGGTAGGTGATGCCTCCTTGGGAGTTGTTTGTTGAATTAGTAGCAAAAACCTGCCCCGAGGTGTCTGCAGTTTCTCTGGGGGCAGAAACAATGGAACCATTCTGCTTTCGTCAGTGGTGGTATTGACGAGTAACATAAGCTCTGGATAACAGGCTTGGCTACAGACTGGAATGATCTGGACAAGTTGGTACATGAGAGTTTTTTTGGTTATGCTCCAGTTTGTTGTTATCAATGATCCGCTTACATTGGCTTCTGGCGTCAATGGAACTCCGACGATATTAAGGCATAGCATAGTTTATTAGTGCTCTAAGCATTAAGAATCGTATCAGACATCATTTAATACCATAATACCTAAAATCGCGGACACTAAAATGGTCCAATGAGCAATGATTCTAACCAAGTTTAATTTTTTATATTTCCAACAAGCTTCTTCTTAAAGAGATGCTTTTGGAGTACCTCAGCGTTATTGAATGAGCTGCCGGGTAGTTTGTTGTTCTATTGTTAAAATAGTTTTAAAGGCAATGTAGAGCAATCGGAGAACGGAAAGACTCTCTCCCTTTCAGTGAGGCCATGTATAAAAAAAGTGTGATGTGTGTGTGATATTGACGAAGGAAATAGATGCTACCAGGAGATACTATAAAATTTTCTGTAAACTTAGAAACCCTTTATGACAAATGGCGTGAACTTCCCATGAAATGGTATCACTTATGAAATAAATTATAAGCCTGGAATGAAATAGGCTATTTTCTGAAGGCTTCAACTATAGCATAAGATATTTCAAGGTATTAATCGAGGATGGTACAGGTGAGTATGAATCACCTATAGCCAAATATCGGCATTAATCTTTTTGATGCAAATATCGATTCCCTAAATGCGATATTTTTTATACAACACACACACAAAGAGAATCAGTGAAATGGTTTTTAGCGATGTATGCATGTGTGTAACATGAAGAAAGCACAATATCTCGATTTACAAACTTTCCGGGATTACAATAATTATTATATTATTGTCTGGATGATAAATAACGGCAAGTAGGATGAGTTACCCTCCTTGGAAAATATATCTGTAAACCTCAGAGTTGCTTCTCGTGTTTTCCTATATCATTTCCTGTAAGAGCATCCGCGCTAGCCAAGGTCTGTCAACAATAGAAGAGATGTAACTCTACCTCACCGACGTGGTATAAACGTATCATTCAAAAGCATCCATCCACAACGACAACGACATGAAGCCGCCGCCGACGAGTGAATGAGTCATAGAGAGCTGCACTGCAAATTTAGCCCGTCGCATAATACCCATCCCACAAATTAAGTCTGCTTTCCAGCCTAGATAGAGAGCAGTGGCTGACATTAGTTAAGGGATTAGTAGAGCAGTTATCTTGGATCAGTTGAGACATAGTTTATCTCATCGTTATTGACGAGAACATCTTCAGGTTATAGTTCAAGTTGTGAGAGATAGATAGAGGCAGTTATCCTAAAATATATGATTGACGGCATAACAATTTTCATGTCAAAATATTCTCCAGATTATACCTATGTATGTATTCTAAAATGCAATCTTAAACTATTGTATAGCCTATTTGTATGAAGATCACTTTTTTCATATCTTTATCACATATAGAAATATCCCGTTATATTTAAAATAAATCGTTAATTTGTGTAGTTATTTGATAGTAATCAGAATTGGTCGCGAATCAGTTAACATTTTTGTAATTAACATAAATGTATAAGGCTACATTTTAAAAATATTTTCATATTATACAGGGTGTCCCCAAAACACGAAACGTATCAAAGTTGTATTTTTTTGAATAGAATACCCTGTATATTATTTCATTTTTGGTTTGTACGATCAAAATTAAGGTGAGTTTAATTATGGTTTAATGCACCTAAACCTTATGGTTTTTGAAATATCGTTAATTTTGCGAAAATGTAGTATCCATTTCAATGCTTATTTTCTTAGCTGATGTTTTCTTTTTTTTAACAAATTAATGCTCAATTCTACCAATTGATTAAGTCTTATTTCGCACTTGTGAAATTTTTAGTAGCTTATAAAGAGTGTCTAAAGATTATCGTTAAATAATCACTATCTTTAAACGGTAATTACTTGTTTAATTTAAATGGGATGCCCTGTATTTTATGTGAACAACAGATGTAAAATTTAATTGTCTATCGAATATTATTATATGTTCCAATGGCTAACTCTTCACGTTTTCAAGTAATTCGAAGTCTTAATTATGTAAACTGATTTCACAAAAGTTATTATTTATCAAGTCACCTATGGTGTTTTGACAACTCCGATTATAATTCACTTAAGGTTGTCAGTTATTTATTGATGTTTTCAATTACTAGTCATTGTATTAGTGCTAGCAGTATTTGAGAGACTGTTAGCACAATTTCTCCCAGTATAAAAATCATGTCGATCCGTTGTCCTTTTGGATAAATTAGGATTTTTACGACAAAGATCACAAACTATTACTAGCACCAATACAACAACTAGTAATTGAAAACATCAATAAATAACTGACAACCTTGAGTAAATAATAATCGGAGTTGTCAAAACACCATAGGTGACTTGATAAATAATAACTTTTGTAAAATCAGTTTACATAATTAAGACTTCGCATTAGTTGAAAACGTGAAGAGTTAGCTATAGGAATGTATAATAATATTCGATAGACAATTAAATTCTACATCTGTTGTTGACATAAAATACAGGGCATCGTATTTAAGTTAAACAAGTTATTACCGTTTAAAGATAGTGATTATTTAACCACAATTTTTAGACACTCTGTATAAGTTAGTAAAAATTGCGGAACAAAAATTAATCAATTGGTAGAAATGAGCATCAATTTGTTAAAAAAAAGAAATCACCAGCTGAGAAATTAAGGATTGAGATGGATACTAATTAAACTTACCTTAATTTTGATCGTTCAAACCAAAAATGAAATAATATACAGGGTGTTCTATTTAAAAAATACAACTTTGATACGTTTCGTGTTTTGGGGACATACTGTATAACATGAAAATATTTTAAAAATTCAGCCTTAATGGGTCCCTTATCCATCCGATTTTTTTTTGATCAGATACTTTAGCCATAATGCTTCGTGTCGAATAACGTGAATATCCCGCTATAATGGCTTTCGAGAGTGACCGCTTTGTTTTTCAAATATCTTCAGGTTCGCCGACAGAACTGTTAATGGTACGTACCGTGTGTTGTCGCATGCAGGATCGTTGAAAGTAAATCCGCTCCCCTGGTAACTACCTTTTGAAGAGTAAGAAAACGATCATCCATATATTGGGTCCTTAATACGAACCCAAATGTACATCAGATTAACCACTGCAACATAAACGGATACATTGCAATTCGTCTAACAACTTCATTCATAGAACTGTGTTCAGCCCTTATTCTCTAACAAGACTTCTCATATAGTTTTCTGCATCAAGATGTGTATTACCAAATACTTGAAACATCTGTCATCCTGCAAGGCCGTTAAAGTAGCACAGGAGGAATGCAGAGATTTGCCCTCTATTTCGGACCTTTGATGGGGAATTTTCTTCTTCTGATATTCCCTTGAACCTCATATTACGATTCAATCGACAAGTCCCTATGAGCAAGCCTACTATGGCTCTCACAGCCTTTCTACTATACTTTATAAGGTAGCCCCAACTTACCATTCGTGTCAGATATAGTACGTAGTACTTTGCGTCCCCATATCATGCAAGGTACGGTACAACTGAACCTGTAGTACCTCCAGAAGCCATCTTCCTGATATTGTACCGTCAACTGAATCATTAATAATGAGCAAATACATTATCTGTATCATCCAATTTGTTTATAAACGATATTATTAGTATATTATTGATGCAGTTCATTCGTTTGACAATTTTAACAGCATAAATATTTTTATAGAGATGGTTATAGGCTCCAGTAACTTAAGTAGTAGTTTTATTAAAGAAATATTTAGTGAAAAAATGATAAGATTGTTGTTGAAAATTGGTATAGACAAAAAACTGATTAAGTTTTTATACTGTCATTTCGAGTGATTCCAAATAAATTCTTCATATCGCATATCGAATATACACCGAATTACTAAGCCTGGATTCAGTAATTGGATTAAATCGGAACGCAGCAGCAAGTATCGGATTACCTGTTTTTGGTTGCGTACCCTCAACGACTGCGTTGACCATTTCCATTAAATTTGTAAGCTCTGCCAACAGCACAGCTAGATTTGCTGGTGCCCCTCATAAATCTGGATATTTAGCTTGTCCAGTCCCACAATGTGGTTCGTGAAAAATGGTTACACGAGCATATCTAGAAACTCTGACTAAACAAACGTATACCATTGGTGTCACAAAAAGAGATCCAGTCTACTGACGTAAGGTTCAAGAACCTATAAAATACGAAAAAACGATCCTTGAATAGCAATCCTGTATCTGAAGTAGATGTTGGAGCGACTTCGATAGTCTGTTTTATACTATTCAGTATGTGTTTGACTGGATTTATGTATTTATGATTGTATGTTTAGGATTAGCTTCAAACCTGCTGTACGTATTAGTAGAATGATTTGATTCTCATTAGATATTAAATATTTTGAGGAAGACCTTTGTTACCTGTGGTTCGCAGTGTATAGATAGCGGAATTTCAAGTTTGTGCTTTGGATGTTATATTATGTAGAATATACTTTTGTATATCTAAAAAATTAAAAATACAAAAAAAATTAAATATATATTAGTAGCATTACCTAAAATAAAATTTATATCTTTGACATCACAAATCAATATTTTTTATTAAACTATTTAGATAAATTCATAATATTCATCTCTCCCTTTAAAATTAATAAATTTAAAGGAAACCTATGTAAAAATAATAATAAATATTCACGGTATATACCTGGATAAACTGAAAATAATCCTGACCCTACCATGCTGAGAATAAGAAAATAAAGATAATGAATAAACCGCCCTAAAAAAGGACAATAAAGATAATATTGATATCCTCAAAAATCTAAAAGAAACTAAACTATTAATCAAAATAATTTCTCCTAACAAATTCAAAGAAGGTGATGGTGCCATATTAGATGAACATAATATAAATAATCAAAAAGAGAACCCTGGCATAATATTCAATAATCCTGGATTTGTTTACTTGAGTAGAAATAGTACCTAGGCGAAAGATCAAAAGAAGGGTACAAAAACTTGATCCGTGTTAGATGAAGTTAGTTAAAAAGGTAAGCTTGAGCCAACAAACGCAAGACGAAAACTAAAAGAACATGTAGCAAATATGTTGGGAAAAAGGAATAACTAGAATACTTGGGCTCAGTCATTCCTATGTATTCATGTTTTTCTTGTAGCGTGTTGTGTTGTCCTTCATTATGATGAAATTGTATTCAGTTTCCATATCATATTGTTCCTTGAAACAGCGATTGAAAATGTTGAGTTTTTTTATTCTCTCTCGTTCATGCCTTTTAATGATTTCAATATTATATATAAGATTTTTCAGAAACTGGTCAGCCCATGTTCATTAGTAATGTGAAAAAATAGAGTATCTGGAATATTCATATATACTACGAGTACTAACCAAGACAAGAAGTGGAAGCTTTACATCCCCTATACTCTAAAGGTCTAAATGATAATTAGAAGGGTACACCAAAGCTTGGAATCTCAAGCAAAAGTACGACCAAAACTCATCAGGGACTGAAAGATCATACAAAAATGGCGTTTGGGGAAGTTCTTTTTGTCAGTCAAACCGACAGACTTTTCCCAACATCAAAGAAGGTTGAGATTTTCTCTTCTCCACTCACCGCCAATTTGTGAACAAGCTATTTTTTCAGGTGCCAATTTTTTGGAGGAGAAATATGATTGTTTCATTTTCTTTATTACTTGGCGATGTTTATTGTTATTATTTATGTTTTGTTCCGTCCTTGCCACAGTGTCAATCAAGATCCAATTGGTACTTCTGGAATTATAGAGGGGCCAACAAATGCAGAACAGTAAAAACACAGGCACAGACACTGACGGAAATGACATAACTTTCAGTTATGATTGTATAATGAGACGTCAAGAAAACAATATGAAAACTATAAAAATCAAAGTTACATTGCACAGTTCCTGATAGGGTATAATGTAGCTTCAAGAGTTATTTGAAAGCGAGAGCACGCAAATTGCATTCCGTTGAGAAATATACTCCAAACCAACCTACTCGATTATAGTAGATGAATAGACGAACAATGGTTACTGGAAATGGCGCGTTTACCGCAATGTAGGCGGAGGCAAATGGATTTTGACGCCTACACCTTGACGAGGCTTCAAAATTCATCTATGAAGCATTTACCAGGCCAGTATTCGATGCATTAATGCTGCACTGTACCTTTCAGGTCCCTAATATATTGAAGAACAAATATTCAATGGGTAAAACTACGTTTCTCGAAAAAAACGACTGACTATTATCAAAGTTCAAAACACAAGGGAATGAATACATGTTGAAATGAAATTGAAGTCTTCATCACTACTATGCAGTGTTTAAAAATAGATTAATCTAAGCGATTAAATATTTTGAAGACTATAATATATGGTTTACAATTTTTTATACATCATATAATATATTACTTTCATTGCAATGGGTTGTTTGCAAGATAATATAATGTAATTACAGTTTTGATGTGGTTTCAGGTATACCTATTGATAGTAATAGTCGTATTTTGATTCTAAATACAATAATGTTCATCAACATCCTGAAATTGAGTCTTTGCTCACTCCATATTCCAGGACAAGCTGTACAATCATCTTTATGTATCAGTAGATGACAAAGTATCGAAGACGAACAGTAGATTTCCAGTAGTATCAACAAATTGATTTCATACTAATTATCTCCCTACTGCCGATACTGCTTCAGGACCTACATCAAAGTCTGAAAAACAAGTTACTGAGCAATGGAAAAATCTAACATTATTGTCGGGTACTTCAATTCTTGTACAGATGGTCGATGTGCTTATTTCATGACATTATGTTGTTCAATACCACCCCTAGGTACTTCACTTCGCTGGCTAATGTCAGTTGTGAGTCCTGTAGGGTGGGCGGCTTAAAGTCTCCTATATTCTTCCTGCGTGTGAAAAGGACCAAACCTGTTTTGGCTAGGTTGACTGAGGGTCCGGTTTTCGCACACCATCGACCTAGTATATTACAGGCTGCTTGCATCCTCTCGCAGATGCCGCCCAGGAATTTACCCGAGATTAGCACCAGCCCATCGTCCGCGTAGGCTTGTGACTATAGCCCAGCAGCGCTGAATTTTGCCAGGAGGACATCAAAGACCAGGCACCAGAGACGAGGGGAGGGGCAGCTACCCTGCGGGCATCTCCCGCTCACCTCCACCTCCATCCAAACCTCTCCCAGTGAAGCACTTACTGTCCTATTCCTGAGGGCAGATCTGACCTAGTAGACAATGGTGGGTGGAACCCTCCTAGCCTGCAGGACGCTGCATATAGTCGACGTGCGCGCCTTGTCAAAGGCTCTTTGCACGTCGAAGAAGACTCCCAGAGCTACTTCCTTGCGGTGTAGGTCTTTTTCGACCTTTTCCAAAAGGACACCTTCCACCAGATATCTGTCGATAATCTTCTCTAGAGCCTTCATAAAGAAGGAGGTAAGACTAATAGGTCTATATGATTTTGCTAGCGAGTAGTCAGTTTTACCTGGTTTGGGGATAAACACAATCCTCGCTGCTCTCCAGAACTTAGGTACGTATCCCAGCACGACTGAGCCCCTGAGAACTGCTACGATGTACGTAGTAGCACGTTCAGGCTCTTTTGTAGCAGCGCAGGGAAGATGCCATCAGGTCCCGCTGACTTGAAACGATTATAGCCCAGGAGACTGCCCCTCCCGTGACCAGCTCTTCGGCCAAGCCGGCCGCCTTTGCGAAAGGCTTCAGCTTGGTCTCCGAGTCAGATGCTGTGGACTCTCCTGGGAAGTGCGAGTCAAGGAGGTGCTGGAGAGACTCCTCCATTAAAGTAGTCCAAGTGCCATCTTCTTTCTTAAAAGAGCTAATTGGATGTCTCTTCTCGCAGCTGAGCATTTTCATTACTCGGGCGGAGTCAGAGAAGGACTCCAGCACTCCGCAGTAGCTCTACCAGCTAGCTCTCTTATTGCTGTGTAATTCCTTCTTAAATTGCTTTCTTGCCTCTTTGAAGTTCTCCCAGGAGTGTTCATCTCCTTTCCTCAGCGCTTTATTAAGGGTCCGCCTGGAGTCTCTTCGCAGTTTTGAGAGCGCAGTTGACCACCAGGGGACGTTCCCTTTTAAAATTGGTATCCTTTACATCCCTAGTATATAATTTTATAAGTTAACTAAAAGTTGCTTGGTATTCATGAAACAGATCTATATCTTTTACTTAACTAACTATACTCTACTAGACATCCACTTGAATCAAACAGTTACTTTATACTGCTCTAGTTCTACAAAGCTTTCACAAATTTCTTTGAGAAATGGGAAATCGTTCTTGCACAGCCATTCTCACTTGTTCATTAATTGGGTTATTTTATCAAGCTGCATGAACCATTTACAAGAGAATCTTGGTTTTGTAATTTATATCTATGTGCTGTAAATGCATTTTAAGAGTGAATGCATCTTATAATGCAGCAATTACTCATCATAATGGGATTACCAGGCTAGCTCGAGAAAATTAAATTCGGTAAATACAAATTTTGCACTTTGATTATTGTTGTGATTTGATTTCTAACAAGGCAATCGGAATAAGTTACTTAAGTTTAGTGGATTATGGTATCATCCCTCACCTAGTGTAGTTTTTGTATGAACTTGAGTATACTTGAGTGTAAGATTGAAAATCCTGGCTCGTGAAAAAATATACATTAACCGTTAGTTTATGAAAATATAAAAAAACTTTGACCAATGGATTGGTTTTTTTGCAATTACATGAATGCCCCTACTGGTGTGAGAATAATCAAAAGGCCCTGTACATACATTGTAAACAACACAGCCACTTAAATCGAGTACTGAACATGCTTTATTGGGAATGGTGAACAGAACGCTTGTGATAAGTGGGACTATATTTCACCACAAGCAAGTCGGTACTGCTGAGCTCATTTGTCTACATCGATAGAATTTTTTGGTGTCCTTTGAATATAATTACTTTGCAAAAAGCTAATTGTTCAGAAAAACCTGTTTCGCATGAAAAATAACATTTTCATTCCATGATGACCATTATGCTCTCGGA
Organism: Bruchidius siliquastri; assembly: GCA_949316355.1. Lineage (NCBI taxonomy): Eukaryota > Metazoa > Arthropoda > Insecta > Coleoptera > Chrysomelidae > Bruchidius > Bruchidius siliquastri. The sequence continues at coordinate 22,904,507 of OX438533.1, forward strand.
TCTCATCGCCAGCTGAGAGTACTGAAAAAGCCTGATACAACTGTACGGTCACCGGCATTCTAGCTTGAAGCATCCAGCTAGCTTGTACAAACCAGATAAGTAAAGTGCTAGAATCCATCTGTTCCGTGAAAATACATAGTGCTGAGGTGAGTTGCATTAATCTAGTAGTAGTCGTGGTAGTAGCCTCTAACTTACGTCTCGTGTACTACATATTCAACATCCTTTATTTAAAACATAAAATAGATATTTGATGTGAATTGAATAATATAAATGAGGCGTGGAGGCAAACGTAGCGCTTGGTAACCACACGTCAGTATTACAGGCGATACTTGTTTTCTTAATGGTGGCATATTCAGCTGAGGTACAACAGTGCATGGAGTATGACATATACATATGCTCCGACAGTTAGACTGCTTGGAGAGCGGGAGCATTTTCGAGGATTAGATCAAACCTGGTTCAGAAATGCAGTGTTGCCCACCAACGCTTATCTCAATCTAAGAACAGGCTATTGCAGACACTCATTGGAATTGTGAAAGATCCAATGTGTCAGAAGTGCTGGAAGGAGGACGACATCTCGACCCACTTCCTATGAGAGTGGGTCGTATATTGTGGTCTTGGAGCTGAGGTGTTTGGCACAACGGAGTTTGACAGGGAACATCATGGACATCATGCCCTTTATCAAAAGATCTGGTATGTTCAAAACTAACGAATCATCATGTTAGGTTTAGTCCTAGTGATGGTTCGCCGGGTCACCAAAAAGGGCCTCCCACTACTACCACTACATACTACATTATAGAAATGCTACATATTCATGTTCTGATGAGAATCATGCAGCATATATAAGATATATATTTTAGAAGAGCTTACTTGGTGAAACTCTTCCATCATGCAGATAAAAAGATTGTGTAAGTGACACTCACTTTCACAAATAAAACTCTTTCTCTTTCAGTGAGTGTCAGATTTAAATATAAATCGAAAAGCGTCACTGAAAAAGAAAGTTTTATTTGTTAAATTGTGTGTTATTTACACAATGCTTTTATCAACATATTGACGATCAAATACTAATTTGTCTTTGAAGTATTTTATTCAAGAAGAGAGTAGATATGTTTATTTGGAACAATCCATAATTTGATTAGTTCAATGGTCAGTACAAGTGAATAGCTTATTTACTTCAATCAAAATTCATACACGTATATTTAGCAATAAAAAATTATATTGTGAAATTGAATCTGTTTACCTACAATGATTTTGTTTGTGACAAATAAATAGTTTATTCAATGCTAGTATTCATTTAAAATAGATTTACTTGGGACTGGTTCGATGAATAGTTACCATTTACTGGACCCAATATACTAGTTTACTTATGCATAGAGAATGTATTCACGTTTTGCTTAGAGCATGTCTACAGTATAGCAGTCCCATAATATATGTGTCCTGTTCGGTTGCAAAAAATTATCCAAATTTTATTTGCAGTTAGCTAATTTTTTCCTCACTGTAGGTCAGCTTTCATTAATCTTTGCTTGATTATCTGAAAAAATGTGACGGCCCTAATTAGAAATGGATAATTCAAAGAGGACATAGGACATCAAATCATTCATGAATACACCCTGTATACATTCACACCTGTTAAATTATGAACTTATCTATAAATAGCCAAAATGACACAATTTATCCAGCTCAAATCAATAGTCGCCATGTTGGTCGCCATCAATTATGTATGACCAAACCCTGAATATAACAAAATCCAGTACAATATTTCACAGAATTATTCGCTTTACTTCGGTTGTGGGTACTTTCAAATACAAGGCTTTAGGTATAGGTTCCACTATGAGGCGCATGATGCTCACGGAAACATATCTTGAAGTATTTCATACAATGTTTATGTACAGATTCTGAACGACTGTTTGAATCACATAAATGAATTTGAGGTGATGCTGTCGTATTGCCAGATAGATCAATCTAATAGTGCTTAAACTTATAAACACACTTTTGTTAGCTTGCAGTATCAGTAAAGTGTTATTCAAAAAAAAGTTTGTATTGATATGCAAAAAATACTTCCTTGACAAGTCTGCATAACCTTGTAATGCTACATGCATGACTTCTTTGTATTCTCCAAATAGAAACATGCTGCAATGTTACCGCTTCCGATGTACGTAATTGTAGTAAACCGAATCGCCCCAGCCGCACGATGTTCGCCTAGTCAATCAAGCGTGCTGGACCGGTTGTGGCAATACCGAGCTAAAGACCGCGTCCTGTATCACATCCATCCGCTGATATACTAGTCAATACCAGTTTCAGAGTTTAGGAATGGATAGCAGCGTACCGGATATGACTTCAGCTTATTTTTACAATTTTACCATTATATTGTCGTTCTTGTTTCACACGCTTAGCGAGGGTGCAATTTTGTTCTCATCCCCCATCCCCTTATTCCCAATTTTTTACTATCCTACAATGGAGGTTTTGAAAAATAATCAGGGACTAACATTTTTGTTGTTTTTTGACAATAACTCACCCAGCACTAAGCCAATTTTCAAAATCTATAAAGCTCATTTGTTCTTGTAATAGTACTAATTAAGTAGAGTAATTTCTTCAGCAGTAATTAAACGGCACTTTCCGAGTTATAGGTAGACCAGGGATAAGACGTTAGCAGATTGAAGTATCGATGGAAATGGGTGACGTGGTATTAACTAAAATAGCACAAACGACATTGCTCTCACGCTTTAGGTGAAGTTCGAAATTTTCCGTTAAATCGAACTTTTTTTTAATTAAATTTAACCGCTTCGACCTTGTGGTCATTAGCGGTGATGACTAAGATTTTACTTTTACAGTTTATAAAATACATTGGTTAGATGTAAGAACCTTATTAAGTTATGTACATGGCAATGTGGTCCTATAATGTCGTTCAAAGTCTGTGAATTAAGGTACATTCAAGTCTATAATACTCTAATAGGGGACATTCCACTAGTATATGTTTAACACTCAGCGTCACTTCACAAACTTCGCACAGGGGTTCTGGTTCCTTGGTGATAAGATATCCATGTGTGGCCCTGGTGTGTCCTAATCGGAGACGGGTTATAGATGTTTGAAGTCTTCTGTTTGTTCTAGTAGTATTCCATGGTCCAGATTTAGGTTTTAATTCAAGAAGCTTCGACGGATTGTTCTGCCAGTTGTCGTTCCAAATGTGGATGAATGTGTTTCTCAGATATGTTTTGATGTCTGAAGTTGAGATGCTAACGGATGACGTAGTACTCAGGTTGGCTGCGATTTTTGCATGTTTATCGGCCTTTTTATTGCCATTGATGCCGACATGAGAAGGCGCCCATATCAGAGTTACATCGTGAGTTTCCAAATGCAACGTGTGTAGGAGTTGTTTGATTTCACGTGCCAGATGATTGCTTGTATACATCTTTTTAATAAGTAGGAGAGAGCTAAGTGAGTCAGTTATTATCAAGGATTGGTGGATGTTCCGGTCCTTCATTAGTCACTGTTTCTAGTATTCCATATAACTCTCCAGTCAGAATAGTAGCTGCATCTGGTATTTTTTTTTATTTAACCGCATCGACCTAATGGCCATTAGCGGTGATAGCTGAGATATCACAACTTATATAATAGATTAGTTTGTTGTAAATAGCTTAACAAGTTGTAAACGTTACAATTTGGTCCTAATATATCATTTAGAGTTGATGATCTGAGATTGCATTGCACTCTATAGTACTCTAATACAGGACATTGCACTAATATGTGTTTGACAGTCAATATCACTTCACACACTTCACACATAGGTTCTCGTTCTTGATTGATTAAATATCCATGCGTGGCCCTGGTATCTCCTAGGCGAACCGGGGTGATTAGTGTTTGATGTCTCCTGGTTGTTGCGGTTGTGCTCCATGGTCCGAATTTGGGTTTTAGTTCTAGCAGTTTTGATTGATGGTTTTGTCAATTGATGTTCCAGATGCTGATAAGTTTATTCTTTAAAAATGCCTTGATATCTGAGGCTGGAATACTTATGGTTATCTGGTAATTTAATTTTTAGTAAATCGAACTTTGTCTACGCCATGGAACGGAAATTCTAGGTTTGCTAAATATCTAGTAAGCAAGCTACGAAATAATTTACCAGCCACACATTGCGATAAAGGAGAAAAAATCAATGTAGAATAATATTACAATTTATTAATTTCCTATATAAACATATTCACAAATAAACATTCTCTAAATTAAATAGTGCCAATAATATCTAAATATACCGGAGCAGAATAACCTGAGTAAGTTTATTATGCCACTTATTAGCACAAGAATTTCGAATGATGACACTTAAAATTGCATAGCTTCTTATATTCATAGGAGTTAGTAGTGTATTTCTTGCTACAATCACACTTTGGAAAGCTTTCTACTCCACCCGCAGAACTGTTACCACCAATTTCTCAAAGCGATATTTCTATTATCTCTATTTGAAACCTTGTTTTTCATAACTTATTTCTAAAACTTTGAATTTAGTTCCTTGCACAACTGATTTTACTTTATAATGTGTCTGTTTTATGAAAACCATCTGCAGTCTTATTTATTAAATCACCTAGTACGTTACGGGAATGGCCTCCGTCTCTAAACTTGAAACTGGCACTGTGACATACTTTTCTACCTGAATTTCCGGACACTGTTCTTCTCTAATCAATCTAGATTATTCCGGAGTTTGCCTGTTAATTATTTAGCAAGCCTAGGATTGCCGGACATAGCTCAAGCAAAGCCCAAAATAAGAACAATTTTGAACTTTGCCTGAGGCGCACCAACAAAGCCTCTCTTGGCTAAGCACACCTGCCATCTCGGACTCGAAATTTTTCATGAATGTGGTACTTTTTCTGAATATCAGCGAAAAATTGTCCTTCAAGTTTTTGAGGAAATCATCCTGTCTATATTTGCGCACTCATGACATACATACTTTATCTATACCTTTGTATCTTAGATAGGGATGCTAGAGGATCATGTTGTTATGATGTCTTGTTTCTTGTTTAACGGATCTGGATACTGGAGATACCTATTGCAATACCTATTACTTGAGCTAACGAAGCGTTTTTGATGGCATTAGGGTCACTGGAGTGAAAATCGCTAGCACATCCGATATTGCACATTTCCGATAATTATTATTGCGAGGTCAAAGCCGAACAAATTTACAACCACTCCACAGAAAATAAATGAAATGTTACCGGTTATGCACACAAAAGTCATTACCGATGTTTATTATAATAGATGGTGACAGACATTTCACTACTCGTGTCAAGAGGCAGAGAAAGAATTGCGAGAACCGTGGAGATGGAGGAACACCTATATTTGAATGATTTTGTAGCTCCTGGGCATCTCCTGGCATGACCATTCTGCCGGCCTTTTTTGGTTGGCGTTCCAGAAACTGGGTGTTCTCTTCCTTTTCAGAAAATTGTGTTTTCCGGAACAGCTACTGCACTCTACAAGGCAGACTATTATTTGAGTACTGCTCGCTGCTGTGGATATTCACTTCAAAGCTTGTGGATATGATTCAGAAATGAGCAATACGTCTGTGGATGCGCTTGACATTACAAATGACCTCTGCAGTCTAGAACATCAAAGGAGGGTGGCTGATCTGTCCCTATTCTATAGATATTATCATAGCAAATCTATAACCGATCTGTCTCGCATAATAACACCAAGTCGCCAGCAGAGCAAACACTAGGGAAGCCCGTGCGGGCTCATCCTCACCAGGCCGAGCTTCCAACGCCTCGAACGGAACTCATTCAAAAGTCGTAGTTTCTGGAGAACCTCGACGTTTTAGAATGAGCCACCGAGGAGAATGTATATCATTCTAAGGTCAATGTGAACAATCATTTATGCCCTCGCAGCGCTTCTGAAACGTGAAAAGCTCTTGCCTTATAATATAATACAATATTAATGTTACGTTTTTGAGAACACACACTAGGGAATGGCGACAGATTATATCATTCAATTTCAAAGTCTATGTTTCTGCGTCTGTTTCTCTGTCTATCATCTGTCTGGTACGCCCAGCCCCTCTCTGAATCGGGCTTGGTAAAATTTTCACAGTAGGTGGAGTATGAGAAAGTATAAATAATGGTATAACTTCGTTCTTAGGTTTTTTAGAGATCCCTGGTGTCTTTAAAACTTTTTTGGAGAGGGTCGAATTTATAAGGAAAGTATGATAGGTTGGGGACACAACGAAATGTTCAAGTAATACTTCGTAAATTTTAGAGAAAGTCTACCTGGGCAACTAACAACCTTTTACGTAGTAAGCAAACGATTTAACCATTTAGGTACGATGGGCCGTGAGTAAAATTAACAAATATTCATACTAGGGAAGGATCTAATCCTCTTTCCTAGATTTATAACTTAGAAAAAGATGAAATCTACTGCCCAGTGACTGATATTAATAAAAAATATATATTTCTCTGAACTCCTACCCAGACGTCAATCAACTAATACGATATAGAAGTAAAGCTACACCAAAATATCTCATACAAATTCGGACTTATTCGAACACCCAAACATATCAATACGCTAAGTTACACAGTGCCTCAATGGATATATTTGAAATGGTTTCCGCCTAGAATACCGTCAATTATAGACTATTCAAATTGAATCCTTTGGAAAAAGCTGGAAGTAAATTAATGATGTAAATTGTAAGTTGTTTCCTCCTTCAGTTTCTTGTAGCAGTGTAGGTATTTTTTCGTTATAAGAAATCTGACGTACAATAAACAGCTTTAAATAGGTAATTATGGACAGGTTTGTGGTACAAAATAAATTTTTGAGCGTTTTGAATCACTCCAAGGTTTTTAAAGAAGTTGAAGGTTTGATTAAAAAGAACAAGAAATATATTTATCACAACCCGAAAATAAATAGCTGATGTACACATACCCGAATCTTCCACTACAACAGTAACAAGCACAGTACTCATGGAGGTAAAGACCAGGTATCCAATATTAGACAGTCTATCGAATGCCGAAAAGTTAATACTTTGTTTAAGGCTCTCCCACCATAAATGAAACTGTTTTCAAACAGGGCGTCTGTTATTTCTTTTTTTCCTAATGTACGACAATTAATGGATGCTTATGCTGGTTTATACAATATTTTCTACTGGCCGCTAATTAAAATCACATACGTTTGGTTGATCATTATTACTTAACGTTCCGGCTACCTCGGTAGCGTTTATCAAAGAATCTGTTTATAAATTGAATGATGAGCGTATTTCTAATTCCTCAGTAGACTGTCATTTGGTTTCGTTGAGTATGATGCAGGAAAAAGTTCAATAGATATTCTCTGAACCTACAGATAGACCTCACGTTATCCAGGTTTTCTTATGGTTTGTTCTTGGATACTGAATGTACCGATATTGCATTGTTGCTTTGCTGTAATACAACTATAGGTTTCTTTTCATCTCAAAATACAGCGTTCTGCTTATGGTGTGGAATATCCTTTGTTTTGAATTTATAATCAATGCAAATGCATTATTTGCATTCATAACAATTGATACTTATGTCCTGTTTGATAACAAACCTGTGTCCCTGGAAGCAGTCACAAATATTAATGTCATTAGGATTTTGGAATTTAATTTTTCATATTTTGTACTTTGATAAAGGTGGTCGAGATAGCTGAAACATTAGTAAATGTTTTCAATCGTATGTGGTTTTAATTAGCAGCCATTTGAATATACAAGATGAAATTGATTAAAGTTACTTTTGTTGGAAACACATTTGACTCAGATGCACACGCTGGTCTTACCAAATTAAATAAGGTTACGTTTAACTATGTATATAACCCTCTGTATTCTATGGAAATACTTTCCTTGCTTGTGTGGGAAGAATGAATGAATGCGTGAAGAGAAAGAGGCATTTCGATGTGGACCATCGGTGCATAGGCCACCGCCGGGCCCTTTTGTGCCTCTATCAGCTCTAGTTCCCAGCCAGCCGCCAGCCATTTTCGCAAAGTTAATTATGGCCTTGGGTCCTGCCCATCTTATATCCCCTGGTTCCAGAATCATGCACTCCAGTATGACCTGCCTGTGGTGCCCAAGGGCTTCACAGTGGCATAGTATGTGTGCCGAGGACTCTTCATCGCCACAGCGTGCACACGTTGGGTCCCTAACTATCCCCATTAGGTGCAGGTGCCACCTAAAGGTAGTATGACCAGAGAGCAGTCCCACCAGCAACCTAAGATGACTCCTATCAAGAGAGAGGCATAATCGCCCCTCTCTGGCTACAGGCCCTGTAATGAATTCCCGTGCCTGACGGAGATGTCCTGAGATGCTATTCCACCTCAAAGAGTGTTGAATTTGAATCCACTCGTCCGTAGCTTTTCTAATTCTACCTGCGGCCAACCCTACAGCCGGTTCCGGACCCAAAAGATTTCCTTTTGATCCTGCTTTCGCCAAAGCGTCCGCCACAATGTTTCCCCGAACCTCAGAATGTCCAGGGACCCACATTAGTGAGACCCTGTGTCTCTCTGCGATCTCGTCAAGAGCTTTCCTACACTCTAAGACCAGCCCTGATACTATCCTGCCTTGATTGCTGCCTGACTATCGGAGCAAATACTGATTCGTCTCCTAGGCCCTGCTTTTTCTGAATGCGAATTGCACACGCTTGTGTGGGAAAAAATCATTCCAGAAAAGTTTTGGTGGTATCCCCTTTATATACGCTCCTGATTTATCCCTGACCATCGGCATTGCCTGCAGGGTCTGCGATCGCGATAGACGAAACGGATTCTATCGACCCGTCCTAGCACCCTCAGCTGATTGGCCGCGGCTCCAAGTCGCAATGGGGAGCATGCTACGCTTCCACTCAGAGCTGGAGCACACGCTTCCCCAACGATGCTGCTGTATTTCTGCTCTCCGGATGAGATGGCGCGCTTATATAGGGTTACGGCGTGCTTACTGCGCACCACGAACAGGCCATGGCGCGCAATGTGTTACATGGGTGTCTCACAGAAAGGGTTGGTATAGGTACGGCATGTCGAATAGCGCAACTCAGCGACATTTGTTTCATGTGTATAGGTATATTGACGATTGTCTCGGAAACCACTGTAAATACTAGAAGCGTTATTTTGAATAAAAAATAAAGTATTTTGAATCGTAAGCTACTCTTGTCTCCAATTCTCTGTAGCGTATGAAAAATCTTAAATTTGAGGTCCTTTTATTGATAATATGGAGAGTGAAAAAAACTTTCTGAATAAGCTGATTAAGATTACGCCCCCAAAACAAAGCAAAAAGTACCTTGATATGGGGTAATCATTAGTTAATAACAAAGGCCAGGAAACTTATGAAAAGAAAGAATATGATCTATAAACTAAATAAATAGAGGAAATAGAGCAAAATGGGCAAAACAGCTATATAAGGGCATATTACAAGGGAATCAACAACAATGAAAATATCTTCATAAGCACTGTCCAAACAGCAGAAATCCCAGGTACTTTACCAACCTACGATGAAGTCCAAACAGCCCTAATTAAACTTAAAAACAATAAGGCGCCAGGAAGTGACAACATTCCCGCTGAATTCCAGAAATGTGGTGGAGAAACACATCATACACCATATGATTCAAAGTATATGGCGCGCAGAAGAAATACCATAGAATGGAAAGGAGTCTTACATACATAAGAAAGGTGACAAGATGAAATGCGCCAACTACCGTGGTATTACACTGCTTAATACAGCCTATAAAGTACTAGCGATTGTGCTTTTAGAAAAACTTAAACCCTACGCAGAAGAAATCAAATGTGGTTTTAGGGGAGGTCGCTCCACCATAGATCAAATATTTACCATCAGACAATTGATGGAAAAGTGTTGGGAATTCATTCGTGACCTCCATTAACTATTCGTAGATTTTAAACAGGCGTATGATACCATTCATAGGGTTAAATTATGGCAAGCAATAGAAGTGGGGCTTCCCAAAGAAATTAACCATGCTAACCCAGGTGTGTGTTAGTGGCTCGAAAAGTAAAGTGAAAATTGGACACTACTTCTCAGAGGTGTTCAATATAACTGATGGTCTCAAGCAGGGTGACGCTCTTCCCCCGTTGCTTTTTAACGTAGCTCCTGAATACGTCACTAGAAAAGCGAAAGTCCAACCTCCAACAGCAGTGTTTCATTATAATAGACCCAACTTACTGTTGGCCTTTGCAGATGATGTTGACATTGTGGGAAGCAGTACATTGGATATCAAGACTTCCTTCAAGGACTCTGCAAAGAGCGCGAGGAGCATTGGACTTAAAAGTAATGAAGAAAAAACTAAATATATGTATTCCACCAGAAACTACCAACACAGAGACAGTCTAGGCCAAAACATTACGCTGTATAACTTTGAACGTGTAAGTAAATTCGAATACCTGGGAACAGTGCTAACAGAAAATACGGATGGAATGGCAGAAATTAACTGCTGGATCCAAGCAGGTAATAGTTGCTTCGACGCTGTACAAAACCGCCTCCGGTGAAAGGACAATATTTCCACAGACCTGAGGACATCGAAAAACCGCTTGAGGTCATGGCGGACAGATAGAAATGGAGGACTATTGTAAGTCGGCAAATGCCCACCCAGAGTTGTAGGCCCCGAAGAGAGAGAGACAAATCAAGTCTATAATCCTCACGAAATTGAGCCAATAAACAAGCGATAGCAGCAAAACAAAAACAATATGCAAGAAAAACAAACAGAAGCATTAAATCGTGATTTCCAACCTCACAAAATCTTGAAAGTAATTCTAATTGTACGATTGGATGCCATTAATGTTGTTTTACCTGCATTTCTAACTGAAAAGCCAAATTAATAAGTAACACAAGTTTATTCGAAAATATATCCATGAGCTAAGTTTTGCCTACCTAGCAGTAGCTGCATACATGCTATTGATGTGTTTGCTTGACCGACATTTCAGAATCTGGAGGGACTATCCCGCTGCAAAAGATAGTATTCACCGGAACTAGCTACTGCTAACCTTCTGTGGTCAGATCAGATAATCATAAGGGCCATCAGTGCATTACATACTAGAAAAGCCCAACGGGTTCATCATCACCAGGACGAACTGCCAACACTTCGAACAAGCTTCTTCCAATTCCATTCTTTTGGAGAATCTCATCGTTGAGGAATGAGCTGCCAGAAAATTTATTCTCCGATTATTATTTTATACCATTTTATACAGTGTTTTAAGACCAATGTGAATAGATGTTTTTCCTCTCATAGCGCTGTTTTCGTTAGGAAATGCATTGTCGTTCTTCTATGAAGAATGAATTAAAGTCTGAAGGAGGAAGGTTTACTTATGAATTTTCCCAGTTATATCATTTGTATCTGCAATAATAATGGAATAGATAAACATCGATCGAATTTCCCCTGAACATGATACGAAATATGAGGTATCGCTCACAGAAGCATCGATATATTGGAAGAATCGTATCGTGTGAAATCACCCCTACTATATTGCATCAAAAGGGAAGTCGATGAAAATGAGGAAATACAGGTATATATCCTGTTAGTGCCTTTTATTTTTCGTTTAATTAGGTCTTGTCCGTAGTTCACAAATTACTGGATTTTACGAGCTGAATCTTCCAAGTCTTAGGCCAAGTAGCTAATTAAAAAGACTAATAAGAGCGGTGTAGGATTCAATGATGTTGCTGAATTAAAAGTTTCCAACCTGACTTAATTACCTTTTTTTCTGTCAGTCTTCAGTGTGACCCATGAAATTTGTTTTAATTAAATAAAACGATATGATGAAATTGTGAGGTTCGTCTAGAGTGCTGGGAATGGTGAAAATTTTATGTTGGAGAAGTTTGCATAGTGTATGAAGTACCCTTATACAGGGTGTTGAATTTGAATACTTTAAGAATATATGAAAAGCCGTAATATATGGAGTAGTTGATCAAATTGCTATGTAAAAAAACAAGAGATCGTGATTTTTTACTTTAACTTTACATTCAAATCTCTAATACTTTTGTTAGCAGCAGTACCTCATTTGAAAAGAAAATCATGAAAAATAATTGGCATGAGATTGAGAATGAAAAGAGAGTTTGAATTAGGTACGCTATGAAAAATAATTCGAATATTTGATGCAGTTTGCAAAAAGTTATCATTTTGAAATTATACGAGGACAGCTTAATAAAATAATTTTCCTTGTTGATAAAAAATGTACTATTGTCTCCAAAAATTTCACACAGCATTATGTAAATTTTAAGATTTATTTAATTTCATCTAGTAGACAACAAGTTCAGGTAAATTTTTGTCTTTTCAACATTATTGCTGTGCCATAGATTATAACTCGCTCCAAGAAATGGAATATTATTGACATAAACGTGACATCATACAAAAAAGTAGATACCACTGATGGATTTTGGTAAGTTCATTTTTTAAGTATTCTACCTCATCTAGATAAATCTTTGGCTATATAGAATGTTTCAGTAAATCGTGTATTAGCACGAAGTATCACGCATGAATAGAGGCGGTATTGTAATCCGTGTTTGCAAAACTTTTCTAATGAGAGACAAGAATCCATGCGACTCGCTGATTTATTTTCGCCAGTCTGTCGATATGTCACTAGTTGATTTCACTATTTTAGGTCAGCAAAATATACTGTTTCGCTTTTGATATAATTTAGAAAGGGGTATTCCGTAGGTAAGATGTTTATTCGTGACAATCGGTGCATTGCCAGCAAAGCAATAAACAACTAACATCAAATATCAAGTCGCTCAGTTTACCTACCCTTAGACTAAGTCGTGAGTTTTATTAAAAACATTAGATTAACCTCATTTATTATGTTATTGAATTTATCATTATATCTAAATGACATTTTATATTCTACAAGGAATAAAAATTTGTAAAAGCAAGTTTTTGGATGAATTTGCCTTAATGAATCTAAAGCTCCATTTATGAAGGCAATCCTGTAATCAGTCTCACAAGCGCAACTGCACACTTCTTGTCACTCGAATAAACGCTTACTTCAGTTTGATATTTCAGGAAATCACTTTATTTTATGGTTTTTGCAAGTTTAGAAGTTCCAGTCTACGACAAAAACAGCAGCTGACGCTTGATATCGTTATCAGTAATGCCCTAGCGAAGTACTAAAAATCATTTTCGTTATTGGAAATCACTTTTTTAAGCTACACGTGGACCCCCAGGCAAGCTGTATGTTCTGTAATCTGTACTAAATCTTCAGAACTATATCAACCAACACCCCTTCTTTACACGAACGCTGATGAAGGTAGGATAGTCGAATAAGCTGATCGACGTTCGGCATTGGCAGCTTTGCATGCTATTTCAGAGGTGGCAGCACATTGTTGATCTTACGCGAATTTATGAGCTGGGAGTTATGAAGGCAGATAATAATTTATAGGTGATAAAGAGAAAAGATTGGAGTGAGCATCGCATGGGAAGCATGTATAACAGGATAAATACAGGTTACAGGTTACATGCTTCTTTAAAGAAGCTTTGTTCAAGCAACATATTAGGTAAATATATATAAAAATGAACAGTTTAGTTGGATAAAAATAGTGTGATGCAGTTTCAACGAGAGCATGAATATATTTGATTAGATAACTAGGTAAACCTCTTGCGAAGGCAGAAGGCGCGTTAGAGAAGTTCTGCAAGATGATGAATGTTCATTCACGTTGACTTCAAAGTGCTGTGAATTGTAACCATCCCATCGGGAAAAAGTTCTCGACCGCTAATTCCGCAACTCTGAGGTCCTCCGAAAGAAAGACTTTATAAGAAGCTCATTCTAGGTTTTGGAAACTCGACTTGGTGAGGATGCGCCAGTTGGGTTCCCATAGTGTGTGTTGTACTGAGTACTGAGTACTGAGTGCTGTTGTACTGATCTTGGTTTTATTAACGAAACATATTTACATTGATTATGATACCATCGTCTGGAAAGTATAGCTTCGACCTACCTTATGCCATTTTTCCATTAGCACTGCTTATTTGGTCACTTTTGCTCTCATATACAAAATTCAGTAAATTCGGAACAAACACATTTACAAATCCCCAACAATCAAATTTACTTTGAGAAACTTTTCGTGCGGAAGTTTACAAGAAACTCTTAAGAGAAATCGATAAGACCAGACGGCAATCCGATAATCAGAAAATACATAAACTAGGTGGAGCGAGGTTACAGTACCTACCTTCGCTGGACCTTTTTAAGTTCAAATGGTTGTCGTAGAAGCCAATGGGTAGAGTTGTAAATAAGTGACATTAAGTGAAGTAGAGTTCGGAAGCTGTTTTGAGGTAATATTATTTACCGCGCTGTATTGACATCTCAGCTAAATCATACAAAGGAAAACACGTTATTTCAGATATTAGGACTTTACTTTCCGGTTTTTGTTCTTCGATAAACATTTACAACTTTTAAAAACATAGATTCAATCATCTTTGGTATGTATAATCCCTGTATAATCTTAGCGTTCTGGGACAAAACCCGAAAGGAGAACAGAAACTCATAAAAAATAATAAGAATATGCAAATCAATCACAAACATTTCACCTACATCTTAGGGAACATTCAAAAAATTAAAAATTGTGTGGTAATTAAAGCAAAGATATTAGTGGAAAACTGAATAGATGTGTCAGAAAAATCACGTTTTCTAAAACAAAATATATAAACGTAGCTCATATAACATTTCATTCCGGATTTTTTTAAGGTCCTGTTACGTTGGACATCTAGTTCTAGTTCCTAGCATTAAGTGTAAATTTATAGATCCTGTATCATAATGACATATCTAGTTGGGCGAACTCGCAAACTCGGTGGAAGAATCACAGGTCAGTTAAATCTGTGAAATTCCTAGTTCCCATGCACGGTCTTATCAATGAATGAATGAATTAAATAAAGGCTGTCCGGTAACAAGACCAAATGAGTATAAGCCACCTACCAGGCCCATTTGCGCGAAGAACAAAAATGAAATGCAAATACACTACGAGGATCAGTGTAGTTCTAAAGCTTCAAAGAAATTTGATCATAGAAAACCCCGATTCACATTACAAGATATAATGTTAAGAAAAATTGACTTAGGTGTTTAAAAAATTAAGCATAGACGTTATTCCGACCTCTGGGGTAATAGGTTAAGCCATTACATATTTGAAATAAATAACATTTAATATGGTCTATCATCAATGGGCCGCTAGACAACACTATTGGAAATGTTCCTCTGTCATAAATCCAAACTTCCCTGATACACCTGACATGCAGTAAAATGAAAACAAGTCTTCCTTTCGTAAGCGCTATTCATACTTGACATGTTTACCAGTTTACCGGGTGGCGGATAATATTGGAGAGGTGCCAATTCAGGATAAATTCTGACGTGGAATTTTAAAGATGAAACCGATCTAGTGGAAATACGATGAGAGAAGGTAAGCTGAGTCGATGTACTGTGAAAATTTCAACTAAATCATATTTCATAGCCGCGATAAGCATTAGGTATGATTATGTCTGCACTTTTCTTTGAATTGAAAAATTTGCTGGAATGGTATTTGGTTAGCAATTTTGGTTATAGTCAAGCATCAAGAACTTGACATCCCCATAGATCTATAAATTGTTTCGCTAGATTGCTATATAAATCATGCCTAACCGATGTTAATAATTATCACACGTGTTTCAAGTTTGACAGATTTTTATGTAAGGGTGCGGTGCATTTGAGAATTTACAAATTTGAAACTCTGTATAAAGAAGTTCAGCCAATTTAGATGACTTAACGCTCAACGAACCGATTGTTGATTGTCCCATAATTCTGGTTGGATCGTCTCGATAACTGAACTAGTTTGATAAGAACGCTATGAGTCCCCATAAAATCGAATATTCTTTCACAACTATATGAATATTAGGAAAACATGCAGATAAATGTGTATTTTTGCCAAAATATATATTCCGTAGTACAAATAATCTAACAAGAACGAATGTGCGTTTTGGTTGCAGGCAAGGAAAGCGTGGTTTGTAGGTTTTATGCAGCCCTTTAAATGCATGAAATACCACTGTTGATAAGAGGACACGAATCTTCTTGGTTTTACCACAGATCTGACAGTCACATCTAGTATTCATTGCTGCTAGCCGTCGCATAGATTTGTAACTCTTTGCTTTCCATCCTATGCCTTGGGACCTAGCTCGCACTAATAAATAATCTCAAGGACAAAATTATAGAACTGCTGCTGATATGCCAAGCAATGGTTTGAGCATAAGTTGTATGCAATCTTTTCAATGGACGAAATGTTACTGCTGGTATCATATCGGGTGCAGTACAACGACCGGGTAGTGATATTTCTGCTCGTAAGGGGGCAGCACAACTATAATGTGCCTCGAAACATTTTTTGTTTTGTAGCAGATCTGATGAATCAGGTGGCTCCAATCAGTTGCTCTCAGTGTTGGTAGCAGGAGGGGCAAGACAGTGTCATAAATTAGAAAGACGAATTTGTTCCCAGAGCAGATCTGATTTGACATTCAGCTATGTTGAGCTGCCACACATAACGGAAAATACGCTATGGAAATCCTCTCGCACCTGGCGACAAAGTTTTCTTTCTCGTATGTTACATTATGAATGTTTGTATATTTATACGATTTATTCAGTTCTACTAATTTTTTGGGTTATAATGTCATAATTACGAATCAAATATATTGAAACCTTTTCATACCTGCGAAGTTTGGCTAAAACTTAACTCGCCATACGCCGATTTTTGAATTTTGTACACAAACGGGTAGATTTATATGTAATTCGCACTTAAACATCGGTTTCTGCTTAGGAAACCTAAACTTTCGCAATTTTTTAATGACATATAATTTTTTTAACTGGCAGTATGAAGCCCCTGCTAAACAGCACAATAAGATATTTTCCCACTATTTACGCACTCAAACACTGTACACAGGTAGACTACTATATATATTTCAACGCACTGTAAGGCCCTAGAGCTACATAGCGTTTTTTCTGTAATATGTTGATATTCACATAGAATGATAACATATTCCACTTTTTACTTTCAAATAAACCACAAAATCAAACAAAACCACACTTTCGAAGATAAAATAAATGTCAATGGTGGCGCGGTGCTGTCGGATTTACGTTTTTTTACAAATTCCTCAGATTTGCTAAGTTATTGGTGCTAAAATTGTACAACTCATTGCACCACCTTATGTTTATAGAATGATTAAAAAAATTCAATCATATTCAAGCAAGCGCGCGCTGCGTGTATCATTCACCCCACCTCGCCTCCATCAAAGCAACTGCAGCTACACCCTGGACCACCTCCCTACAATGAAGTCATATTTACCCAGCCTACTTTTCTCCTCCTCCACCATCTGTTTTGGGTAAGACTTTACGATTCCAAAAAAACTTAGTCATAATGATGTTTTCCGACTAGAAATGATCCACTTTTGATAAATTCAGTAGAAATACTGATGCCAAAGAACTTTTACCATTCTTCCTCTAATGCATGTTCTTTATATCTAACTATAATTCATTGAAGTGCCAGTATAGGACGAGTTACAGGTAATCTTATTTCTTCTGAGTATCTCTTATTTTCATTCGAAAAAACATCATCACAGCTAGGATTCAATTGGAGACCTCTTACGGCAGTTATATCAAAATCTGTTTATTAGTATTTTTTTCAATTTTTTATCATTTCATCAAAAGCTATGTTTTGTCAAATTCGTTCAAATTATTTGCGCAAAGTTGAACTGTCGTAGCTTTAGAAATTGCACTATTAATACGTTTCCCGCAGTCGATTATTCAGTGATTGCAAAAAAACACATTTGGAAACGTCGCAATTTGGTTCTCTTTTTCAGGGACATATGTCAGATTTTCCATATCTCCCAAATTTCTGAGTCATTTTTCTGGTTATACTAAAATTGCACAGGAAATTGACATTCACAAAAGAAGTCCAGGAAAATCTATCAAAATACAGACGAAGCAGAATTTTATATACGTAAACTACACTACAAAACCACTAAAAACCGTAAGTATTTCGATTCATGAATTTACCTGAAATTGATGACTCTTTGAGCCTTGGCTGCGAAAAAAAGCGTTTCCTAACAAGATCCTGTCGATTTCACTTGAAAATAGTCAATATCTACCCAATTCGTCAGTTTTGTAAGAATTTTGCTGACCGCGCTGAATTAAACGATTACCCGAAGTAGATATCAATGTCCTGTAACTGTGCTGCTGCTATGGAGAAACTATGGAGAGTCTGGTATTGATCAACGTTAATAGATTCGGGAAAGACTCCTGGTCATTGTTACAAATTTTTGACTAAAAAGAAGAGTTGACATATGAGTGGAGAAGTGGCAGCTAACAGATCGCTTTTTGATAAGCAAGTAGGTTGTGGTGGTGCGTCAGGAAGGATTCAACAATAAGTCGAATTGTACTTCTACTAATTACTGTATCAAGGATAGACAGAGCGGTTGGAACAGCAGCACCTCTCTCATGAGCGTGGTATTCTAGGCCTGCTCGAATCTGGGTTATATACAATTTGAAGAGATTTGAATGTGAGATTCACTCACAATCGATGTTTCGGCTAGATATAGTTATAAATAAATATAATAACTTTTTTGATAATGATGAAGAAATATTTTCTGGTGAATATGTATTAAGAAACCTATTTTGGGCGTGCAATATTTGGTACGAAGTGGAACATTGTGTAGACTCAATATGAAATCTTTATTATCCATTTTCATAGTACCATATGTTACTGAGCTTTATAACTTACGAATCTACCAAATGCTTTGATACGCTTAAGCTATTCCTCATGAAATAGAAATTGAATTATTACAAATTAATGTATGAATAAAAAAAGTGAAATCAACCATCAGTATGAAAGTTTGAAGAATAAAATACCATGTTACCTTAACATTTCCGACAGTATTTTTAAATCGTCCTGTGTGTAAACTCAAAATGGCTAAGTCAATATTAATGTATACTTGATAGCCATGTTCTTGAAGCAGCTACAATGAATTTTTTAGCATCCTTCTAACGACTTGTTTGCTTAATTAAAGGGTTGACAGTCAGCTATTACGACTCCCACTTGAGCTAAGAACCACAAAGATAATCTCATAATTTATTCTGTGTGAATGCTTATGTGCCTATTCTATTATCATGAAGATGTCTCATTGTTCAGTTGACCAGTCACCACACATCACAAAAGATAAACTATAGATAGTAGGTTTTTATTTTTCTTTTAGTTTCGACGACATAGATCTTACTCGTACAATTTTCTGGAGATTATGGTATATCAAAAACTATTTATCACTCGTCGCTCGTTCGTTTGATGCTCCTGTCAATGTGTAGTACATAAATGAAAAACAAATATCAGGACTCCTCCATACTTTATACAGGGTGTTTCATTGTATGAGCAAATGTTTTAATTAAAGGGTATCTTGGGCATTATATTCTATTATTTATTTCCTCACAACTGTTCATCCGCTCTGTATATTTTTGAAACTTGATACATATTCTCATCCTATACTGCCAAACAGATTGATATATCAACAATAAAGAAATCCAGATCAAGGTATTCTTTACTACCCGAAAATATACGGCTCTTGTGTTTCTATTTTTTTGTCATATTTGAAAAGAGCACAAAAGTCTAATTTAACGACTTTCTTCACAAATGACTGTTATGAGCTCAAAATGTTAATTTCGCTCATTATGAAGAATCGATTGAAGGCAAACAGATCTAATTAATTTTATCTCATGTTATTTAAAACTATTTTAACTACGTAAGTATCACGCGTGGAAGGTGTATTTTATATCAGATAATAGTTAAATCATTTATCTCAATCAAACACCCTGTATAACTGGTGGTGTCTTGAAAATACTAAGTATTCTATATCCATAATTAAAGCACGCTGACCAAAGCTTGAAGCTGAAACTCCAAAGCTTGACATCATCAGCGCCGTTGAAGCTACCTGTACAAGAATGAATCAGGATCAGGCAGAAGAATTCAAGTGGAAGGTGCGAACAATTTTGGAAAGGAACAAACCAACTGTTACCAATACATCAAGGCAAGAAGAACGGGCTCTAAAGGCACTGAAACAAGAAACATCGATCAAGATTCTACCTGCAGATAAGGGAAATGCCACAGTTATCATGGACACAACCACATATAACCAGAAGCTGGAGGAAGTCATGATAAAAGGAAAATACAAACGCCTACCAAGTGATCCAACATGTAAAATCGAAAGACAACTATATCATACATTGAAGAAGTACAAGGAATACCTGACAGATCGCGAAAGGACAAGTATAACACCACACTACAGCAAACCACCACACCTCTACGGTCTACCGATAATACATAAGGACAACATGCCACTACGACCGATAACCAGCTCGAGAGGCTCTCCGACGTACAATCTTGCCAAGCATCTTCTGCACATCATACAACCATTGGAAGGAAGAACACCATCTTATGTGAGGGACTCCCAACACTTTGTAGAAATACTCCAAAGAACACAACTAAACGCTGAAGATCGTCTGCTAAGTTTCGACATCGAGAGCCTGTATACTAACGTTCCAGTTGAAGAAGCATTGCAGGTAATTCAGGAGAAGTTACAAAAAGACGAACAACTGAAGAAAAGGACAGATCTTCCACTGGATGGGATAATGGAGTTGCTCACATTCTGTCTGAAGAACAACTATTTCCAAGAGAAGGAAGACTTCTACAAACAAGAAGAAGGCCTGCCTATGGGATCACCGTTGTCTCCGGTTGTAGCCAACTTGTACATGGAATGGTTTGAGTCAACTGCCATCGAAAGGTCAGATATTAAACCGAAGTTATGGCTTCGCTATGTAGATGACACTTTCATCATCTGGAACCATGGAGAGAGCCAACTAAAAACATTCTACAGTCATCTGAACAACATGCGACCTTCGATAAACTTCACGAAAGAAGAAAAGAGCAACAACTGCCTTCCATTTTTAGATGTTTTAGTAACGAGAAGAAACACCAAAATAGAAACAACAGTACACAGAAAACCAACTCACACAGGTCAATACTTACATTACACTTCAAACCACCCAACAGCCACGAAGAAAGGCGTCATCCGGACTTTAGTCGGCCGAGCTAGGAATATTTGTAACACACAAGAGGGACTACAAAGAGAGCTCAATATCATTAAACAATATCTATTAAACAACGGATACTCAAGGAAGCTAGTGGAAGTAACAATACAGGAAAATACCAACAGTAGAAGAATAAAACACGAAGAATCGCAGCATTTACTCATTCTGCCTTACGTCAAAGGAACATCAGATGGAATCAAAAGCATAGGTCAGCGATACAAGATCCAAACAAGATTCTCTAGGACTGCCACCCTCAGAAGTATCCTAACAAAAACTAAGCCCAGGAATGAATCTCAAGAGACAAAGGACTGCATCTACCAGATACCATGTCAATGTGGTAAAATCTATGTCGGAGAAACAAAAAGGCCACTGGAAGTAAGAATCAAAGAACATCGTCTCAACACCCATCGAGCAGAGACAGAAAAATCTGGAATAGCTGACCACGCATGGACGGAGCACCATAAAATAGCTTGGGACGACGCTAAGGTTATTGCCAAGGAACCGCATTGGTATCGAAGGAAATTCAAGGAGGCGGCATTCATCACCAACAACAGCAAAGTGTACAGCAAACCCAGCGTAGACATTAAACCAATCTGGCAGCCACTCATAAAAAAGATCAATAGACTACAACTGGACCGGACAACAAACAATGACCGACAAACAGCCACGTCAGCAGACCGGAATACCGCGCATCGGTAGCCAATCAGAACAGACCGCGCACAACGACACGTCACCGGACGGGGTATAAATAGGCATGAAAGGAACGTGTTCGCCAGTTCACCTGAAGACGATTGAAGATAGCACATCAATCGAAACGTCGTGATACTCAAAATTTTATAGACAATGGAAGTCCGAAATCAAACTTTTCATAAATCCACCTTGTCTACAAGTTTCAAACAACAGTTAAAGCACGCTGTTACACCACTGTGATATTGGTTAGAGATTACACCGTCTTCACAGGATTTAACTTGACAGGCTGTGACTATTAATGGGAACAGTGCACCCAACGTCATCATAAAGTTGTTCGAATACTGATAAGCACGATATAAGTTTTCCTCATTATACAATGATTATACGTAATTCGCCCGACCTAAAACCAACATGAACGAGATAACCAATCCGCGTTACGAAGGTTAGACCCTTTCATCCATCACTGCTAGTCATGGGAGCATCCCACTATTTCTTCAAAGGGTTCAGATAACACTACATTTGAATTTTATAATAGTTACTGTAGATTCACGAATAAGAATCGTAGATATGTGACGCATTTTGCTTCAATATCGAAGCATCATCGAACTTTTTGATGGTAGCGGCTAACGGCTCAGTTGTGAACTAGCTGAATAAGTACTGGACTGAGTATTTAACTGAAATTCTCCACTCTAGCATTATATTTTTCGTATTAAACTAGCATTCTATCGTTTAATTCCAGCTTATTTGTGCTACTGCATTTGCGTTCTAGAAACCCCCCATCAACTTCAAAACGTCTCAAAGATATTCTATTACTTAATTTTGTCTATCCTGCTGTTCTGTTTCTTAACAAATTTCAAAATTAGGTTAACTAAATACGTTGTAAGTAAAGAACAATAAATAAGCTATTAGTCCAGACTAAATATCGTCCATCGTCCTCAGTGCTTTACCACAGGTCCTGCATGTGAGACATCATTTAAAAAAATGTATATGCCAAACAAATACAGGCGAGTGACTCTTCTCTGGTATATGTACATGGCTATAGAGAGCTTCATCAACGTGCCAACTATCTGGACAATAACAGCACTATCAACAATAGCCATATTGCAATGAATAGATTCAAAGGAGATCCAGCTTATGACACCCACATGTGAAGCAGCACAATACAAGTTCATAGAGAATCCCGAATCGCCGCACTCAATATGTCCACTTCTAATCAAGCTTACTGTCTAAGGATGGCCACCGAGTTTATGCCAATGGTTGTGTGGTTCACCCAGAGATCAGCCCTTATTAATGGTGATGAATGGATATGCTTACATTGTGTTTACAAGCAGCACGGACGGTCCTCAGGGATATCTTCTTTTTATCACGTTCCTCTTAATATACACTAACGAACTATTGGAAACAACATCTAATTCAGGTTACACTTTCGCAAAAGACAGCATCTTTGTACCTTGTATGGAACCACGCAAATCACTACCATCTTGAAAAGTCTTACATCGACTTAACAACGTGTTATCCGAATAAGCGACGATTTGGTATCAATTGAATTTGGTTCTACAAATACAGTGTAGTTCCACATAGACAAGACTCAGACATTTATACTGATAAGAAAATCACCCGCTCGTCTGACTGCGGTTGGCCAGTGAGATCTTCAGATCCTACTCCGCTGGATTATTTTTGTAGGGATGTATGAAGGAAAAGGTTTATGCTGCACAGCCAACTACACCTAGGATGTAAAAAATAGGATAAGGCACGCTTTTGCAAGTATCAAATCCAAAAAAATAACCAAGGATTAAATGTTATTTTCGATAAAGAACGCAAATCTGCATAGATCAAGGTGGTGATTTTTTGTTACTTTATGTTGTAATTCTGTTTCGTATATGGTTTTCTTCTGAGCAAATAACGTATTATAATTTAAGCAATTTTTTTTATTTTTGGTGATTCGATATGTTATTAATCGTTTTTTATCCTTATACCTAAGGAGATTGAAAAATAGCAAATTAATTATGATTATACCGTTAAAAAAATTACCAGTGATTGATACAGTCTCATATCGTCAGAAAGGTCAATGTTTACATTTGATCGCATAAAGAAAGATACGTATTTCTATTTGACAAAATCAAGTTACTTCTGATTGAGATTCTCAGAATTGGCGTAGCGATTTCTCTCCACACAAAGTTAACTTGAATTTGGCCGTTCATGGTATGGTCATAGCCTTCTAGGTTTCATAATCACTGTGATATTATCTTTTTTCAGACATCGACTTATAGCAAAAAACAATTACGGCTGAACGTAATTTAATTTTAATACCATGTATGAATACACGAACTCCAGGTATCGCAGGTATTTTCGCGGTAGGCTTTTGTCGATCATGCGAAGAATGCCCTAATTGATCCAAGGTTTAAGCGAATTGTGACAAATTGTACGATAGCATGTAACATCGACAAGCAGCATTTGAAGTCTATCATGAAGTACGTCCCACATACCTTGTGTAGAAGACCACAGATTATGGCAGTCCAATCTATTCTCGAGAGGGTTGCATTCAGCAAAGCATAATTGATACTTCTGATAGTAAGGCAGGTACTGGAAGTTGGTTCATAATGATTAAATTGAAGTTTGGACATTATAGTGAGGTGATCTGATTTGTCAAAGCGGTATTTGCATATTTCTATAACGTGTGGGACGATTTAATAGCTGAGAGATACTGAAATTACGTAAGAGGGCTAGGAACGGAGCAGATGGAGAGTCTGTGGTAGGTATACCTACTCGACAAAGGTCAGCTAATAAACTAATTTATGAATCACCCTGTATAATTGTTGCAAATAGAGTTAAAATATTTTAGTCTTTTAGCTTTATTGACCCATCCTATATTAGTATCCAGACTACCTCCATCTTGTCCTGGGTATAAAGGTGTGTGGTGTGTGGCAAAATTGACTATTTATAGTGTACCGTATGCGCATGGTCAGAAATTCAAGCTAGGTGATATAACGAACAGCGTTGAATATAGAAGAAAACAGAAACAACGCTAGCTTAATTATTGCTTATTGGTCCTTTCCAAACGGCAATGTACTTGTTTCGCCGCCTATGGAAGAGAGTTTTCCATCCATCACTGAAAGCCGTAAACACGCATAGGGTTTGCTTTTACCGTAACGGCAGCCACCAGCAGGCTTTAGACTGCCCGTCTATTCACAATTTGATGTGTTATTTTGTACTGGATAGATTATGCAAACTTTGAATTGCGCTACACCTATTAGTACGATGCTATGTATAGGACAGCTTGCGGGCACGTTAGTGCATCGGTTCATACTGAAATTAATCTGTTGCTACCACAGAAACATAGTATAGAATAGTCATCTTGCGAGTGCTTTGATACCTTTGAATGACGAGGTAAATGGCATTAAATTATCTCCTGAAACATGTTGTTGTCCATAGTCAGTATCGTTTCTTCCATCTGATCAATTTAACTTTATAGGCCGTTCATATGAATCAGCTACATTAGTGTTTAGACAGTGTCTACAAAAAATATGGACATGCTGATTGATTCGATATTCATCAGGAATTGGACTTGACCTAACCTCACTTAATAATATGATGATATAGAATGGTCATCTTACGAGTGCTTTGATCCCTTTGAATGGCAAGGCAAATGGCGTTAAATTATCTCCTACAGCATGTTGTTGTCCACAGCCAGGATCGTTTCGTCCATATGATCGATAAGACTTTATAAGCGGTTCATATAAATTAGCTGCATTAGTGTAGATAAACTGAAAGATAGACCAACAGGCGGACCGACACTTTTCACAGTACGCAGTATTGTCGCAGCTATCGGGAGTCACTGAACAGTCACGTTCGCAGGAAGGCTATGTAAGCAAAACAAGATAAATTGAACCCATATTATTAATGCTAAATTCTGACAGGAGTATAATGATAGCTCTGGTATTAAGCCAGTTGTATATATCAAAAAGTACATGGTGCGCCTTTGGTGCTGGATTCTCGGTCAAATCAATCAAGCCGTATATGCAAATAATAGATGGTGCACTTTTGCTATCAGTCACAGCTCCTTTTCACAAAGTGAGTGCCGCTGACGGTTGAATAAAATCTTATATGGTGGTTCGTCTTCTCCTACGGAACAGTCTCTCCATTTCAAGTCAGAAGTTATAGGGAAACATACAGTACAATAGTTTACAAATGTTAATGAAGCAGATCGTCTCGTCGCGTCGTCAGATAAAACTATTAATCACTTTTCTGAAAAAGTGCCTACATATTATTTTGTGAACAACGTTACATTATTTAGAACAGATGATGTTCAGTCAGTTTTTATCGTTATTTAAAAAATATGGCACTGTTCGGGAAAATATAGAAGGTTAGGGTAACAATACGGAATTCAAACCAGATATCCAAGAACACCACACTTCGCAGTATCCTCACGAACACCAAGCATAAGAAAAAAAGACAACAAGGAGCCTGTACCAGGTGCCTCGTTACTGTAGCAGCATAGAAGACGGAGAAACAAAAAGATCCTTGCAAATGGTAGTTAAAGAACATCGAATTAACACACAGTGGACTGGAACAAAGAAATCTGGGATAACGGATCATACATGGACCATGCACCTCAAAGTTGCTTAGGACGACGCTAAAGTGATACACAGACAGTCACATTGGTATCACCGGAAGCTCAAGGAGGCGGCTTTTATTGCCAGCAAAGGCGATGTATATAGCAGACCCAGCGTGAAAATTAAGCCGATATGCTGATCATATCCAAAGAATTAAATATTGATAAAATCAATCTCGGAATTCAAAAAGGCACACTGAACGAGAATGACTGGAGTGCTATAGGTATATCATATTCTTTGTCATAAAGCTATGACAATGACTACAATGGGCAGACAGTCCCATCCGTGAAGGCGCGTCTTAAAGTTCAATAGGTGACTCATCCTGTCGATAGATTAGTGGACTGGCAAGTAACCTTTGAATTGTAAAATAGTGAATCAATGCATATACTGAGTTCATGGCGGAGTAGTAGTCAGTATTCACGTGAGAGTCAGAACATTTTCGTCATCTGGACATCATGGGTAACACTCATATAACATAGAGTGATGGAGGAAACAACATTCAGGAATTTCAGCAAACATTTGGTATACAATCATTTTTGTAAACACAAGTCAAATGTGTATGTGAGGACGAGATATCTCTAGTCTGTTAGTTGGAAGGATAAAGCCAATCTTACAAAAAATATAGATTTTGTCTTGTATTTTGTGATGAAATGGCAATGAATAAGATCCTCCTACTCATCGATCGAACCGGTCAGATGTATAATATACAGAAGGGAGACAAGACAACATAAAGTTACTACCAGAATAGCAGATAACTGGAAGCCAGATAAAATAGCTCCAATAATCAATAAAATCACAAAAAGCATCCTTAGATGGATGCTGATAAAACTCCACCCTAACAAACCCTCAATAAACTTTCTCTTGCGGAGTTCGCATTATATTTTGCTATATACATTGATTGTCTTTTGTGACCAAGTTTAGATGGTATAAAACCGGAAGCGAATATGGACTGAGGACGTACAAATTTTTTTAAAGATAGCTTCACACAAAGGCAGAAAGACTGTCGCGATCCATAAGCGCTGCGAGAGGATACATATCTATTTTTCTAGATTGAATATCACAAGCAAAATACAGTTACCAGCCACTAGATATTTAAGATATGAACTGTTTATTATTTATTTCTAACTTCTATGATTATTAGTTTGAGTATTCCAATACTTTTCCTATATTTTTTTTAATGTATCATTTTACTTCACCATTATCCAATAGGGCGGGTATTATAATCATGAAAATGTCGAAATCGATATATTACAGTTTCCTGGTAATCATAGCATATAAATTATGAAAAACCATGGTCCTCATTTCCGTGGGTCCTTCAGTTTGTCTGTCCTGCTATGTGTTCGTCTGTCGGTCTGTACTGTACGTCAATCCAACTCGAAAAGTATTATTTAGATTGTGATGAAATTTTTAAACTATAATTACTATACCAAAGATTACAATGTATCATAGTTTTTGGAAATCGGTACAGTGACAGCGGAGTTATTGTTGAAAAACAAAAAAATATCATTCCATACTCGTTAAGTCTTGGATGATTGTTCACAAATGTTTCTTCAAAGTACAGCAATTATGGTTCATTTCTCATAGCTGGAGCCTTATTCACAGCATTTTAATTAGATGGGGATCATAAATAATATAATATTGTAGTATACAATAAGCTCAATTTAGCATCTTAACGATTGGCAAGAAGTATGCTGAATCTGTATTTCACGTGCTGTGGTATCAGTTAATTAAACATTTTGATTGGATGTTGGAACTATTGATGCACCTAAATTAAGTTTTTAAAATCTTAGGATTTATGGATATTTTCGATATCTCAAAAAATTTTGAGAATTTTTGAATTAAAGTTTTTTTATTTCAATTCTAAAAGACCAATGAATCCAAAACTAGATCAAACCATTTCTTTAGCGTGCACAGTAGGTACAGCGTCACCTACTCACACCGTTACTTATTTTCTCGCTATAGCGAAATCTAGATAACTTAGTAAGCAATCTCAAACCAGCAGATAAAAACCACATAAATCGCCGACAAGTAATTCTCACAAACAGAAATTTTAATTCTAGTTTAAAAATGGAACAAAGTAGAGCAGTCATCCCATTTTCATTAAAACTGCAATCTCAACGTAACAGTTCGTTACACATTCAACATAAACACATTTTTCGAGATCCAGTTCTCTGGCAAATAATGCCAGCGGAAACAAAACAATGAGCTACGTAAACAAGATATGAGCTGTATTGCCGTCGCTGACGTCCTCCATTTCTCTGCTGTGGCATAAAAGCTTCTAAAGAGCTTGGATAAACTATTATGTTCTGGTTGTTGACGGCGCCAGTCTGACCATGGTCGTTCACCTATAAATGTCGCAAGGACACCAAGGCGAGGTGCATCAATTCGCGTGTACGAGGATCAAATGCATCAGAATGGTACTTTTAGTGTTCGAAACTTAGAATGGATGTGCTGCCATTGAGTTTTGAATAGAATGGTACTGCCTGCTAAAACGCGTTCCTGAAAATATTAGGGACACTATAAATTTAGATTATAAGATACAGTGAAATCAAAGTTATATCTTCCTTTTTGTTTAGCGAGCATAAGTAATAACTAATTGAGTTTAACAGCAAGTTACCCATAATATACCTTCAAGGACAGCCCATAGATCAAAACCCATGATATAACTAAAATTGAGCTTGGGTTTATTCATAGAAAATTAAAATAATAATATACCTTCCCATAAAAAATGGAGTGTTTGACACATGCATCTTTTCCTGAAGATTTTTTTGGATATTCTTACAATACTCCCGAACATAGTGCGATAATCGTGTACTCACAGCTGTACCCGAACGAGATAAGATATTACTCATATTCTGTATTTTTTCCATCTTCAGGTTAGCTCCCAAGTCACACTTCAGGTGACTTGCTGTTCAGATAAATTAGAACTCAACTCTCTTTTTTGATCTGATAGCTGAGTTACAATATAAGTTGAATTTTCAAAAGAAACTTCGAAACGTCACACTTTATAGAAAGTGTACATAAATGTTTATCTCTGGCCTTTTATTATTAATGTTAATGCATGCCACGTGCGTTATAGTATCGTATCAGATTTAGGACTTCCATCTTGTACATACACTAATTTGCCTATCAGAGGGAGTGATTAATGATATTAATTGTTAACGTGTAAACAATACTGATGACTTTTCAAAAATAACTGGAAGTCACAGCGACCATGAACTAAACTAGGCACGTTTATTCACATTTTTAATGTGCGAGGACATTACTTCCTGATTTCGAGCTATTGATTTGCTCGAAAAACAATCTTGCAGTGTCTAGCGTCTAATTTTGTTAACGTCCGATCTTGAATCGACCCAATGTATGGCGTTCAGCAACAACGTTCGTTAGGGAATCAACACTAAGTAAACAAGAAGCATAATAATGACAATAAGACAGACTATGTCTGAAAAGGCACTTTAAAGATTTTACCTTCAGATAAGAAATTGTATGTTCCACACAAACTTTCACAAATAAAATTCTCTTTCTTTCAATGACGCGTTTCGATTTATATTTAAATCATAGTCGGCGTCGGTCGAAACAAATTATTGTAGCCCTGCTGTTGGCCATTTTCAACATTGACCCTTTTACCATCTCGCCTAGGAGCCATGCCGTTACCGAGGCAGGAAATAATTAATTAATGAGCTGAAACAGAACTAAACTCAATATGTATACGAGTATAATATATTTTTCAAGGAAACCTGAGATAAGCGTCACCTTCAAAATGATTGAACAAAGTTTATCTTAGGTAGAACCGGTATTTGATACATTTAATTTTTTGTGCACACATAAAAATAAATTCTCAGATCAAGAATATGTGCTTACATTCAAGTATACCGTATCTTCCTATATGCGCAAAGCTATATTAATCTTAGAATAGGAATACTGTATCTTTAATCGTATCGAGTAAATTTGAGTCAATATATTATTCAATTCAAACCTGGGAATGTCTTGGTAGTAAGAATACCAAAATCTCAAATTGAGCATAGGTATCATAATCTTGGCACAAAACAGAGAAACTCTGATCTATAAGAAGAGTATAGTGTTGACTGAAGGATTTCATGATCTTGGCGCAATTATTTCAACGTCATAGTATAATTCCTATTTCAAGTTTGAAAGTTGTTGTACATATAAACAGAATATGAAAATATGTACCTGTGATCAAGCCACCATTTGTAATAGAACCTATTCACAACTCACATATCACATTACATCAACACCTGTACACTTGAAGAGATCCTCGCAGCAGTCACAACCCCAACTTTTTAACAGCTCATTTATCCTGAGAGGTGCTTCATAAAAATTAAATCCAATAGAAACTTACGGGCGCGGAAACAGACGCGTACTGCTGCCGTTGACGGATATGACGATGCTAAACAAGTAAATGAATTGCTTGGACGGAATCGCAAGTTGTTCGTATTCTTGATTGAAGTATACGGAACTCCGTTGGAAAATATGATAACCTCAAAAAAATGGAATACTTGTTAGAAAAGCATTGAAATCTAAGTTGTGAAGAAAATTATATTTTTCTTTTGAGTATGTTTCTTTAGAATGAGTACTGAATTCCAAAATATACTTTTCTTGGTTCATATCAATAAACATTTCCTTATCAAGTAAATTGTCTTGGAGTAAGGTCAGATATTCTTGTCGTGAGTATATCTTTACAAGAATATCGAAATTCTTGGATTGAGAATTTCCATTTATGTATGTGTGTGTAACATTTTTTTTTGCTTGTTAATTTTTAACGAGATTTGGAGGAATAGAAGCATAAATGTACTTAGGTCATATTTTTTATTTATTAATTATTTTATATAGTACATACTAAATAGTTATGTAACTTTTAGTTAGTTACGGTTTAAAAATATAAGTGATAAGTGAAGTATTGGAATAAAAAATATGGAATAGAAATTGTATTATAAATTTTATCAATATTATTTCTTGTGTATGTAAAGTACCTATATAGGTACCTCTATAAGAATCCCGAAATAAAAGAACATCGTTAAAACTTTCAATCCTGATTTCTCATTCACATCTCATCTTCAACCTTCGCCTACCAATATTAAATTGAATTCCGTCAACAAATATTAAATACAACATGATTAAGTATAAAAATGAACCAAGTTAGGCCTTTTTTTACTTAGGACTCTTAGATTATAAGAATACTATTAACCACTTTTTTATGGAGCCACGAAAATAAGGGCAATAATACAAATCACTTTTTACTGCCAGACTATTTAACTTACGATTGAGGACATCACATAAGTCGAAGTGCTATGAAATACTTCATAAACAATAGTAGCCTGATGAAATGCTTTTGAAGCAAAGATGTGTGTGATTTGACACAATCTCCCGCCCTCCATAATGATGACGCCCATGATATTCTCCTCAAAATTATACAGAATGGTAAATTCTATAACAGCGTCCCCTCTGCAGACCAAAGTTTGCCCGGTTCTTGTAAATCAATTATAACTACGTAAGGGGGCGACAATAGTTCCACTTCTCCATTGAAGCCATAATTTAGACTTGCATGTTGCGTAACTCTGTAGAATGGTAGCATTTCTGTGAATATTATCAATTTCTAAGGTTATTCAGAAATTGTTGATATTATACGAGCACCATCAAGTGACATTCTGAAAATTAATTATACAAGGTAAAATGTAACGATTTATCAAATAACTACAATTAAACGACATAACTGGTGGAAGAACAAAGAAGATTGCTGCTGATATTTTAAGAGGAATAGTTGTCAATATACTTGATATTAATCAAGTTTACGCTATTATTAGTATAACAAATTACACTTTTCATATACCAAATGAAATGAGCCTAACACCTTCTGCTGTAACAATTATTGCAGATATAATAATATCTATCTATCAGATATCTATCATTAGCCTCTACCTCTACCTGACGATCGCACGAAGGGAAAGCGAGGACTATAGTGAGTCGCCTAAACTATTTTTTGGAATACTTCAATACTTCCAAAATGATGACCGATTTTAGGATTTGTTACTTCACATTCCAAAAAAATATCATGTTTTGTTATTCTCTTCCGTACGTCCTCTATACTTCGTACACCGTTTTAAATCATCATGGACTGTATATAAACTTCTAAATTATTATTTTGGAATATAACATTAAATGCTGCATGAACTTCATAAACTTATAAGTGTCATATTTTCATGTAATGCTATGAAACTATAGGAATGAAGCTTATCTGTCAAAATATAAGAATGACTAGACATACACTATTATTGTAAACTTTTCAGTAAATATGTAAATTTTGAGATTTTTCAAAAGGGATATAATAGCGCATAGAAACTGAGCGCCTCACATACATTTTTAGAGGAAATTACTGATGCGGCGTAAACGTCTTTCAAATATCCTCTGTCTGGTTACAAAATCGCGTCTCCGTTTAAATTAGATGGCATTAATAACAGGGTGCAATATGAAACTTTTTCCATTTAATAAGGATTTCCTCGACACAATGGCGATTATATCCAGTGGCTTAACCGAAGTGTAAAAAGTAGTCCATAAGAACCGAGGAATGTTAAATTTGATTCGGTAATGGGATGAGGGTACAAGGGGGTTAAGGCTTATGTACCAGTATATAATCGCAAATGTACACCTACTTATGAATGTAACCTATTTTCAATTCATTATATCTTTCGCTGACCGTTAATTGAATCCACATACGTACAAATTAATGTTTACTCAAGTTCTTGCTTCCTCCAGAGCGTTTATCAAGGTACAAAATAATGAAAACATAGATCATGAAAATATAATGACAGTAATACTTATATTTATAACTGTTTCGAGGGTAATAGTTCTACTGTTTTCAACAAGACCTCGGTATGGACTATTATGAGAGGCTACAGATGATCGATTTCCATTTTTGATAAGTCCAAAAAAGGAAATAATGCACCGCCACACTGAGTACCATCAAGCTGCCCGTTCTGTGCAATAAAGTTAAGCATATAGCAGTGCGATTCCAAGGAGCAAAACAGTACGCCACATTTGGAATCCAAGAATAAACCATAAGGAAGCCAGAATAAAAACTTATGGAACATCTGTAGGCTTGGAAAACATTGACTAGTTCTTTTCACGAAGCATGCTCAACCAAACTGGGTCGCAGTCTGCTGAGGAATTAGACATTATAAAGGCAGGTCTTTTCTTTTGGAATTATTATTCTTATATTACACAAAGAAGATAATACAATTTACTCTAAGACAATTCACTTGATAAAAACATCATTATTAATTTGTACCATGATCTGGGTAGCCTTTATTAAAAGTCAAATCTGACAATCCGACGATAATTCGAATATAAATCGAAAGGCAATACTGAAAGAAAAAGATTTTTATTTGTGAAACTGAGTGTTAAATACACAATCCCTTTATTTGTACTATTTATCTTTTGTTCATATTGTGTTCAAGATTTCATTTCATATTTGGCTTGAAAGTCTGTTCATAATTTCACTTGAACAGGAAGGGAAGAGATTGCTGAGAAACCTTACTTGTTGCCTTCCAAATGGTATTTTACTGAGTAGTTCTATGCCACCCTTTACTTAGTAGTACTTATATAATCAAATATTAATGGTATTAAGATTTATAAACATCATTATATTTGCATGTTTGATTACTTGTGCGGGATAACCTACTTTAAGTATAGTAGGCTAAATAAAAAGACATTTATACATATGAGTTGCTCCTAAAAATCGTTTACTGCAAATCTAACATACCTTAGAATTGCTAGAAAGATATAGTATTCAAAAAGGCACTGTTCAATGGCCTACCCTCATTTATATACAGAATCTTGGATAAAGCATAATTAACCAAAATTGGATTATAACTAAATCCAAGCCCACTACACTAGATACCAGTGGCGCTACTGTCGTGGATACAAATGTCTGGAATTTGATAGATGATGGGATATTATTTGGAACCCGGAATATAATTCTTCGTCGTATTGCGACGAGCGTCCTTAAATGTCATTTCTCAAACCGGCTAGCCCTAAGAAGAATATTATTTGGGAGGACTTTTTTAAATTATAGTGATAAAAGTATTCACGATATCCTGAACAATGATATATCAGAAAGAACAAATTAACTGGCACGTGTGCTGACCGGATTTTTTTGTTTGAATATGCCTATAATAATTGAGAACATATTAATGGTACTAGAATCAGGTGCGCTCAACATCGAATACTTATACTATACTATATAAGCCCATTTTTGCCAATCAGATTGGCTAGAATGAAGAGTAGGGTATTATGCAGTGGACCTGAATTCATGCTCAGTGTTAGCAGACGTCAGATTAGTAGTAGTAGATAGATGACTGCAAGCAGGCTAAGAGGTGCATAGCAGACTCTGACAAACATCGCGAACTGTGGCGGTTGAATCGGAATAGGAAATCACTCTAACTTTTACTAAGGATTCCCATGGACCATTACAGCCAGTTTTCATTTATAGAGGTGAACTAACTGACTGAAGAAGTGCTGGGGAGGGGGACGAGACTATATTATAATATAGATAAATGAATGAGTATCAAAAATGCTAAAAATATGCTGTTATCACTTTTGACATATGAAGTACCACCTTTCACAAGTAATGTTCTTATCATCGCCATTCATCTCTCACATTTCCTTTCACCACAAACATGAGAACAATGCCTCTAAGGCTAAGCAATTATCCGGCCACTGGAGCGAGTATATGTATTTTTTTATAAGATGTCGCGTGGTTTCATCGCGTTGGAAATCGTTCAAAGGATTACTCGGATGAATTAGAATTCGCAACTATTTTGGCATAAAAAGGGGGGGGGGGGAAAGGAAAGTTTGGAAGGTGAAAAAGATTTGACACATTTTTTTTGGGTTTTTTCACTCCCTAATTGAGGCTACTCATGGAGTTATCTAACTACAAGTGTTAAAGAAACCAAGCTATTAAAGGAAAATTCAATGATTTTTATGATATTTTTAATGTCTTTTCCTGTATGTTTGGAAATAAACTACTTAAATAAGAACTGCATTTGATTTTGTGATTGATAATAAATGGAAACCCACTATAAAATTTTTGCATCTTGTCAATTAGTGTGGCAGATCCATATGGCCATGAGGACCATCGTGTTACTATAATTGGGTGAAACACTATTGGTACAATATGACGGATGAAGAAGTTGTTTATATACGTATCACTCACTAGTTAATTCATGTCATCTAATGTAAGAAAATGCAATTTTCTGAACAGAGCCTGCTATTTAGCTAATAATTATTTTTAAGGTAGACAATTTATTGGTGATGTAATTTAGAGTTTTTCAAGCAGACGAAATTAAAAATTGATGTCTTTCCTTTACGGAATGATCTCCCTAACATCATATATGTAGGCATTCGAACGACATAGCATACCTATTCAAAATTCTAGTCACAGAAAGTAATAAACATAGCGTCGATCGCTTGTAATAAAATCTGATAAATATAAAGTCAAATGCTCTTGGTAGAGCAAACAAGAATTTATTTGCTATAGCCTCGCCATATCCAGATAAATTTTCATGAATTGTGAGGTAATTGGCCGTTAGACATTTATTCCAGAATATAACTTCAGATGTAATTTATTGTGGTAGGGTTTAAGCTGTTCAACACCCTGTATATAATTTCACAATTTCTATTAATGCTCAATTGCGATGTATAAATGAAATTATATCTTGAATATAGGACTACTTACCATTAAAAGGCATTAGCTCAGTGAAAGATGGATTAACTTACCTGGAAAAAAAGCAAGAGTCAACACAATGCATTCTTAATCGTTAGTAATGGTGTGTAGTAAAAAACATTCTAAAATTTGAATACAAGTATGCAATTGATAGTTATCTGAGTGATAAAAAGTTTCACCAACTAAGTGTAGTTACTCCAGAGTAAGCCTCCAAGAAATTTGTTCACTACACCTTGAAGTGAGAACTTCACGAAATCAGAAAATATACAAAAACATATGTTTATGATTCGATACTTTTTGTCGTTTGCTAATAACTTCGCTGACATTACAACCAATTTCAAAAACTGGCTTTAACAGCAGTACGTACTCCAAATATGAGCCCACATTATATCACTTTCCAAATTGGGTGCTGCGGTTTCTGAGGAAACGCGGTGACAGGCGAACCTACCGATAGAAATGGGTGTCAGAGAGTTTTTTGATATAGTCTAAAAAATGCCGCCAAGTAGATTATTCCTGTACTTCACACACACAATAGTATCAATTTGAAAATTAGGATATGAATCAAATTTTGGAACGTGAAGAACAGAAATCCAAAATATATTGGAGCTACTGAAAGATATCATAATTTAAATGATATAAAAAATGCTGAAACTTTGTTTTGCAACATCAACTTGATTAAAAGTTCTAAAATCCGATAATAATATGTAGTAAACTGATATCGCTGCACATAAAATACAGAATCAACCTACATGGCACTATTTTTCGTATCTACAATTATCCTTATAAAGGGAGAATGCGGTACTGAGTAGTGGTAGTTGTTAAAACAAAAAGGACAGTGCTAAAGTAAACGTGGCAAACTGGCAGAAGCAGGGAGCACCTATATCTCTCTGTATTATATTTAAATTATATAATGCGTATGCGACTTTTATGTTCGTTAGTATTACTTAAGCACTGGATTAGGTATTCCGAGCACCACAGCACGCGCTGTTATATGGATGGAACCTTCAATATTATTTTGCTGCTGGAGGAATATTCCAAAGAGTACAAAAGTACCAACGGTGTCAATATTTTAAGGATTTCTCTCTCACCACCCACCACTTCTCATCCCAATTTAAGTGCCTCCGATTGATTTTCAAAATGATCAGTGACCTTGGAAACATCCAAAAACCAAGTTTGGGCGTTTTTTTTGTCTTTTGGCGGTAATTCCATCTCCACAGACCAGAATCCCAAAAACTGCGATGCTTTTCCACCCTCTTTACAGTAGCAACCTGGTGTGTAAGTTTCAGCAAAGACCAAAAAGTACTTTCCTAGTAATAGAGGGGCCAAGGGTTACTGGACAGATAGACAGACCGACCGTCATAAAGATAGACACACCGAGAGTAATGAGTGGAATGGGTTTTCGTGATTTACATGTCATGAAACATCAAGGGAATATAATATCTTGAATTCGAAATATTTCGCGATTACACTGCTTCCTCGCATATTGGCGTGGAAAGTACAAACGTCAAAATTACTATAGTCTAAGATCCAATAGAACTTGACCTTCACCTACCTGCTTAGTGCTTAAGAGTGATTTAATATCAATTCTAGTATGTTGGAAAACATTTTTCGAAAGGGTTGCCGAAGAATTTCCTGGCCAGGGTAATTTGGATTGCAATCAAAAAATTGATTTTCAAAATTAATTTTGACTATCAGATACATGCAGCTGTGCTATATCGACGTGGAAATAATAGATGGTTTCTACTACTTGCACTTGAACAGATAATTTATGCCACAAACGATTGAAAAAATTGCAGTCTATACTTGATACAATCAAGGTGTTGACTATTTTTGCTTTTAGTCGCTGAATTGGCAAGCCAAATTTGAGGGTTCGGAAATCTTGTGCATATTTCCTAACAAAATAACCAAAAAGTCGGTATCAGAGGCTTTGATTAAAATTTTTGACCCTGGTGCGGACTTACAAGCGTGAAAAATGATTCTCCTATTCGCTTCTTCATGATTGTATTCATAAATAACTTCTTCAGTTTTCTTAATGAAGTTTTGCTCAACTTGAAAAGAAAAGCATCGATTTTGAACAGTAAATTTTTTTTTTGTTTTTGAATATTGTGATTAGATTTTTATTCTCCCAATAATCAGCAAATAATTCCACTAAAGCGTCTTTAAAACGATATTTTTTGAGGCGTTGCTAAAAATCTGAATGCTTTATTTGTTGAAGTCCTGATATTATATACGGAATGTTGAACTCTTTTCGATTTTGACGTTCAGAATCTTTAATGGACGGTGATAAATACCGGTCGAAAATTAAATGTATTTCTCCCGCATTAGTTGAACAAATTCTGATAAGTATTGACTCTGCAATTTTTTCAAATGTTTGTGGCATAAAGGATCCGTTCAAGTGCAAGTAGTAGAAACCATCTATTATTTCCACGTCGATATAGCACAGCTGCAATGTCCCGTCTTTTTCTATCGCACGGTATAGCTTGCTCGGACCTCACTGTCGCACATTCTCGCTCGCACGAATATTTAGATTTAAAAAAAATCAGCAACCGTAATTTTTGCCAAGTTTTATTTAGGCAACCTTACACCATTGTGTTGGGAATAAAATTATCTTTAATTTGATATAAGATTCATTGACTAAGCACATTAGTGAAGATTAGTCATTGTGATCATCTGTTTAAACCTGGCAACCCCATAGTTTGGCGAAGGTAAAAAATAGGCAACCAAACGACTGCATCATCTACAAACATAGTACTTTTGATTAGTACTTAATTTTTTCATTTTTCTGATAGTCGAAATTAATTTTGAAAATCAATTTTGTAATAGCTAATCAAAATTAGCCTGGTCAGGAAATTTTTCAGCAACCCTTTCGAAAAATGTTTTCCAACATACTAGAATTGATATTAAATCACTCTTAAGTACTAAGCAGGTAGGTGAAGGTCAACTTCTCTTGGATCCTCTACTACTAAGATTACTCTCCTCCTCTATCCATCATATATAATTTGATATCGAAAGTAGGTTAGTCTAAGAATTTTTGGAAAGAGAAGAGCAGTGTTTGATCGCTCAATCCTCTGGGATATTCTCACGATACTAACTTGCGAAAGAAATCGTGAACGATGGTGATTCCACGTTGTTTTTATCTCGAGAGCCTATCTGAGCGAATATTCATTAGACCCCACACTTTAATTTATATTTTTTGGTTTCCTTCCTCCCCAGGCGAACGTAATGAAAATGTAACATACAGACAGACACAGACGGACAAAAATGAGTAGCACAGCTTTTCAAGATCACAAAACAACAAAAAAGTATTTTTGCAACTCCGACGATGCGACCGTAATAGTTATCCGTGTCAAGTAAAAGTGATATTACAAATTCTCATTTAGATAATCCTAACAAAACGTATATGATTAAGAGTATAGCTTGAAATTTGTTGATGGCAGAAATATTTCCAGATGAAAGTTGTTATTGACAACAAACATATGTGGAAGTTTCAACTTGGACTTACATCTACATCATTGAATACGTCCAGTGATCATTAGGAATCCACCTAGAAGCACTGAATTATAAAGCGGTGCATCATTTAAACGCCTTTCGACCTCAAATAATTTTCCATACAAACTCTGTGAAGGAAGGGGCAAAAACTTTTGAGGAATACCATCTTACGGAAGAGCTCCCTTTTTCCACTTTCGCGGAATTGCTCCTTTCTTGAACAAAAAGCGACGACCAGCGATTAAAGCAGAACCAGCGAACTGTAAACTAGACGAAGCTCAAGGCAGGTCTAGCTACTAGTAAATCTCTATACGGTAGGAACGCCGCATCCGTCGTTAGTTAAGTATGATATTGGGATGGACAGGTATTGAAGGTAAATTCAAGAGGTGTCTGACATCTGATTCAGATGACGATCACCACATGCTTTTAGGATCAGGTTAGGTATTTTCTGAACGTCAAAATAATATATACATATAGTCCATGCGTTGTAGAGATGTGTTAGCACAGGGATAAGTTGAAATCTGGGAGTTATAGCTACATAATGCTGTAACATTCCGCCAATTCGCACTTAAAATTACCCTAAATTGGCGGTTTGAAGTACGCTATCTACCAGAGCCTCTTTATAAGCGAAGACCGTGAATATTGAATAAGAGTAGCCGAAATGAAAAAATGTGCTGTTATTCGGCAATATAACCACAAAACTACATAGTCAAAATATTTTTTTTAACTCCCTTACGTACCTGTGGTATTCTACGAACTGTAACATCCATCACCAATGAGGGTTTATTGCGAGTCGGAAGGACACGTCATGTTCAAGAAGATAGGTCAGACAACGTATATTAGGAATATGTATTAACTCATTACTTGGTCTATCGTCTTCGCTATCTATAAGCTTTCATATCTGTCTACCTTTTTAAGATTTACTCTACTGTAAGCTAATTTTGAGTTGCTCAAATTTGATTTATGCTATGTACATTGAATGTGTTGAATTTTTCCTTAAATCTAGTCCTAGTGGATCTCTTACTTTGTCCCATGTGAAATTCACAAGTTAATTTCGTATACTCCGCACCTAAGTTTGTCAACCTAACCATTCACCAGACTGAATCGTAAGCCCAAAACACTTTATATATCTAAGATGATGAAAAAGGTATTGTATTTCTATTTCAGTTTGAAAAGTAATTTAATTACAAAATGGTTTCATCGGAGCTATGTTTATAAACAAATACTTTTACAATCTTGCTGTCATATCCATTAACTTACTATAGTCACTTGTTTGGTGATTCCCTTCTCCCCTTGAAGCCTTGCCTTTGTCTAGCAGGCTTTATAATAGCTAGCCAAGATGGTGTGTTTAACTCCTTGGTCTCTTGTAGTTAGGTAATGGCAATCAAAGGACTAAATAGCTATAGAGCATGCCGATAGACATCAGAGACATTTATGCAATGCAACTTCTGTGAGCCTATGGCTGAAGGTAAGCGCAATTTACATATACCGATACGACGCAGCTCTGCGAGTGCTATATTATCATTTGAAATACTCCTACCATATAGATAAGAAAACTGCCGATACTACGTTCCTAGGGATAATAAGTCCGTCGTGTAGAACGATTGATGCAAGATTTTTGGAACTGCTTTTTCAACACACTCGTGCTATTGCAATCTGATAAGCCCGTCATAGTCACCATCCTCGGTTGTTTTCGTTTACGTAGGGCACACCACCTGCGAACCCAGTGGTTGCATACTTTTAGGCGTGGGGAGCAGCTGGAAGCAGAACAGCGGCTCTGTGTAGTTGAGGACAGGCTGTATACATCTCTTCCATTTTTTTATTAAAATAGTGAATCAAGGAAACATTAAAAAACTTGTATGAGGAAGAATATTTATCAAAATATGAATTTTTCTGCAAGTACACACACACACACACACATATATATATATATATATATATATATATATATATATATATATATATATATATATATATATATATATATAGAAACAGCAGTCAGTCAATCTTCAGACATCAAACAGTAGATATAAATTAGCGTAGAAATTGTTGTGTTATTGATTGACATAAACTAGTGTTTTAAGAAGGTTCTAGCAGCTCAGAATTCGCTGGTAAGAGCAGCAGCTTCCATATCGATCATAGTGGTGGCTTAGCACTAGTTCCTGAATAGGGTCGCCTCGCCTTGCGCGAAAGGTGAATAATGAACTAGACATACGAGATCCTAATGACAAACTTGTTTCACGAAAGAGGGTATTTGCTATTCAGATGAGAATCCATTGTCTGACTGATTACAGTACTGAAATGAAATGTCGGAATCACTGTATCAGATATTATCCTTCGCACACTGGTTTGAAATCATAACAATTTGTTCTTCCTCGTGTTACTTTACTGTTCGCAAAATAATATGAGAACTCGTGGCGAAGTTTAAAATCTAATCTAGATACCAACATACTAAAAACAAAAGATAAATATTAATCACATTTTTCAGCCTGAATGAAGAAAAATGTAAAAGCTTTTCCGCAGTCTATGAACTCATTTATATATGTCAAATGTTTGGAGAAGCGTCATTTTTTTTAATTATTCACAAGTTTTGCTTAGTGAATGATGCCGAATTAACGGCACATCGTAAAAGGCGTTTTCGAAAAAGCTTCATTTTTCACCGTTAGGCAGTCCAAGTTGTTTGAACCATGACTACGTAATGGTTCCGATGGGCGAGGTTACTCTGTGCAACACTCAGAGATAAATGTTGACATCACACCTTTACCTGGGTTAAGTATATTGTTATCTTCTTCTATCTGTCCTGTATTTAGTCATGCAATCAGGCTGAATCGTTATTTTCTACTAGATGTGTTAAAGGAATCGTCTCTTCTTTCAATCTTACTATGATTTAAGGTTTGATCAAGCTGCTACCATTGAGCAGAAAGTATCTACTGATTGTCAATTTATGCAATACCATATAAGTTACACGAGTATAAATTACGAGTTTAAAATAATGTTTACCCTTGCATAAAGTACGTGCAGATTAAAATATGATTCGAATGAAAGCTTATTGAATTTATGGTTAACAATGCAGAAATCCAACCGGAGCGAGCGGAATAAAGTGATAGGAATTCCATTTATTTTTTTCATTATATGAACAAATGAAATGTCCGACCACTGCGATGTTCTTTTCGATTTTAACATTCAACATGTAGCGGAATAAGGCTGAAAATATATGAATAATAAAACTAATATAGATAACTACACTTTTCAAGGGTTGAGTGAAAGTATCCATTGTTATATTTATTAAATATAAATCGTGGCACTGTATTCGTGAAACTTGATAATAATACATATCAGTTAATATTTACGTATATACAAACTTTAATTCATGCCCTAACATTTTACAAATTGAACTTGTCGTGTTTTAAAATATTCATAACCTATCTCTTCCAAAAAAAAAAAATTTGCTACGCCTCAAAATGCGTACAATGATTAGAAGCTTCAGAAAATGAAAAAGAAGTTTTCTAGCGAAAAACTATTTGGCTACGTCCAAGAAAGAATTTCACTTAAAAAAAGTTAAGTTCAGGTAAGTTTTGACAGCTTTCTATTTTAAGAGGGGACTCTACCTAGAATAAAAGGCGTTTTTTGAATGGGTTTCCAATATTTCGTTTCCAGCACTCATTTTACAAAAGACTGGTCGATATTTCATTCGAAGCGGTTGATTTTGAACATATTGGAAATATTTTTATTCACGTCATAGAGAAAGGACGGCTCTATGCTCGTGCGAAGCCCTTCTCTTGATATTTTGATTAATTTGGTCATGAAAAGGTTTAAGAGTTGTCCGAAATGGGTCCACAAAATGTTAATATTCATATGGCAATATCTAATACTTTGGATCAAAAATGGCTTCGCTCGAGCACAAAACCAACCTTTCTCTATCATTTGAAAAAATGAAATCGCTCCATTATCTTGAAAAATGAGCGCTGAAAAGGAAATATTGGAAACCAACGAGAAACGCTTTTTATTCTAGTGCAGTTTCTCCGCTGTCAGAAGTTCCGGATGACGTAGTTAAAATAAGGGTACGAATTTTAAAAGTAAATTACACCAAAAAGATATGTACTAATTCCAACAAGTTATTAACAACCACCACTGGACTCCATTTCGTGGTTGTATGTTCAGTGGTGTTAGAAAATATTTCATCTTCTTTATCATAATAACCGATCAATAGCGTGAACACGTGAAATCTACTGGGAATAGGTGGAAATTCAGGATTGGAGCGTTTTAAAAGTTGGTATAGGGAACTATTGTAGCGTTATTGTCAATTTCCATCCGGGATTCACAATTCCTCGCACCTACAATAGCGAAGTGCATCGGTGGAAAATGAAACAGCAGCGGCAATGATTTGAATTTTTATAAGGAAACTACGTACGACATTGGACAGCATTCATCGGAAGATTGCTATATTATAAATCCATGCTTCAAAATTATTCCGGCTTACAGACGCAGTAGAAATGTTTTTAACACGGTTTTTTAGCTTGACCTGTATGTATGCATCTATCATGATAAATAACCTCTTTAGGATAAACATGTACCTGCAAAACTAAAAAACAGCAGTAAAAGATTCTGCAACGAACTCAGTGTCGATATGTATAAAAATAATGTATTAATTCTTCTGTGCTCGTTTTATATCCGTTAGATAATTCAGTAAAATATGAAGGTATCGTTCACCAGAAACATTTTACAGATATGACCTAAATCTCTTGGTCTGTCGGTTTGTCG
This sequence comes from Bruchidius siliquastri, assembly GCA_949316355.1. Taxonomy (NCBI): domain Eukaryota; kingdom Metazoa; phylum Arthropoda; class Insecta; order Coleoptera; family Chrysomelidae; genus Bruchidius; species Bruchidius siliquastri. The sequence goes on from OX438533.1 coordinate 22,948,832, forward strand.
CTCTGTCCATTAATCCTTTCTAAGCTTCTATGGAAATATAATGCAAAAACATTTTCTGGCATACTCAACATTATTATTGTATTTTACCGAAAAGTCTCTGCCAAAATCATGTCATAACAAGCAGTCCAGAAGCAATTATAGAATGTATAGTGGCCAAGAATGAATGGTGTTTATATGAAAAGCCTCTCCAATTTCAGACTGTTGATAAAGCAACAGGAGATACCCCCTTGAGCTTCACTTAATCTCCCGAACAAAAGCCACTTATACTTTGTTTTCAAATAATACCTTTCTGACTAGGAACTTTTTGTGTTGTGTCGACCGTCTCTCTGGATTATTCCTCTGTTCTATGCAAATTCGAATAGTAATTAACTATCTGGGGTAATCCTACTGTTGTTACAAGCATTCAATAACCTTTTGATCTCTTGTCTGTTTTCCATGGTGGCCGCAAAATAGAATACAAGCTCTTTCCATCTCATGAGTGACCCTAATAATGGAAAATTATTTGAATCTATTTCACTTTATCAAGTGAAAACTAAATTTCCCTTATGCCTTGGCATAATCTTAGCAAAATATGTAAATATCGTTCATCCAATAAGTTACAGATATGGTCTCAATCTTTTCGTCTGTCGCACTGTAATGCCACTATGAAACATTTTTTTTTGTGAAATTCCTCCTTATTGTTGTATTAAGAATGAATTGAGTTGTCATGCCAGGCACTAAGGAAACAGTTACATATATATAGTGTACAGTGGCCATGATTTAATGAAGCTTATAATAAAATCGTATCCAGTTTCAGACTGCTGCTAAAGCAACAGGAAAGGCCACTTAGAGTCTCACTTAATCTCCAGAACAAAATCCCCTCTATTTAGATATCCAGTTTTACTTTGCTTCCAAATAATACCTCTCCAACTCCTAAGTTCCTATGTTGAATGCCTTTCAGGATTATTTATTTATTCTACGCAAATTAAAATAGTAACAGGTAGGCCTATTATTGTGTCAAGCATTCAATAACATTTTGTGCTGTTGTCTGTTTTCCGCGGTAGTCGCAAAACACAGATCAGGATCAAAAATTGGTAGGACTGAATTAATTTAAATCTTTTTATTGATCTAATCGGTACAAATCCTTAATAGTCTCCTAAATAGCACCCTTGTCAGCCAGACTACCTTCTGATCCCACCCTGTACAATAAAAGCTCTCACCATCTCACGAGTGAAACTGATAATGGAAAATAATTGAAGAGAAGAATTAAGAAATTTCACTTTATATATTAAAAACTAAATGTTGCCCTGGTTTCGATAAATTTCACCAAGGCTATTGATAATCTCAACCATGTTTTACTTGTAGCATAATTGAAATATCACAATCTTGATGTAATTTGTCTCAATTTCTTTGGAAATATTTGGTGAACAGATCGGAATGCCTTTCTTGAGTATGACTTAACCTAACCCCTAGATAACTAGCGAAGGGAGACCACAATCTGTTTCTCATAGATCTCAATTAAATTCTTTTTAATATCGAATATTCTAGTAATTGCATTTTCTATCCATCTGATCTCCTGTAGTCCGATATAAGGGATTTCTAATGAAAAACTTGCATCACGAAATAAATGATTTGAAATTTATCTTGTAATAGTCAATACTTTTCATATTCAATTCATCAAAATCATAGGGTTATATTATGACTTCCTTATAAATAATATTTCGACATTTATAGCTAAAATACCTTAATTGTGAATCATGGAAATATTGCCTCGATTGGACATAATACAATGAAAGTGTTTGACAGGTATGGAAAGGTGAGGGTTTTTGCTTTTTTATGGAACAGCATGGCATAATCGTAACAACTGTTTCGAATTTGTTATCTGGCTTGAGGTGATAGAAGATTCCATTAAGTGGATAATATTTTGTTTTAGGTATATTGTTGAGCCTACAATCACTTTCCGTAATCGCAAAAAATAGCGAGAGGAAGTATTAAAAAGCTACAATGACTTCTTTGTCTATATTATAATTTTCTTGGATGAGAATTTATTCGTACAAAGTACTGCGCTTGATATCTGTCAACTCTAGCAGTATACACGAATTTGTTATGTAATGTAGGCATAATCTTAGAATGTACAGTTTGATGTATAATGGTTTTAAATTCCTTTCGGTATAATTGCGAACGATCCGAGAATCATTAAAGTATACTCGACTGCATCACAAAATAATGAGGACTCAAGAAAAATAATAAAATAGAATGCAAGTCCAGTAGACCTACAGAAATATTGAAACCTAGAAGAAGCTTGATCACAGTGGGCATTCATTTATCTACCTGTGTTGCACATGGTTACACGTATGGTTTACAAAAAAAAAATGATTGAAAAATGGACCCCCTACAACTTTAATATATTTTAATAGCTGAAAAAAATACAATGCCCGAAAATGATCTAAAACCTAAAAACAAAAACGCTAATGCAAAAGACCTTACATCACTTACTCACTGCATACCCACACCTTATTTCTCTCAAAATATAATGAACCTATTAATTTGAGAGGTGACTAGAAGTGAGGGTTTCTAAAATTAGAATTAATTCAGCTTTTTAAGTTTTTTCTGTGCATAGCAAAACATATTTATAGATACAGCCCACGTACAGTCTTCATAATTTAACTATTTATATTTATCCCTTAAAGCTGTCTTATGGAATGCGCTACAATCATTAACACTCCTCCAAACATCAATATGATTCAATATGGCTTATTGAATTGCTAATATCACCCTCAGGGGACCCTACGCACGTGTTAGAAGCCAACGAAAACTTCTCCAATTGATATAATACGTGATTAATCATCCCGGAGATTTTTCTTTTCACGTTCGTTTTCTCTCTTAAATGCTGAGTTGGGATATTTACGAAATTTCTGCAGTATACGTAACCTAACAGTAACTGAACGTTTTTATGACAGGTATAACCCTTTTCGGAGGTATACTGACTAATGAAGCTCATCCTGTTAGCATGTTTCACATTTATGTACAACTAAAGTTTGACACCCATCGGACTTAGTGCTTATATACATTAGTTTCTGAATGGAAGACAACAATTTCAAGAGGCAGATCAAAGAATAGTTGGAACTCAGTGTTATCTATCTATCTATACAAAGTTTCATTTGAATATTTATATTGTATTTTAATGTAAATAAGAATTTATTATTTTTATTCAAGTATAGTAGTATTTAATTCATATTAATTACTACTGTTGAGATTAGTTAACCTTGTAGTACTTATAAGTTGTTATGTGATCATATTATTCAATTTTACGTTTTGGTGTATAATGGATTTAATTTTCGTTTGTTATAATTGCAATCGGTTCAAGAACCCTTAAAATATATGCAACTGCAACTTCGAAGAAGTTTGGTAACAGTAAGAATTGATTTATATTGCTATGTTTGACTTAATGCTTACAGACATAAAATTAATAATTGAAAAAGTCGATCCCCAAAGACTTTGAAACATGTGAATAGCTAAAAAAATTAGTAACGCCCAAAAATAATCTGATACCCAAGAAGGATCTAAATAGAAGTTCAGTAATTTTGTATATAGCTATTTTGTGATTGTTGTTAACTATCACACCGGCATTACACAGATTTCAAAAAAGTTTTCGGCACTATCTACTGCGTTACCATATTTTATTTCTCCCAAAATTCAATCAAAATCGGCGCAAAAGGACCAACGAACAGAACAACAGTAACATCCAGGCCTACGGCGAGGGAGATGAAGACAGAACGATCCTTTTCTGCCTCTTAGAATAAAAGTGGAGCGTTATACTCAAAATGGACTAACTTTGAGTCAAACTTTGACCGACTATGTCGTGAATGTAGAAGAAAAAAAATATAAAAATCTCTTTCGGAACATATTTTTGATCGATCCATATTCCCAGTTTCTTTTGCGTAGCACCTTAAGGAGTTACCCCAACACCTATTGTATCCTCTTTATAGCTGCCATGAAATTATGAACGAGATTTTAAAGAGCTGTGGCAAGGGATCATCAGCTTTGGGGGAGATAAAAGGTATTTTGGCTTAGAAGAAATTTTTATTCCACCTTTTTTTTATTGTCGACTTCGCATTATCGCACTTCCTGGCGAGAATCAGCTACATCCGATTTGGAAGATTGTGCTACATTTATAACAACCACGTGATGTATTCACTAACCTGAGAATTTAGCGAGCAATCGATCATCTTGCTTTTGGGAGGGTGTTTGATTTTGAAGCACCCTTCATAACCACTAACACATCATAACACGCATCCGTCAACTGTAATATTCAGTAAAACTGCTGCGCATAATCCAAAAGTATTCCCGAGCAGCTACAACAATGAACTGAATCAAATATTCATCTTTTCCACGGCAACAAGCATCCAATCATATAATGAATAGCTGCTAGACAGGTTGTGGGGTATGAATAGATTAATCTGGAAACACCGCTTGAGGTAATTAGCCGGCAGCAAAATACGAAACTTAACGTTTTCAACAACAAGGTAGTTGTTAGCGTATCCATAGACACAAAATAGGTTAAAGGTGAATGAACTTCCGATGCGTCGGATGCTGCAACGTGCATTTTCCAGTTCCGGACCCATTATAACAATTCCGGAATATACAGAAATATCGGAAATCGTGAGAGATGAAATTCGATCACTATAAATCACCTAAATGCTTAAAAAAAACTTGTGCCTCGAACTTCCAACTGTAATTTTAAATTAAACTTGTTTGCTTGCAGTGGTGTTGAGTAGCCAAGCCAAAGACACACCAGCCAGAAGAATATAAATAAATATCTATCGGAGGAACATATTCACCATTTCACCTGAAAACAATTGAAAATATCGTCTGTTGTCCTTCTGGTAATCCTTGCCCTTTATAGGACTCGGAAAGTTCGAGACTCGTTTTGATAAAATATTGAAACTACTACTGTAGTGAGGAGGAAAAAGATTCACAGTTTTTAGAAGCGGTGGTGGCGGAATAATTATAATAAATCCAATCATCCTGGCCCTCAATGTTCTGGTATGATATCATTGAAATCTTTAATGTAGATCCCAACCACAGCACAAATGGTATAGGGTAAGAGTTTATAGAAATCGATTTAGATCATTACTTAAGCTAACTATCAATATAACAACCCCTGATATATATTCCAGTATACAGGGTCCTGCATCTTAGCTCCCGTCTTCTGTAGCTCCGTTATCAATTAAGTTGGGGTTTCAATATTTTGCATGTCGGATCTGTACCTTAGATTGCATTTTAGGAAAAGACTCTTGATCATACAGGGTGTCCCAAAAAAGTGTGACGTCATAATGACATATTTTTTTAAATTGAACTATCCATTTTCTTGCATATTTGGGTTGTAAAAAAAAGACTAACATGTGAGCTTTTCGGTGTTACATATCTAGCTTTATTTCGGTTGTTGTAATTTTAAAAGCATATCTAAGAAATTGTTTTGACTTTTGAAGTACTTGTAATTGAACTTTTAAATCAATAAGTTCATTAATAATAAAATCTAATGTCATTATCAAGGCCGCCTTTAATTTTTATTCGTTAAAATTGTTATCGAAATAGGCGAAACAAGTAGTTTTTGGCGAATAACTTTTAATGCGTTAGGAATTTTGATAGGAATGTATTTAGAAAAAAGTTCTATTTCTTAATTCCGCATCGAATGCAATGTATAAAGAGGGGGGCTTATATTTAAAATAAGAAAGAAAAAGTCTTTTAAAATTTGAAAAGTTTGGCAGTCATTAGATCAACCAAACTTGGTCAACAAGACATCCACATCTTACTTAATAAGTTTCTAGTTTAAATGTGATAATTACGCACCATTCGTATTTTTCAGCAATTTTTAAAGTCGGTGATGCAAAACAGATTTTTTTTACGTTTTATTTTTTTTTCGTCGGTTTCACCGCATCGATTTTGATAATATTTAAGGATAGTAGAGGTGACCATTGGAGACACCCAAATATGCTAGAAAAATGGGTAGTTCAATTTTAAAAAAATATGTCATTATGACGTCACACTTTTTTGGGACACCCTATATAATCGAGAGTATTTTCCTAAAATGCAATCTAAGGTACAGATACAACATGCAAAATATTAAAATACCAACTTAATTGATAACGGAGCTACAGAAGACGGGAACTAAAATGCAGGATCCTGTATTTAAGCCCACTCTATCTTCCAAGTAATACTGACGAACGATCGGAATGGAATATAATATAATATAATATAGTTCACGATACATACACTGGTATGATGACCTGCTATAATCTAGGTCACAGCATTCACACATAGCGCTTAAGACAAGTATCTACATTTCCATCTATGCATCCTAAGCGTTCAGGCGAATATATTTCACGTGGTCCATTTGACATTAACTCGGTAGCCACTGAGACGTAAGCTGAAGCAATTCAGTATACCTATTGATCTATATCGTGATATAGATAGACGTTTCTGGGTCACCAACTTCGTCCGCAACTTTGAGCAACTACCAGTAATTGAAGGTATTGAGAATAATGGAAAATTTATTTTTTTAAATCATCAAATCATCAATGTTTTCCAGTTATTTCGATACCTTTTTAATTCAACTCCAGAAAATCACAACGTGATTTATATATTTATTTCCAAACTGATACCACTGAATAGGAATTACAACGTCAACCTGCATCAATCAAATATTTTTTCGTATTTCGGCATTGTCTGCATTTCCATCGTATACACACCAAACCTCAACAATCGTTCATATTTTGCCCCACAATGCTATTGTTTTCTATGTTTCTATTTCATTGTATATATAGTCATAATGTTTATGTGGCTAAATGGTCATTCATGGAGATTGTAATTTTTTTCATACCTAAATCCATTATAGAATGTATTACTTAATGAGGATATTAGAGAGAGGAGTCATGAAATGCATCTCTGGTAAATTTTCCCAAATTTGGGACATCCTAGTAATAGAGGTCGTAGTGTGATATATAGAGAACAAGTGAGCTAAAATGGGGAGCAGCAGTACGACGAGATCATTCAGATATCTCAGAGATCGGCAGAATATGGGGAAACGGTCAAAGATAAATTGAACTGCCCTCCTTTGAACATATGATATGGACAGGGTTGCAGCTACATACAAGACATCCTAGTGCTTTCATCCCAGTGGTTTCTCAGCAAGTGCTGCAATCGATGAGACGTGTTCATGCCAAATTATGTCCCCAGTAATTTTGATTATCACAAGCCTGATTGCGCGGGCCTTTCGACAGCAGCTTTTAGTCTTCTTTCCAATTAATCTGAGATCGATCTACTACTATAAAATCACGCGTGTAGTGCTACCAGTAGTGACAATATATACCGAATTTATTGTACGTTTAATATAGTCACCGATCTCGATTAGAAGTAGCTTTGTAGCTTAGATACTTTGGATTTATCAACGATTCAAGTGCGGTACTCCGTATTGGATATTTCATGGTAATCTAGAGATTAGAAGTCAGTCAAACAGCAGTTGACCCCAATAATAAAATTTTCCTTGCGAACAACTGCTACTGCTACACAGATTCAGTATCTATCCAAAATGAGAAAGTCGGCTAAAGTGCAAGCACAGTAAGCACACGTGTCTTCAACAATAAAGCGAGCTAGTATGCTTTACGGTCCCATTCCGTATGGAACTGCATATGCGTTATTATTTTCCGCAAAGCCCTTAAGGCGATACACGTCTTTTATTAATTCTGCAGAAAAGACAGTCGGAATATTAAACCGTGCTTTCCATTCTGTACGTATCCTATGAAGGTTAATTCAAGACAACCAGCAGTTCCAGAAACTTCATCCTTTGCATAGTAATATTCATTATTACAACGAAATCTTTGATCGTAACACAAATCCCTATAAAATTTTTGTAAGAATATAACCGTTTACCCCTTCAAGTGAACTTAAATATGGTGAATTGCTTCAGAACTCCTGCAACTGTAAAAATGGCGTTAAGCAGGTTGACGCTATACACGCAATGTTATGAGTTTATAAATAAGAATTTTAATCTGATTTTAGAGCTGTGGTTTAGTTGGAATTGAATAAAAAATTAAAAATCTAAATATTTTCTAACTCAAAGGTTCACATCTTCTTCGATTTTCACTTCAAAATTTCACAAATGAATTTAAATAAAAAGAAAACCTGTTTTCCGGAAACGACGTAATGTAAATCTGTTAACATCGATGGATTTAGCGGGAAATTCTGCGTCCAACAGTAAGAGGTGAAATTATTTTTCGCCCAGAGATGGGAGTGAAATCAATCGATTTTGGACTACCCTTCGAAGCTGCATCTTTTCGGAAAATATGTTGTTATAGGAGAACGAAACGTCGTAGCGCTAATCTGAATACACCACAGGATTCAGCAGAAAATTTTCTATCAAATAAGGTAAGATTTGGTAAAACTGTTTTCTATTTTCTTTTACAAGTGGGCTTTGTTACTTTTTTGGTCGACAAGTTGAAAAATTTGGTCTCATCGAACAAGACGAAAAATCGTTTCTCGGGTATGTGAGAAGTGCTAATCCTCAATATCCGGTTCTGAAAGAGGCCCGGAAATGATTGGCTCTCTCAAAATATTCTTAAATTGGTTACCTGGTTTTCTGGAACACTACGTCTTCAGTTGACCAGGATTCCAGATTTTCTCTCGGATCCCGAACCTTTCTCGATAGACCTGTATGTAATACTCGGACAGGCAGATGTATCTTTCAACATGCAAAGTTTGCATCTCAGATATTTCTAGAAGTAGTTCCAACTATACGATCAGCAGTGGATCAAAAAGAAAAGGACTCGCTATCATTCCTGGAAAACTAAAAAGTATTTTTCCGACACCAATATAGCACTTTTCAAACATATAGTATCACTATTACATCACAATATATCGCTCCAGAATTTCAGTTTAACGTACACAAACAGATACTCCAACAGTAATGAGTGACACAGAACTTCGTAATATAGACATCATCATGGCCCATGCAGGAGAAGTAAAAGTGTAAAATCATATTACAGCATTTCGACGCATAGAGTAAGGGACTCAAAGGTCAAAAACTTCAAATCTTGGTTACAAACGGACGAAGCTTTGAGTCTTGAATATATTTTCATGTCAACTTTGTCCCACGCTCTAGACTATTGCTAAGTTAGAGACAAGACACTCCGCAGTGGGTAGTAATTTTAAATGAAAAGGCCATAATTCAATCAGAGTGTATACATTTCGTATGAAAATACAGACCGAGTAACCCGAAGGACCAGGGCCAATGTAACGAGGTTTCTTGTTTGTTATCTAGTCTAGTCTGGTAGTCTAGTAGCTGGCGAGAGGTGTAGTTCACGTAATCCTGGTTACTGCTGAACTTTGGGGTAATATGTAAAGTTACGATTAACTGGGAATAGGAATTCTGGAAGATCAACAGCAACTATTACGGACAGCCAAATTTCGTTGAGGGATGTATAGAAATTAGTACTAACTACAAAAACCTTAGCAGTCTGGAGCAGATGGTATAATGTAAGAGAATGACGTCAAATAGATAACAGTATACTTTTTATTCAGATGAAATTTTTTTACCGCAGTTCATATAAAGCACCTTACGTTTTTTAACGATAACATCAACAGCAGAATCTGAATAATAGTAAATAGAAGAACCAATTTTAATTTCAAATATTATTTTTTTTTTCAAAAATTTTCGGTTTATTTTTATTTTTGAGGAGATTATGCTGTTAGAGTAGCTATAAGAAAAACTATACTCACTACCTTTAACTTTTGGCCCAATTCATGTGAAGTAAATTGTTCACAATTTTTCTTTATTTTTTATTGCTTTTCATTGTTAGGAATTTTTCTCAATAAGCTTATTTTTGTGAAAATCTGCCCTAAGAGCGACGATATATTAGATTGATTGAGAACTGCGTAGATTGCTCTAACTTTTGGTGACAGCCTTTAAATGTTATAAGAGCGTCCTTGATCCTGATTGCTAATTGACCAGTGACGAGCAGCAGGCCAACAGCCAAACTTAATCAAAGTACCGCACTGCATAGATGTGGGCGACCAATGTTAACATAGTTCAGAAAGTTACATTACATAATAATGCATTTAAATTTAATAAACGACAAACTTAATTACCAACTGCGGATGGCAAGTTTATAGTTCCAGTTTGAATTGGTCGTGTATAGTTGCAACAACTAGAGATGGAAGAGAAACGTTTCCCAGAAGGTACAATATGAAAAGACTTTGTCTTGTCACTCTTTGTATCTAGCTTAGGTGTAACTGTCTATGAGAACCGCAACGGCAATGCCTTGTTCGATTCAGTACGGTATTCCAAGTGTAATTACTTAACAGAATAACCGATAGAGGATCTCCGTTCCTCAGAAATTCATCGAAATAATTGCACAAAGGCTATGAACCTCTACTTGAATGTATACCGTAGAGAAGTGATGTAAAGGGAGATTTGGTCAAATTCCTAAGGTAAGGTAACAATTCTGTGTGGCGACTTCTCTAAGAATGTAAGTGATTTGATCAACCCTCAATTGTTACAGTAATTGTTGTTGTTGTAATTGTTAATAATTGTTGTTATATGAAATAAACAAGTCAAGAAATGGAAGAAGTTCCATTGAAGAAATTTAAGGAACTCTTATAGGATGGCACAGTTTTGGTCTATGTATATAAGGTAGATAGAGGCCTACTGGGTGGAAGTGACCTCGAGAGGCCATATTAAGTAGAAAACATATGTGGCAAGCAATAGAAGAGCTATTATTATTGTAAAGTATTGTAAATCCTGGAATATATCAATAATTCTGAAATATTATCCAAATCTTTATTTTCAGGTTGTTATAGTGTTTGTTACATCAATAAAAACTTGTTCTTGGAGCTGAATTTCAAACATCGCTAGTAGGTATTGATTTTTTAAGTTTTCTCATATATTGAATCTCATCCGAACCTTTTTATTTTTTAGCCTATTATCACATTCCTGTGCTAGACTTTCCATAATTATCCGTGATGGTTTCACATCGGTTGTCAGGTTTGTAGAAGCGTATACTGTGTAACAATGAATAACGATATTTTCGTAAATTCTTCTGTCACTAAGTTAGCGTCCAAGGTTATTTTCAATATGTGAAAAAATATGACGAATCATTCAAAATAACTTCACAACACCTTATCACAAGAAGCTCGCAAATTTAATTGCCACTCTGACTCCAGGTCGCTCCCCTCAAGAGCCGTGTTGTTATTTAGAAGAAGGAAAAACGATTTGCGTTGCATGTAGGTGTCAAAAGATTTGACTCGTTTAGTTTTGTGACTAGTCAATGAATGTAGTTATTGTACTCGAAACTCAATCATGCTTGCAATCGTATAGAAAACTCAATGCAGGAGAGTTGCAACGCCAAACCCACATGCCTGCGCTTGTGTTTTGGCGACATATGGTGAAGGAGCCAGAGCATATTCCATGGAATCGTTTCTTCTTAACTAACTACCTTATTTAAAATTTTCATATTTCAATTTTCAGTTTTGAGCACGTTTGTTTGTTTTCATGTTTTCTAGAGTTATTAACAAGATCTATTTCCTTTATTCTTATGCTATCCTATGCATTTTTACACTTTAACTATGGTTACATGTTTCAGTTCTTGTTTTTTGTTTATATAATTTTACTAAGAAATATTCAGATCTACCTTGTGTACATACAACAGCCAAATATATAACAAAGTTGAAAATGTTAAGTTTTAGGGACGCAGCTTTTATAATGGCCTCATTTATTAGTTTTGTTGTTAATCTACAATTATAAGTAAGAACCTGCACACGAAATTTCGAGATACTTCACGGGACGCCTCCAAAAGACATCCTTCCTTTATAACGCTTTCCCTACCACTGATTTACTAAATGTTTTGCTTTGCTATGAAAGTCGCTGATCCGTGAATGCAGAAGAAGCATTTCGCTGTCAGAATCGCCATCAGCAGTGATACGATAATCTGATTATCGGGTGGTGGATGCATTTAGCCTCACCTACTGATCTTTTGTTATCCCGCCTTGGGCCTCCCATGATTTATTCCATTTCCATAAATTACAAATTTTACACAATTTAGTGGATATTTAACAGAGCTAGCTCGATGGGAATGATTTCGTGACATTAGCCTCAAATGAAACTAATATGTTTCTTTGATGGTATGTAACACTGGGATCAAGGAGGTAGACAAAACTTCCCACGAGAAGTGCGATTAGCTTAATTTTGCAAGTATCGGATACATATATATCCACTAGCTAAAAACCGCTCCTCGCCAAGTATCCCAAATATATTTCAGTTGTCCCTGTCTTCAACTGACAGTTGTCCGGCTTTAGACATTAAACCATAGCATGAATGTTTCTTTACTCTCTTTTGAATGAACTAAAGCACATAGTATTTATCAGTTTGATCTCATTTAAAAAAATATCACGATGCCTCTTTTGTGGCGACTCAGTGCTCAAAGACTCCAACCTTTCACTTGCTGTAAGCTTGTCTTTCTAATTTTATTTTAATTACTGTTAACATATCCCTTTTTCTGTTGCCCTAACTACCTCGACAAAGGTATTACAAAAATGTTTGAAGTATAAACAAACTCCATGCATGCTCGTGCGTGTGCAGTGAAACGTAAACAAACTAGCTATATCCGCGATTATACCAGCGTATGGTAATCTCAAAAGATCGCGGTCAGTTTATATGGTAATTACTGATAGTCACTGCGTCAATCGAACTTCGTGCAGATGAATTCTGAATATGAGCTATCCTATATAAACAGAGAAAATTCAACTTTCGCGGCATGGTCCGTTCACGTGTCATAAAACTTTGCTGCTGGTAGCTCGACCGTTTAATGAGTGTCGAGAAACTCTCGGATAGAACTTCAAGATATTAATCCTATTAAAGCTCCAGCTACGTCTAGGAGACTGTGCGGTTGCCCATGCGAGAATTATTAGGGTGCTTGGCCTCAACAGTTCAATACACGTTAGTGTAGCTGTAGTTTTCTGTATCAAAAAAAGGTTCAGACGAAAATAAAACAAATGACCTCATTCAGATAAATATCTTTTATTAAACACAAAGTTTCAAAAATAAAACTCTCTTTTGGTGAAGCGTTTCGATTTATATTCACATCATAATCACTGAAATAAAGAGAATTTTATTTGTGGAACTGTGATCTAATACACAATTTTTACCCGAATGATGGATGTGTTTCAACATGTAAGAGCATTTATAATCTACATGGAATATTCTGTGTGTTTTTCGACAATTCTCACATGTGTTGAGACATACCAAGCATATGGCATTGTCAGTATGGAGCCTTTATTAGAGTATTAGTCCAGAAAAATGTCGAGTTTGAGTTGCGCCTTAGAGGCATTAGAGATTCAAGAATGGCTGTATGGTGTTGATGTTATAATAAAATGTGCAGATTTCTCAAAATCAAATTGTACGGTAACACGAAACACTACTTCTGGGTATTCCTTTTTATAGATAAGTTCTCTCAAAGGCATGAGGTTTCTGGTTTTGTTTGAAGACAGGTGTTTGATCCTCCAGTGGTGGTTAAGACAAATAACATGAATTCCTGCTTACGGATCAAAAACATCAGGCTAGACAAATTGCAGTGGCTTATGGAATCGATTAAAATGCGGCGATTTTTAGTAACTGGATTTGTCATCAATCTGTATCGTTGGCTATCAAGCTGATGTCTTTGATAATTGAGAAAATGAACACAAACCTAGATGTAGGAAACAAAATGTAGGCTTCGGGTGAACAAATGAAATTACATGGCAGTATGTATTTTTTTTCCATATGAAACTTCGACAGATGGCGCATATATTTTCAAGTATCTGTTCACTATTAAATTAACGAAATCTGTATCGAAGCGCAGGAATTCAATGAAAGGACCAAAGTTAGACCCAGGATTTCAAACATTATTTAACGGTACAAAAGAGATGCATACAGCGTTAGCTTTGGCTTAGAACCGGTCTGTTACCGTTACCTAATCTAGTAAATTAAAAGATCCAGAAACATTGGTGAGCATCACAAAAGAAATTGAAAAAACCTTTAATGCCTGTAGCAGAGCCTAAAACAATGTATAATACTAATAAGAAGGATGCACTAAATCGGAATTCAATATCAGTATATATTATAGATTTATATAAATAGACTAAACTAGATCATTGATTCTGTACAGCCATCTGCTCACCGGTTAAATAATATTTCAATTATCAGTGATATTCATAATACACTTATATTGGATTACATTGCATGATATTCGTGCGCAATAAATTAAATTCAACATGAATACCTGTCAGATATTTGTATTAACACCATCAGATAATATCGGATAGATGAAATAAGTTACATAAACCTAATCAGGGACCTGGTTTATTGCTTTTTGTTTCAATATGGTAGAGCTGCTTGATTATGTTTCGCTACTTTTACTTTTCTCGCATAAGCCTGAGAAGTATTGTGATCGCGAAAATTTTAGAGTACGAGACAACATCTTTGATACTTGGTGCGGTGTGGTTATTTCTCTGGTTCATTTTATTCGCCGGTAGTTAAAATACTACTCTGACCGTCTTATGAGATAATATGGAGCACACTGTATTAATCCCAAGGCAACAGTGCAATATCCCCCTATTTGGGATCCAACAACAAAGCTGTAGAAAAAATGGGCGATGTGTAGGTTTATGGAGCATTTATTAGAACTTTCTCCGGAGCATAATCAAGTAAACTGGGTCACAGTCTACTGTGTTATCTCCTTTGTGTTGTATGGAAACTTGTTCCCATTTTACTCTCTGACGTTTCCCCCTTAGTCATATAACTTATATGGTACATTTGATAGGCCTACACACATGGTCTATTGTGTGTAGAGGTTCTAATGTATTTGCTGTCTTAACAACTGTTTTGATATTGACTGTCTTTCCCACATTTCTTGGTCTTTAAGATTATTACATTACACAATTATAATATACAGAGTACCGGTGTATTTCTCTGTCAGAATTTAACTTTTCATATTTTGTGCTTTGTCGGGGCAGTCGAGACGCTGGCTGGCAATGCTATTTACTCATCTGCATGTGTTTTTAAATACTGGCCAGTAAAATATATAACACGAACGTCAGACAGTACGTTTTAAGCGTTTCATGGCGTGTGCATAAAGAAAATACATGTTACTCAGGTCACTCTGTTGGTCTGCCAAACTACCGGGAGGTGTTTTTATCACCACGCAGTATCAGTAACCGCTGCATATGTTTTGATGAAATTTTGGGAAGGATGGATGATATGATAACGTAGATTTTACCTTTTCCTTGTAATCGATCTGTAGAATAATAGGAGCAGACAAAAAATAATCTTCTCCAAATTTTGTTTTTTATACCACTAGAGCCTCGTGGCTATGTGAGCCTCCCCCGATTTTTTAAAGCTTCCAGGCCTCATTTCCAGATGTTTCTAATCGATCTTTGGATAGAAATATACTTTCCAAATGATCCCTATGCAATATTTATTTTAGTTTCTTGAAAAGTCTGTCTAAAACAATGATACGAATTAGTCATCCTACCTTGAATGCTTGTTTTCCATTTTTGTGTTTCAAGAATATCTTTTCATTTGTGGGACACACAAAAGCATTTTGAGCGCTTTGAACCGGTGGCATACAAAAATATGCGATTCGAATATTTATAGAAAAAAATTCACAGACGCAGAAAAAACTACAAAAACATGCAGGTGCAGTTTGAGAATCTACGACGACATCTCGTAAAATTATTGTTTCATTATACCGAGCAATGACATTCCCAACTGTACAGAGTACTGAGTTGATCTACTTGACTTTCTTCCATAACATTATTGATTAGTTGCGCTTACCCCATATACCTCCTATTTCTATATTTTCATATTTCTTGAATATGCCTATAGACAGATTTCCCTACTCGTCTGACATACTGAGCTCAGTATGGCATACTGAGCTCTCATTGCACCACAATTATCTACTACACCTCAATTATTTGTCCAATTCATTTCTATTGGAATATTCAAGTCTATAGATAGATATCCAGGAAAAACCGTTCCGCCTGACCCACAGGCTCAGGTTACTCAAAGCATTCAAAAATCTAAATATAAATGGTCTCTCATAAAACAACATAAGTATACGTCAAACATTGAAATAAATATATAGATAACGGTACATCGTAGAAGTGTTTACGTAGAACAAGGGATGTCGCTGTTAATCAGTTCACCCTTGTTGGCAGATGTCGTAAGAGACATATGTTGCTGCTTCAAGGCAGTCCAGGTGTTAGAACCTTTGACTCCGTAAGTTGCCAATGGGCGTCCTCATAGAGGGCGACACTTGGAAATGAAATGATGTTGCTATCATACCCTTAACTGGGTTACGTATATACCATCTGATTGCCCTCTACAGTTAGTCCGGCAGGCTATACTGACAAGTCTAGCCTAAAGAAGAAATCAGTTTATACTTGACTAGAGTCAACACCAAATTTTTTGTAAATTGACGATGTTTCAACGATATATGTGAACAAGTCAAAGATTTGAAGTTCCAAAAACAAAATCGACCTGACATCAAATTTATACATACTGAAATCAAATCACATCATTATTTTTCTTCTTCCTATTTTTTTATTGATGAAACGAAATATACTCATTTTCAATCCTTATGATAAAGAAATTACTCAAAGTAAGCGCATCTATATAATTGGATGTGTAATTTTCTAAATACAATGTTGATATTCAGTACAAATATTTGAGAAAGTTTCGCACAGCTGGCATTTGCCTAGAGAGTCGATCACATTGTTGACACAATAATAAGATTTTTGTTGTTTCACCTGAGCGTTTCAATTCAATATTGAGCGCCCGTATTTATCTTGTTACGTTGTATACACGTAAACATGCGCAGCGGATGAAATCCGAGAGTGAACTGCGTAAACGCTTCAATCAGATCTCTTATAGGGATTTGGATAAGCCCCCTAGGGAGAGTTTATGCATATATTGAGGGATGAAAAGGTAAGGTATCAGGTTGCTCTTATTTGATACTGTTATTAAGCTAGATTGCGGTGCTGTTTATTCTTGAAGCAGAGGCCTGAAAAATGCTACAATTATATTCCTACTACAACCTTGAAATCATATATTCACGTAGATGTTAGTTTCTAACTTGCAATCCATGCATTTTCAAAAAAAAGGTTGGAGGTCATTCATAAGATTCTTACTAGCAAAAAGCCATACTTGAACGCTGGCTTGCTAAACAGGATTTGAATTATGCAATTCATACAAAGGCTTTCACGATTAATGATGGAATATGCGTCCAACGGTAGCAATAAATCAAGAACAGAAACTCACAGTTCTAACTCCTATCGATACACTAGTAGAACTTCTTACATACTTCCGGATATACCTTCATACTTCAATGCACTCTAAAAATATCTTGGTGAATAGAATATTCTAAGATATAAAAAACCTCAAAAGAATTTTCATGGTGATGATTGAGGTGTTCCTAATGTAAACGTGGTACAAAATAGCCAAAACTGATGAGATGTTGACTGCGTAAGAAAACATAACATAGTAAAATGGGTTATACTTGAGTAACTGAATTATTGTTTAGTCAAGCTGTGAGTCTTAAATTGAAATTTTCAGTATAAGCAATAAGTGAAGCTTCTCCAACCAGAAAATGTCACAATCTGCATTACTGCTGTACCATTATCTAGACGATTGGCAAGAGGCACAGAAGCGTGAAGATTCTTCTTTTTCTTCGAAAACCACGCAGTTTTATTATTTATTATTTATTTTTTTGTACTCTTGAGTATCACATTCATTTCGTGTGCATGCTTGGCAAAAAGATACAAGTTTTCGGAGATTTGTGATAGGAATTGGATCTGCAATTCACTATTCCAACTCATTCCTTCACTATTTGAGCTATCGTTTGACGGTTTTGCTCCTCCTGGTGCCGACAGTCTTCAGGAGTGATTCCAAGTAACTTCAAGAGCTTATTTCATACGACCGACCTAATTTCTTGAAAACCTCCGTAAGTTTAAGTTAGCTCTTACCCCGTAATTAATTGTATTTATTAAGTAGTAAATCCAGTACTGTGTTAGCATGTTGGTGGCTGTACTTACAGCAATTGAGAATAATTGTAGCTTTGCGTTATTCGGGACAATCTGCATACACAGGAACTATGTTAATTTATGACATTGTGCTCGAATGAACTATCGCCAAAATACATCTTTAGAGGGTTTCGAACGCGCATATCTCTGATTACATCACAACGCATTCTCGAATTTATCAACAGAATTTCTTGTTTGTGTAGTTCCGAACAAATTTAAGTAGTTCTGGGCCTCGCTCTCAACACAACAACATATTTCTTGAATGTAATTTAGCAGCTGTCAAATGACACTACGCTCCGGAAAAAACACCGCATCAAGACTTCAGGACTCCTTAATGGACGGGGCCATCAACAACTCTAACAGCAAACGTCTATCAAAACTTCACCAGAACTCAGGCGCGTGGTCTACAATCGTAGACCGACGATACATATGTTTAGCTTTGACACCTCAAATATTTAGTTACATACAAACTGTATTCGGACATATCCGATCTGTGAAATGAACTAGGTGGCAAATCTTGGCCATGTCTGCAATAACAGAAAAGGTAAAGGAACAGAAAGGTAATAGGAAAGGTAACCGGAGAGTTACGTATTTGTACTACTTGGCTTCATCAGGCCCAAATTAATCACCGAAGTCACAGATGTGCTGGTTGGCTCTTGTTGGTGGCTTCTGTTTTGTTTTTCCCTCCCGTCCTTGTCTCCTCGGGTTACACCCGTATCCGGACGTCATGAGTTTATATAAGTTAATTTTGTTAAGTACACGTGCATAGTTATATATTGACAAGATATAATCTGAAGCAGTGCATATCGCTGTACACCGGGTTTTCGGTAGTTTAGATGAGCTGATAAAGATAGCGCAGCAGTAGACCTATATCCCTCACAGCAGATTTTCAAGATAATATGCGTGATTGATTGGAAAATCCGTTGTGACGGAATCATTGGAATGCAGCTTCAAATTCCGCTAACACCAAAGTTTTCTTGCTCTCCCACCATTATAGAATTTATTTGGTCGTTGTCTCTCTTGCGGATATGTACTCATTCGGGCGAAATTTCTTACATGTTGTCACTGAACAAAACACGCACGAAATAATAAAAAAATATCAGGTAGCTTGCCACTGTACTTACTTTTGGAGCTGTTGGTCTTTAGAATTTCAAAAAATATTGAAACAACTGCTACTACATTAAATCTTCAATGATCTAAAATAATCTCAAAATTAGATAATTTTTTTCAATTTTTGAATGTTTTCTAAATTCACTTCAGCTTGCTTCAGCTAACAATTTTGGAATCCGATGATAACATTTAGTAAACTGATATCACTGCAAGTGAAATTCATAGTCAACCTACTTGACGCTGTTTTTTAAAGGCTAAATATCACTTTGGCAATTATTTATTATCCTTATTCAGGTAGATTGTAGGAATGTGTACTATTAGCAGTTCAAACAAAAGTACGACACACTATAATGTAGTTGATTTATTTATATATATATATATATATATATATATATATATATATATATATATATATATATATATATATATCACCACCACTCACTCACTCACTCCAACCTTGATAATTAACTCCCTAAAAATAATTTAAAGAAGGTCTGGTGCCTCAGAAACGTCAACCCTTCCTTTGTCATCGACACCTAGTTACAGAAACGTTAACTGAAGGTTGATGCAGGAGGGTATATCTTTAAAATTTGAATAGCCCGGCTAAATTTAGCTAATCAATACTGCCCAATGTATAAAGGAATTTAGGCATGAAATACCTCAGGTAGGAACATCGATTCAACGACTACAGATGAAGGCACCTTTACATACACCATGCATTGTATATACGAGTAGATTGTCACAGGGAAGTGATGAATATGAAGATTTGATCAATTCCCTAAGGTAAATAATAAATTTACGGAAGATGTTGAATCAAAACCTCTCTGGAGTGATTTACATAAATAAACTAAGTGATTTGATCAAGTCCTCTAACTGTTAGAATGGAAACCCGTCCGGCATCAGTGCCGGCCAGCCAAAAAATGTTGCTAGGAGAAGAAATTTAGAGGCGTATTAGTAGACTACACAATTTTGAGGTATGTATCGCATCTAGATAGAGGATCATTGGTTGGAAATAAAATTATGGGACTCATGTAACATATAAAAAATGATATATATCGAATTGGTATCTTAGTTGACATTTAGATTAAAAAAGATTGGCAGACTAGTCTAAGTCTCCGTGAGGTTGCAAGACAATTATTCTATTTAGAAGTCAAGGGTTTAAAAAATGTTCTTTTGCACAACCAAAGTACCATGTCAAAGCGCTGGCTCTAAAGCAAATTTCCCATAGCCTACGATGTTAAAATGCGACAAAAAAGTAGAAATTATACAAATTATCGAAATAGCCTAAAATAGGATAAGGAAGCAACTTATTCCAATATATAAAGTCACATCCGATTTGACATCGACAATGCTTACACACTACTAAAGGGAGAAAAGACGTTCTATTTGTAGATGTCGCTTGAAAAATAAAGTCGTCGGCCATTCTGATAGCAACTGAAAGCAGATCAGTATCGCCCTCTGAAGTTTTGGTCATATTTAGGCCATCAGGTTCAGGATTACCGCTAAAACTTCAGATAGGGCGAAAACAGAAAATAAGGTCACGTATTTGGGGTTGCTACGTGCCCTCCAAGGCAAAGATGCTTCCTATAGCGAATGTTGTTCTGTCAGTGGACATTGATATCTGGAAAGGAATCGTATAAACCCATACCAAAGCTATTTCGTGATATGGCTGTCAACAATATAATTTGGCATAAGATCCTGGTGCTACCTGAGCAATAAAACATTTGTGGTTACCAAGACATTGTCAGCTTTTTTGTCTTATATGATATCTGGATCTACATACTTCATTTATTACCGCAGATGTATTTTTCGGTGCTCATGTCAGGTTTTTTTTAAGACGTAATATCACGATTGTAAATCTGTTTACAGAAAAAAAACAGATCCATGGGAACACTAGGAAACTAATAACACAAAGTACATCCAACAAAAAATCAGATACGCATTAACATTGAATAACAAAACCAGTAAAAAACAATACCCGGATAAGAGATTGGAGCGCACTGCAAAACCGTGGAAACTGAATAATGGAAAATCATACCAGCAAAAGAAAATCAGCAAAAAAATACTTGAATACTGTTATATAAGAAAATTAAACACTGCCAGCTCTTGAAATAATCAATAACGCTTGTAAAAAGGATGAATATAGTGACAAAAGGGATCACATTACCAATATTTAGATAGCAATGAAACTGAGCTATAGTGGTTTTAAAAACATATATGAAAATTTTATAGATGATATTTCAAAAATATTATTTTAGATATTTATCGTCGCTTTCACATAGCTAATATCTTAAAAATGTTATGGATACACAAAGAGTGGTAGTATTTAAAAGTCTAAAAATAAGTTGTATACCAGCTCATACTTAGGGGCAAATGGGTCAAGCGAAAATAACAAAACTCTAAGGTGATGGAAATCAGAAGAATATGAAGAAATGCGCAATAAGCTTAACAATAGAACAGGTATAAGAAATAAATAGGAACCGATAGAAGAATAAATGAAGTAATAAGATTAAGATATATATAACATCAACTATGTCGTGTTCCAAGAACAAGCAGATTGAACAAAAATTGATTGTTTGTTAAACTCTTCAAGGAAAATGTTCGCCAGTTTCTTTATTTCCGCTAAAAATATCGCTGTGATCCCGCCACGAGAATGGCAGTCCATTTAAAGAGGGAAAGAAATGGTCAACACACGTTTTCCATCAACTTCCAAATAGCTTTTGCCATCTATCGACTCAGCTCTCAAATCATTTCAAAACGATAGACATTCCTATGAAAGCCCATCTGAAAGTGCTCAAACTAAACTATATGAATATGTAGTTTCACTCAAAAAGACCAATTGTATTACTTATGATTGTTTACCAATTTACTTTATTGTCAATTGTGTAATTTTTCTATGTTACTCCTGTATCGATATCGATTCGATACTTGAGAAGGATCCTTTACAGAACTAACTTGATAACAAAGAAAGGAAGTGGTAGAATTTAGCTGGGATGGACCTTTTTAGAAAAATCCTAGAAGTAACTGCAAGCAAAGGATTTGTAGCCGAAGGATAATAGGACCAAGAATCGTGCATTACCTTATGAAAGATACTATGAACTCCACGTTTGAGATAAACAATGATCCCATATATTTGGTACTTTCACTTACTTACTTACACTTTACTTCATAAAAAACATAAATAAATAACGCAATAATTTGAAAATATTTGAGTCAAGTAAAAGTAGGCATGTTGAAGCGCAATCAGTCTTTTCCTTAAAAAATAAAATATATTAAAAAAATTTATTTGAATATATTTTAAATGGCAAAAATATAATTCATGTAAAATAAAAATATTTGTTTAATTGGCTTCAAAGTTGAGCCGTTATTACGCTTTACTCAACATAATTCTTTTTTAAATGTTCCTCAGTTAGGGTTTACAAAAATCATGAATTTGCTGGTTGAAATTTTGAAAACATTATTACAAAAGATTATTTGGAGCATAAACTATATAATGTATCCTCGCGTTGATAAAATGTTTCTATCTAATCTACCCCCGAAGGCGAAAGATGAGCAGTTTTAGCGACACTAAATTCAAAATAGTATAGGATGGTTCAATAATTGGTTGTAATGCAAGAGACGTCGCATATATTCCAAGAGACGTCTTGGGAAGGTGACAAAGCATGTTGTAATATGCGCCCTTTTTCCATTTTTCTATCAAATTACCTCAAAATATTTTCGCAATTCTGCACGACACCGGTCATGAAGTAGTACATGTTGGCTGCGTTGTTCTTTTCGGTAGTCGAGCAAGGCAGGCACCACGTGACGACCGATTACGAGCCGCCGTTCTCTGTCGCGTTTCGCGCCACGCATCCCCCGAAACTGAGCGCGCTCCGTCGTCCATATCTGATGCCGGCGCGGCGCCGCGACGCCAGCGGGGGCCGTCGGACGCAACGCCACGCGGCGTGCGGTATCGAGTGCCACTCAGCTGCGACCTACGGCCCCCCATCAGCGCATTTCGCGGGCTTACCTCGACTTAGGTTATGGTCAATTAAACTATTAATTTCTATCTATGGAACAAGCTTTTCGCATATAATGGTTTTTCGACATTTTTTATCCCCCTTGTCACACTGTGCCACAAATAGTCCCCCAAGGTCTTATTACTTCGCACTTTCTGCACTTTGGATTTTAAACAAAAGATTGAGACTGCGTTCTTTTAACGTAACTAAAATTGTTGAACCAATATTGAAAAAGAATTATCAAGAATAAGTTTAACAACATTCCCAATATTTTGGTTAAAGAAATTGATAAAAAAAAATTTCACAGCGTTTTGAGTCTGTATATAAGGATTTTTTTAGTCCAGTCTCTCTATGTGACACTTTGTCACAAAATTTCAACACCCTCTACACTTGCGCGTGATATAATATGTTACTGAACTTAGCATTGACAATAGAATGCCCTGGCAGGACCGTGTAGAATCCATTGCAAAGTTGATGTTCTTCTTCGCAAAAAAATAGAATCACGGAAATATCTACTACTGTTCCACAAAA
Source organism: Bruchidius siliquastri (assembly GCA_949316355.1). NCBI lineage: Eukaryota > Metazoa > Arthropoda > Insecta > Coleoptera > Chrysomelidae > Bruchidius > Bruchidius siliquastri. The sequence continues at coordinate 22,972,561 of OX438533.1, forward strand.
CTTACAGCAGACTATCATTTGAATACCACAATAAAGTGACATAACTGCACAAATTACTTAATCTGTCGTAAAACAGAACCTGAAGAAACGAGCCCCCTTATAAAATGATTGTACAATTAGCTATTACCGCGCTAGTACTATAGTGAATAGCGCAAAAACAATATTTATAGAGAGTCCGGTAACGTTGATATTGAAATTCTCGATGCTTCGACGCAAAAAACAACGTGGCAACCAGACAAAAGATGAGCGCATCTACTTATAATGCAACCGTTCCTCAGGCCTCTGTGCTTAAGTATCGCTTGAATGATAGAGGCTATTGACCAATATATCGCGCTTTGCTATATATATATACGTACTACTCTGCTGCTACTGACTCAATATCTCAAATACGTGTCTAACAAGAATAGACGGTAGTCAAAATCAATTGTATAGATGACAGAACGTATTATACCAACACTTAATCCTTTTTGAGATCTCCCTTTCTCTACACGACCCTCTAGAGGCCTCGGAGACGTCCAAAAAAACTGACTCGATTTTCAAAAACTACAAAGCATTTTTCTCCCTGTCAAAATAGTCTCTTATTGTCAAAAGTTTTCTCTATAGCTTCTGCCATACTAAATGTTCGCACCGAGGACGTAAAGGTACTGAGTAAGCTGCTAGAACAAACATTACAAATGTATGTTAAATATATAAACATAATCACCTTTGTTGAGAATTAATCTTAAAGGATACTGTAGTTGTGAGTTGTGAGTGTATCACTCGTATACATGTTCAGAACGATAATATCAATATGCCTTCTGGAAGTCACCGTGGGGTTGTGCCTTTGTTTTATATCACTTGTACTAGTAGATCATTAAATCCACATATTATGTTTGGCCATCCCATGGAAAAACATGTTCGTATCTCTGCGTAAGTAGGTCACACGCCTCCCCTCCTACTGAAGTGGCGGTGGTTAAATATTAATGCTCACTTCCGCCTGACATTCATCTTCCCATATTTATGTGACTTCATAAAGGAAATAATTTTTTAATTTAACCTAATTCTGCGCTCTGCATATTTGTTTTTATTAGCTACAGCAGAAGAAATTTGGTGAGCATCTATTTATTCATTTAGTTTGGTTAAAAAAAACATGGTACCGCGAAAATAAAGGTGAGTTCATAAGCCTTGATAAGAGATTCACGTAGGTTTCATCTCTATAGTAATTGAAACGTTGGGTACGCCATTTACTATCATCAGCACAGCTTGAAAACACATAAATATGTGTCCAAACAACGTGATGTAGGAAGCTATTGGTCCAAACCAAATAAGATATGGAATCTATCTGTATACATATGTGTCGGTTGCTCTAACACAGGTGATGGACGAAATAATCACAGCAAAAGGAGTAGCCTTCTCACCTTTGTGTACATGTTGAGCAAAGAGACTTTCGTACCCTCATGACTCGTGATTGACCTGACGTATATGCCTGTGACCCTACACTACCATCCATTTGGAGTGCTCGACCTAGATCCTGCAGAGTCGCAGTTCGCTGCGTGTCGTTAACAGCATAGGAAGTCTGCAGGATATCTCTGGCTTTCAGGACTTCATATACAAAATGCCATATGCTTAAAATTCATACTCGATGAGAGACGGTACAATCTGAATACTGTAGAGGGTTTAGGGTGGCACAGAAAAGCCGTAAATTGTCAGTCTACCGGAAGTTCAAGACGCTATTTTATATCGCGATAGAGCAGAGGAAGGCAAGAGAAGATAACAGAAACATTCATATATCTAAGCAATTACCGTAATTCGCCTTGTATGCACTGTTAATCGAATCGAATAAAGATTTTCCTTATCACATAGTTGAATTACTTAGCAGCAAGTACAAGTATAAGACTAGTCATCACAATTTTACTTTTTTGCTTAATATCCTACTTTGTCTAAGAGAAACTGAAAATATGCAAATTAACGCTTGTCCTCAAGACGTACATCACCAAAATATGTACAATTGCAGATAAAGGAATAGAAGAAAACTGGTTTCAAAGCCAGTTTCCCGCACCAAGATATCCTGCCAATTTCTCCACAACGGCAAGTATTTTTGAAGCGATGAGGTTGATATGAAGGATACGAAATTATTAACCAAATTCTTACAACTTTAGAATTATAGACACTAAACATTTGAAAGTTTGACCAGTCTAATTTCATATCGGCAGTTGTACTTCGTCGTTCAATCAATTCTTTTCATTCTTCCAACTGTACTACGCAATCCCTATTTAACATATTTATTGGTCCGTTTAGCTGCTAGTCTGTCCGACTGGTCTTCGTCTGTTGTTGTTTTAGTCACTGTTTAGTCTCAGTAACTTCTGCACGGATTTTGATAAAGTTTGGGAAGCAGTATGACGTGGTCATAGTAGGTCATGCATTTATATTTTTAATTGGGGATGCACTTGAGTTATTATCAAAAAATGTTAAGTCGTCCCCAAACCAGTCAAATTTTAAAAATTTCAAGATGCCAGAGGTAAAATTCCTATCCGGCATTGAAATCTGAAATATAAATCAACGACAGATACATAACATGTAGATAAAAATATTGCGTAATTAACACACAGCCTCACAAATAAAACTCATTTAATTTCAGTGACGCGTTTCGATTTATATTTAAATCATCATCGGACTGACAGAAAGTTTTATTAGTGAAGCGATGTGTTAATTGCACAATCTTTTTATCTGTATGATTAGGTGAATCTAGAATCTAAAAGATACGTAACATCTCAAACTTTTACCTGCTCTTTCACTCAAAAAATAAAAAGACCCCTTAAAATTTTACCATTACAACGTCATAAAAACAAACATGAATACACTGAAATTACTGGGACGATCTACTTAACCCCATTTTTGCATATTCTTCTTAGAAATGAACAGCGTTACTCGACTGAGCGATGAAGTACTTCGCCAGAAGAGAGGTTCTTTAGATTGGTTCAGCTGTTAAAAAAAAATCACTAGATTTAGAGCGTTAAAGGTGATTGGCAGCTGTAAGAAACTGGCATAGTAAATGCCTTCCTTCTTATAAGTGCTTCCATATCAATTTACTACAGCGGTATTGTAGCGTAATTGGTAATACTTCTGATATGGAAACTGGAGATGTTGGTTATAACTTACCATCGTTTGAACAAAATAATCAAACACTGTCGCTTTTTTCTGTATAAATATTATTTTCTCACTAAACATTTACTACTTCTACGTCAAAACGTTATCCAAAGTAGTAGTAGGGAAAACCACGATGCTAAATATGGATTTACTCGAGCGGCGTGGGGACCTATTTGATATTGGAGATGGCAAAATGAAGAATAGGTTATATGATGAATACCCTTCCACCCACCGGTGGGGTGAGAGCCCACAGGCTTTCAAATATGTAAAAACAGTCACGTGGAAATAAGAGGGTTCGTCAAATATTGATACGTTCATATTGCCCACGTGTGTCCAATGACGGAGGTATGTTAATCTGCCAGTTTGCATGGTGGGTTCGGCTGTATGGAGGGGTTAGAAACGGGAGAAAGAAAATTACTCGATATTATGCGTTTGATATTTAGAAGGGTTAAACCCGAATAAAGCTTTCATTGAAAAAAATCATGATTGGAAATTAACGCAAGCTCGTGGCTGTTTTTTAAAAAGGCAAATAATTTGCTATTTTGAGCTATTCAAACGAGCTACTGATTGTGACAAATAAAAGCACAGAAAATAGCATGCAAATAAAAACAGAAAAATTTTGCTCTAGTGACATTAGAAATGATAGATGAATAAAATTAAAAAAATACTAACAATGTTAATCAAATTGATATTCCTTAACGTTTGATACGTTTATTGATTGGTAATAACTTCACGGATTTCACAACTGATAGATACACAAAATAAAAATGTTATAAGTCACAATCTTTTGAGGTATATTTTGTCCACAAAACAAATTCAATTTTCAGACATTGAAACAAACAAACAAGCCAGAGCCTAAGTACATACCACAAGCGCTGTAATCAGCTGTTATGGCTGACGGAAAGTATATTATCTATCACATATTAGGAATTTGAGTATAGTATGGGAACGATGTGTGTGAGTGAGAGATAGAGAATGAGTAAAATGAGAGAGTGATGTGCGGAGTAGGTAATACATGCTTCACTGCAGCTGCTCTCGCTAAACTTTTTTGGCGATTTTTGTTACGCCGGCTTGTGAAAATCGGCAAAATAAAAATAGAATTTCACATACCCGAGAATACCGTGGTGACATTTCCACTTCCTTTTGTCACGCTCAAGTCGTCAGACTATTGAACTGCACACTTTTCAGATTGTAATTAATCGATCGTCTCCTAATATGACACGCTCAAGAATTTTTTGCTATTCTGATCAGCTGCCCTAGGCGCTGTTATATAGAGAGCATAAATATAGTCGAGAAAATCTGTAGGGTGTAAAGGTATCCTCTACATTCCAATCTGCCGCGCTTGAGTAAGTTCCCAACTCGCTTATTGGGCTTCCCCACTACAAGGAAGGTCTACAATTCATCCTCGACCATTTAGTTCTCAATCCAGAATGACTGAGCAGAATTGTATTTAACAAGTCATTAAGCTGAAATTAGCTTCGTCATTGTATTACCTAAAAAGTATTTCCATCTCACAACGTTTAAGGAACTACGCAATTTACTCGAGCTGTAGCATACTGTATTCCTAATAGTGCAGTCAATTTGATAAATGCAGCCACAAAAACGATTACATTATGACAGCCTAAGTTTCTTGGTTCACCAGTTTGGTTTTTATATATCGTTAGCGACATTATTTGATGAACGAATTAAATTGATAAATTTCCACTTTCGAAGCCATATTATGTATAACTCGCACTCTATACAGGAACACAATCACCATAATTAAGTGACGAAATAAGCTAAGCAGCATTCCTTAAGACAAGCTACAATCTATCTCTTTATGATAGACATATGAAACTTTCAGCAGTTTTCCTTCAAGATGATATTTATCAAATTTAACTTGAATGTTAACCAGAACCAGTTCAGCATTCCATCAAAGTGGTGCTTTGTTGAACAGAACTATAAGGAGTGTTTTGAATATGACATATTGCTCCCAGTTCAAGTGATCCTAATATTTCGTCAATTGAGGCGCGGTAAGTTATTTCGCTCCCACCCCTCCCATTCCATTACAGAGTTCAGCTTCATCTTACGTGCGTATCCAATCAACATTGTGCTATGATTTCCAAGTACCGGATTCTGCATAACACGTTTGTTTAGTAAACTGCCCCATGAACAATATATATTATTACCTCACCCTATGCCGTGTGAAACTCAGATTAAACTTTATCAGAATTACATCTAGAACTTTAATACAACGCAATTTCACCCCGAACTCTAATTATAGTAATTATAACTGGATAGAATCGCGTGTAACTTCCATATATACTGTACAGTTACATATGGTTATCGGCATGGCCAAGGCCATAGAAGGATTACAAATCCACTTTTAAAAGATGTTTTTGGAGAGGATTATGTAATAGTAATTTATTTGGAGTAAATTTATTTCACTGATTACTCCCAAATTGTTCGCAAATCTTTTTTTATAGATAACGTCACTCAATGGCAGTATATCCACATTGACCTTGAAATGCTGTAGACTATAGCCATCGGGGAACAAAGCCCTGGATAGCTCATTCCACAACGCCGAGGTTCTCCAAAAGAACGACTTTTGGAAGAGGCTTGTTCGAGGCGTTGTGAGCGTGAAAGTGCGCCCAAGAGCTTCTCTAGTATTTGCTGCATTAGCGACTCTTACAGATATTGTACGATACAGCTTGGTCGAACATCTGGCATGATGATGTCTATAGAATAGGGACAGATCAGCCACCCTTTTTCCATGTTGCAGACTATGTATGTCATTTGTGGGATTCCTTTGGGGCGCATCCCCACATATGCGAGAAGTGCTCCAGTGATGGTCTGATTGGGCCTTGTTTAGGAACAGTAGCTATTCCGAAGAGTATAATTTCCAGGAACGGATGAGAACCCCCAGCTTCTGGGACGCCGACCTAGCGAAGCCAGCAGCATGATCATGCCATGACATGTTATTGTTGATGTTAACCAGAAGCTTGATGGAAGGTGATTCAAGTATTGGGTGTCTCTCCATCTCCACGGCTGTCAGGCCAGCATACGGCTTCTTTGTTAGGGTTGTTGTCTTAGTCTTCTGCGCGTTAAATTAAACTTTCAATGTCCTTCTTGATCCGAACAGTATGCTGCCCTTGCCGAAATACGGTATCGCTTGATGGTAGTGGTTTCCTCATGTAGGAAATGAGGGTGGTGTCATCAGCGAAGCTGTAGATAGGATTGAGTACATCGGACACATATCCATCCACCACCACAAATAAGGAGCGATCCCTGAGAAAATTGCCACACCCTATCGAAAGCCTTCGATATATCGAGCGAGACGATTCGAGCCACTCCATAACACCCTATTGCTTGCTCCACATATGTGTGACGTGGGCCAGAAGATCTCCCGTGGATCTCTGCCCACGAAAACCATATTGGCGATCGTTGATTATATTATTTTTGTCTAGATACTTCAAAACCTGCTCGTACTATCCCAACATTTATTAAAACTTTTTCATATATGGTTTTAATTAGCTGCCGGTATAAGTAATATGAGACAACCACAGAATGAGTCTCCGGAAATACATGCATGGCTGTTATTCTAACAGGCATATTCTGTTTATTTCACTTAGTTTACCCGATATATTTGTAAGGATGGCCCCTTTTTTCGATCCTCCAGAAAATCAATCATTTAGAACTTTTCACAATTTTATTCTCGGACCCACCACAAGCTTTTTTTTTAACTCCCAATCTATTTACTATCTGTAAATACTAGTTACAATAAGTAAATTTTGTGTCAATAGTAATATGACATGTAGAGAATAGTTCAGTAACTATTTCCTGTTACAGATTTGCACTTTAGTACAAACAACTTAGCACTGGGAAACTACACACTCATTCACTCAAAATCTTGTCGGTAGATCACTTGGGATGTGACGCTTCAGTCTACGCCTGTCCTGTTGCTGCATAAGGTGTCGGGCCAATTGGTTACGATGTTGTTGTAAACGAACTTTGTACCTCCCGGAGATGTTGGATACTTCCTCTTTCACTGACAGGATCTGCAGATCGCGCCTGATGAACTCATTCGGAACATACCATTGAGCCCTTGTTAATATCCAAAGTGTTTTCGATTGGAATCTCTCTAGTATTTCGATGTTAGAAGTTGAGGCAGATCCCCATAATTGTATTCCATAGCACCAGATTGGTTTTACTATTGTCTTGTATATCAAAGTTTTATTACTGAACGAGAGTGATGATCTGTGGCCTATTAGCCAATAAAGGTTTTGAAGTATCATCCCTAGTTGTTTCCTTTTCATGAAGATGTGTTTTTTCCAGGTCAGTCTTCGATCGAGGTAAATTCCTAAGTATTTGACATATTCTTTTGGTTGTAAAATATGGTTATTTAGAGAGACTGTTGGACAGTTATCCCTCCTATTGGTAAAAGTTACATGGACAGATTTTGTTTCGTTTGCCTTAATACGCCATTTTTTGAGCCAAACCTCGATGTCATTAAGGTTTTCTTGTAGCCAATGGGATGCCTCTATATGATTATGTCGCACTGATAGTACGGCGGTATCATCTGCATATGTGGCTGTAGTAACGTTACCATTTGTAGGTAGATCAGCTCTAAATAGGGTATACAATAATGGTCCTAGGACACTGCCCTGCGGTACTCCGGAATTAACTGGGAAAAGTGAAGATTGCTCTTCTCGATGTTGTACGAAGAAATGTCGATCTTGCAGATATGATTTGAGGATAAGGAAGTATTGGTCAGGAAGGTTCTTTCTGAGTTTATATAGAAGGCCAGTATGCCAGACCGTGTCAAATGACTGAGATATGTCTATGAAAGCAGCTGAATAATACATTTTGTCTTCTAAAGCTTGATGTATGGTTTTACAGATCCGATGCACTTGTTCTGTGGTTGCATGTTGTGGTCTGAAACCGAACTGATGAGTTGGTATCAGTTGACGTTCCATTAGCAGTGGCTAGTAGTTGTAGACTTATAGGTCTGTAGGACTCCACCTCTCTCTCTCTCTTCCAAATACTTACCTCCCTCTGAATTGTTTCAAGATGATCAGGGGCTTCGAAAACGTTAAGAATGCAGTTTGAGGGTTTTTATTTATATTACTGGCACTAAATTGGTCTACAACTATAAAGACTTTTCCTCATTGCCACTGGTTTTTGTGATATCTATGAAACATGCAGAAGACACAATATTTTGAATTCGAAATTGATGCGATTACTGTGAGAAAAATATAAAGAATAGTAGCGGCCAGAAATCAATTGAAAGTAAGGACATTAAAACGGACTCCACTAAAATATCAATATCAGCTGTTCGATAGTGAAGAGAACTACCATCCTCGTTTGTTACCGCTTCCTAGAACCCCACTTTATAAGATCTGAAGAGCGGCATTGGCCTAGAAGTTTGGAATTCAGGCAAATATCTTTATCGAGGCAAGAAATTAACTAGCGATCGATGCTGCCTACTACCGATAGCGATAGGAATTACGTAAAAATTAAAATGCTCCGAAAAGCGGCACGCAAGCGCAGATTTCGCAAACAAGATGCACTGAAACATACAAGGTGGATAGCCATCAATTAAGGCTTATATAACATTTGAATTGTAACATTTATCTCAAGTACAGTAGCGCTGCCTCTTGGCATCTTTATGAATTTCAAGTCCCAACAGCTTGAAATTTGTCTAGTTTGTCTAACGCGAGATAATTGTTAGTATCACAGCCTTACCTGGGTTGGGTATATACAACCTAATTACACTCTACAGTCAGACTGCCAAGCTACTCTGGCGAGTCTAGACAGAAGACGAAATAGCTATCCGAGGTCATACGTACAATGAAAAGCATACACTCAAAAGTATACAATCAAGGCAAACCGGAAGCTAGTGCAAGCTAGGTTTGATAGCTGCAATCAAACCAGACGTGGTAGACGAAGTAGAGATCCTATCAGAGTGGTTCTGTCCACCCATTAAAACTATAGACAAACTAAAGTGGAATAATTGTAACCTCCTTTTCTCCATTCGAAAAGCTGTATCACTACCCACATTCTTGTCTATCTTGAACATTATCACGGCATATTTAACAGAAAGATAATAGTATAATTCAAATCCTAGAAGTCGACAGCAGACAGATAGTATGAAAGAGTAAGCATTGCACATTGGTGCAAACACGTCGTAAAATAAGTTTTTTGCTCTGATCCACTGTTGCTCTTCGCATCCATGCTGGCACTAAATGGACTGGTATTTGATGCGGCGTGTTTTTTATCGTCTTACATGGGGATAAAATCTGCAAACATCACAGCTTCTATTAGATGCACGACCTTATCCAGAGTGGCCTAACATTACCATTCCAACATTGCCAAGTTGCATATTAAACGAATATGTTATAATTATGTGAATGCTAACACTGTAATTTTTGCATAACTTTAGATATTACATTATTCAGAAAAAAATCCAGTAAGTTGACCCATCCATAGTACCATAATCGTAGATGATCAAAATCCTACATGATCTAGTGGAGTGGTACAGTCCATTTGTACTTGTGTGTTGTTTGGAATGATTATTCGATAAGATTTTTACAAATTACCTGTGATCGGCGAACTTTCAACATTCTGAAGGACATTACTGATTTAACGTTGAAATACCTGCGTTAAACTTGACTTTCAGTGGTGCTCATGGTTTGCAATTTTTGACTATACAAGGGCCTTGTCAGTTTCTTTGAAAAAATATATGAATTATATCTCAGCTCCTTAACTACTTTGTTTTCATATATTTGTTGGTGTACTCAGAAACTGTTGTTTCATGATCATGGATTAATGACTATTATACAACGTAGGTAAGCCGGTAATAAGCTCACAATTGTTTACCTAAGCCTAAAATACCTACAGCTATGCTATCCTACTATCATTCATGTAAAATAATGTGCTCGAATAGGTTTCTAAACAAGTAAAGGTATTCGTATTCTGATCTTTATTATCAGCAGTAGGTTGTCCAGCTATACCAGCTGGTCCAATTAACTTTAGACAGCCGTAGAGCTCGAAAACGGTGAGTTTTTTATGACAACGTTCAGATGAATGTTTTTGGGTGCAACGGGAGAGAGTTAATGATGACTTTAATTCTCGACATTGACAGGATTTTTTCAAGGTTAACAATGTTTTTTAATGGGAACATATATATTTTTTTTACAGAATCTTAATCTACGAAAAAAACGAATACCTTTTGTTCACAATCCTTTTTTATCCGATTGCAACTTAAATAGATGAAAAATAATACATTTGTTCTTTTGCGGAATGTTTCCATATCGCAACGGTAGACAACGCCATTATCATTTCTTTGGAACATTATTACTGCGTCGTATTTTCTCAGTGGGCAATAGGATTAGTTAGAATTTTTTTTCTTTTGTTTTTCTCAGATGAATCTGGTTTTACAAACCATGGTGTGGAGTGAATCGACATAATAGGCACAACTCAAGTGTGGATAGTTCGAGATGGTTGGGAGAAGTGGAACATCACCACCTTCGTTGGTGAATGTATGGTGCAAAATTATTGATGACAGGTTGATCGGTACATATTTTATTGAACCATTTACCAGAGTTAATAGACGATATGCCACTTCGAGAAAGGGCAAGTATCTGGTTTCAATATAATGGCTGACATGCCAAAATGTTCGGGGAATTGGAGTACCCTAATCGATGAATCGGATAAGGTGCTTCCGTTATGTGGCTTGCTAGGTCACCAGATTTTACCCCTCTTCTTTTTATTGGGCTATCTAAAAGAATTTGTTTATTCGAGAAGCTGCCACCACATTGGAAAATATGAGGTAACGCATAAGATATGCTTGTTGAGCAAACAATAAAGAAACTCAGCTTGGGTGTCATAACTTCATAAAATGAATTGATAAGTGTATTGAGGTTGGCGGGCATCACTTTGAACATTTGTTATTTGTTCTTCATTTATCAAACCATGTAATTATTGGAACATTTATAAAAAGAATAGATATTGTATTTCTTATCTGCTTAAGTTGCACTCGGATTTCAAAATTTGTGAACAAAAGATATTTATTTTTTCTCGTAGAGTAAGATTCTGCAATAAAAATATCTGTTTCCACTAAAAAAACATGTTTGACCTTGAAAAAACCTTGAAAATTCTGTTAATGTCGAAAATATAGGTCATCACTAACTCATCCCCATTGCACTCAATAATTTCCATCTGAACGTTTTCATCTAAAAAACTCACCATTTTCGCGCTATACGGCAGTCTCAAGTTAAATGGACCACTTGGTATAGCTCTGTCTATCTGTTTGTGTGTCTATATTTAATTTTAGGAAAAGCATATGTATTTATAGAGGAAAAGTTGAGAAAAATAAAACCAAATCATTCACAAGCTTCGGCTGTCAGTGGTTTTATAAACACATGGTGCGCTCATTCAAAATGAGTTTTGGTGAGTATTTCAAAAATATACTTAGTTAAATTCAGTGCTTCGTATTCCCTATTTTTATTTTATTTGTCTGATACTTTCAAGCATTGTAACAAAATGAGTTGAAAAATTCAAACTATATCCAATTACAAAACATTTGTCAGATGGGTAAGCATCTGTAGCTGTGCAAGCATTCTTCAAATGCAGTCTTCGTTCCGAAGGTTGGATTCAGGGCATATCAATTTTTTTGATGGGCGATCTAATCAACTGTTTATTGGAGCAATAATTATAATAATCTCTACCTAGCCAGGAGTTACTTCTTCCCTTTCTTATGCTTTTGCCATCAAGTATGGGCCTGAGTAGTTGATATCACTCCTCCTTTCAAGATTCGTCCCAGATTTTTTTATCTAATGCGTGTTAGCAGAATTATATTTGTGTCCACCATGGTATCGTCTATATGCGACGATACGTCCACAGCTCGAATTATTCGAGTCCCTTAACAACAGCTTCCCCACATTCCACTTCTCAATTCCATAATAGAGTACATAACACCTCATTAGTCAGATTTTGAGCTCTATATTCTATACCCCATAATTTTCATGAATGTGCTTCTGTTTTTTCTATTCTATATTTATATTGAGTTGAATAGGAAGTTCGTGGGATGGCACAAAATGTTCTAATCTGCGCTGCATTACTATTGCAATCACTTTTACTACGTAATTAAAAAATCTTGTCTAAAACTCCTGTTTACGATATTTTCAAATAAACCAACCTTTCCATCAATAACCTAAGGAACAATCAGGTATTGATTTCTTGGGATACCTGTTTGCATCCACTTCTCTGATCTGCTGTATAACCAAACAGAGAGTCTATTAGCTATATCGGTGACACATAGAGAAGGCAGGCTGAGAGGCAGGCAGTGAACGCCTCTTTCGCTCGTTGAGTGGAGTGTTCGTCAAAGGATGCTCCTGCCTTTTCAGCAACACTAACGTACAGAAACACCCTGCATTGATCGATATCTCAGGAATTTGTCACAAGGATGAAAATATATTTTTTTGTGATGGATACGTATCTATATTGTCTATATATTTAGATATTTTATTAGTTATTGATTTTTTTGTAAATTATCTGGCATCTATTCAAATTCAAAGGAATTCTGTTTAAAAACCTTTACTGGAAATTAGACTGCTGCTTGTATTTGTATGGCTGGGATAGAGTATTTGACATAAAGTAAGGTTGATCGACCTAGATGAGGTAATCACATAATCTTTATTGTTTCATGAAAAGCTAATTTTATCATTTTGAAGAAAGGTTCAAAATTAAAGGCTCATTCATTTAGTTTTTTCTAAAGGGAAACGTATCACATGACCACGAGAGTAGTCAGCAATCTACTATACGACTTTTTCAATTCAGTATGATAAAAGAGTTATACGTAAACATATAATTATATAAATTTGCTTGTTATGATGGAATATATCAAATCAAGCTTTTCATATATGAACAAAAATATAATATAGACTGTAGATGTTCTAACTTGATTCTGTTTCATTATGTTTAGTACAGAACAATATTCCGGACAGTTTTTGTGTGTTAGGTAGATTAAATCTCTATTTCACGTGCAGTGATATTTTAGGTATCTTTGGGACGATTGATCCACAGGAAATTGTGGCAATTTCGGACATTTTGGCATATTCGAAAATTCATTATACCTACTCCACAAGGTCAACATTTCCAAAACCTGAACCAAATAATTTCCTTATGAAATGATATCATTGCGTAAGTAGTACATCAATCTGCTCGATGCCATTCTATATAAGACGTCTCATTGTTTTTTATCGAAGATTTAGTGTCCATTTTGATAGTTAATATGAACTGCAATGCTTATGTCAATCATGCTTGAACTGCCAAAATAAAATAAATAAGGATATAGCAATCTAAAAGTTGAAAGATAAAATTAGTAATGATTTATCAATTTATATCCGTTGCTTCATCTAATACTGCACAGCTTAGCTTCAGTACTAAATTAGATTTATGCTCTTCGGTACAGAAATTCTCTGCTGTGGCATTTTGCAGTTGGAAACGTCAAGCTGTCTGTTTATACGTTCTTTCCTCGCCCCCTTCCAATTCGTGAAATCGAATTAGGAGCTGCGGAACTGGAAAATAGCCACGCGAGACATAATCCACACCTTAGATCGATTTTCCATTGCAATACCATGTGTACCTTTTTTCATTTACTGCGCGAAAGGATCATAAAATGGATTCGTTGCATGTGATTTCTCTTCGCCGCGTAGGTTAAAGAAACAGCTCAGTACCTTAATGTCTTAATAGCTATTTCAGAATCCGCTGAATAAAGTATAATTGTCCGTAATGGAGTTATCTAGCATTCTATGAGGTCCTTTTGTTTCCTTGCTCCATATGAAGAAGTTAGTAGAATGTGGAGAGGTTTTGTTCATGAGTTGTCAATACGATTATATGAAATTAGATATGTGTGATGTGCCAGAATAGAGTGAGTTCTTAAATTTATGAGATCCGTAATAATTTACTAGGCAACGCTCTAAAATGATCAGAAAGTAAGCTGAATTCATAAGAAATTAAAAATAATGCAAAATCCCAAGAGAAAGATTTCTCAAGTTCGACACGAATCATCCAAAATCTGTTCCAAATAGGATTTATGCAGGTTCAGTGGAAGCTTAGGCTAGACAAATATATCAAGCTGGAGCGATTAGTTAAAAGTTACGGAAAATGTATGCAAATTACTGTGTCCCAATATATTACGTTAAGCGTATAGATAGCGAGGGTCCCGAGACTCCTAAGAATGATAATGTACATCGATTTTCGTAATATATTCTGCAACTAAATTAAATGACGAGGTATGGAGGAAGGTCGAACTTTTCTGTACAAAACTGTGGATGCCGATTAGTTAAGTATATGCTCTCCACTATGCATCAGACCTGCTATAGACATGCACGTTTCGACTTCAGCCTAGACTCATCAGAATAGCCTGGCAGTCAAGGATGTGATAGCAACATCAACACTCATATCTAAGCGTGGCGCACTATGGCGCTGCCCATAGGCAACTCACCTTAGACTTCGTAAATTGCCGATGGTCAGCGTCATAGTGCGGAATGCTTGGAAATTAATGTTGATGTTGTTGATTAGTTATAAATCATGGAAAGCTGACTACATTAAATTCATAACAAGAATATTATGTAAATGACATATTCTGATTTAATTATGCTAACGGAGCTTTTAATTTTTATTTGTGATCTAAAACATATATATATACATATATATATTGGAAAATTATTTGTTCAGCATATTTAATTCAAAAACAAACCGTCAGGAATGGTAATAATAGAAACTATATCTTGAAGAAAGTAGTTCGGTTTGAAGCAATATACTTATATTTACTTTACCTCGTGGCTATTAATGATATTGATTACCTAACTAATATACTATACAAAAGTTAATACTTCTAGAGGCTAATAGAGAAAGTATTTTCTAACTGGCTGTCAAATTTTATACTTGAGCTGAATTCGTTTAATTCATGACCGCAATATTGCGGGTATTCAATAAATTTTTGATGTGGGGACTCCGTATTCTAATTATTGTTTAGAGTTCAAATTAGTACTCGTAACTATACAAGACTTAGGAACACGGACCCAAAGATTGAAAAATGTGGCACAGGAGCGTTTTTGCGGCGCTTAGTCGCTTTGAGAGTGTTAGCGTTATCTGTTTACTCATTATTTTTCCTCAATGCTTCTATCGCAAAGCAGCAGTATATTATTTATTCCTAATTATATGACCATTGGCGACGTCTCTCCATTTCTCCATCCACATTATAGCAACTGCATTTGGTGGCCTATTGTGGGATATTGTATCAAGTGGCCTTAAATTATTAGCTGTAGTTTTTTCTTTTTCTGGTAACACAAGGTCCTCAGGATGTTGTGCGTCATTATTCCTCAAAGAGGGTGTTGGTGTTTCTTTTGGGTACTATAAACAACAAAGGGTTTATTAGATTTGAAATCCATGGGTTTCTAGATAAATCATTATTTACAAGTGCTATTTCAGTAATACCGGCTTTTTCAGTTGTGATTATTTTTGTAGAACTAAATACTGTAAATATTATTTTTATTATATATAAAAGGAGTTATTAATTTTTCATAATAACTAATAAGTAATGATTAATCCGTTGACCAACAGAATTATTCATCATGATGACATACAACATCAAGAAACAAATGTTTCGGAAATAATTTGAATTAAGTTGCCATAGCTGAAATGCGGCAAGCTCATTCGAATCTTTAATACGCAAATGGTTAGCGAGGGGGATGTCTATCGATTCAGCACTCAAGAGATGAACATTTTCATATAATTCGGTTAGTGGTCTACTTCTTCAAGTGCTCAAGAATAATGTAGCGTTGATGGTTGGATAAAAGGAGTTACACTACGGAGTCGGCCTCATCATACACTGAAATAACTTTTGTGAAATATTAATTGTAGTATCGTATATATCTTGAATCTAGTTAGAAGTATCTTATCATTCAAGTTGATTTCTTGTATTTTTAGAGAACAAAATATCCAGCTATACATTCTTTTCGCTATACATGTGACCCATCGCTGGTACCGATGCGATAGTAATATTGCAAAGGTTGCCATTGCATTAAAATATTCTGAATATAGCTTACAGTTTGGCTCTTATTGATTATTTTACTTCGCCTTTGTTTTGAGAATATTAAACTCGTATAGTATATTTGAGAGATTTTATTATTTTCTGGCAAAAAAATCAATTATTTCTGATCCTACATTACTGGGAGTTGTGGGTGGCTCTGATAAATCCTTGCTCTTTAAGTCTTTAGCGATTGAATTCATTATAGGTGTCAACTTTCATGTCCAATATACCTACTATGGTTGCATCTCTTTATAGCGAATGATTCGAGTTAATGATGATAGATTTCAAAGTTCCGTAGTTTGTTCTGAATTGATCCGAATATAAACTGTTTTATATTCGTATTGCAACGAGATCAGCGGCCAGCAGCCAGGAAAAGATCACCCTGTATGCAGATCATCCAGAACATTTGTGCAGCTTTCAACAGACATCTCGAATGTGTCAGATTGTTCTATATTTGGTTATGGAACATTCGAGATGGGCGTTTTCTGTATATATTCCAGCATCGAGCAGTGACAGCAGTCAGTTAGTGGTCAGCCGTCAAATAGTTAAGAACTAGAAATTGTGAATATAAATTGGTGTATGAGTTGTTGTGTTAACAGTGGAAATAAATTAGTGTTTAAGAACGTCACAGTATTATTGTTATTTATCTAAGATAATTCAACAATATATATATTTATTCACAAATATCCTTCTATTTTATCTGACGACCCTGATTTGAGATTGATGAATTGCTGAAGGGCTTCGTTACTTACTTATAAATACGAATATCTCCGTCTGAGATGACTTGTGAGATATTACATTTTCTATAAACAATGAAAACGTCTTTAACTATGCATAAGATCACAATTTTTTATTTTTATACAAAACACATGATGTTTCTAACTTTGTTAACAAATAACCTGTGCCACACTAACATGTTATTCGTCTTTATCTGTTCGAGGTCTGTTACGAGTAGATTCCTCGAAGCAGCAATATACAAAATTTCTTGAATTTGAATTTAAGAAGCGAAAGCGGCAGAATAAGCTATGGTTAAGTGTATACAAATTCTTAAAAGGATGCAATGTAAAAATGAGCTCAAAAAGTGATTTATCAGCTACAGCTCTCATTTTGGTCTACGGACTCAGCAATCGAAATTTATCTTTACACTGTTATAACTTTTCGAAACTTGTCCTAGAAAAATGGCTTGTGTACATTATATTCCAGAAAAACTTCCAATTGATAATCCGCGCGAATATTTCAGGGTTATATCTTTATTCAAACTACGGTTTGAGAACACTCGTTGTTGAGCTGTACTATGGAACTTTATAGCAAAACAGAGTACCGCAGGGACGACTTGAGTACTTTTGCTTATGAATCCAAAACTTTACCCGGCGAAACATCTACTGATTCTCTATTCTCAAGCATTGAACAAATTATATACAAGCAATAGTTAGCTAAAAGAGACCAGTGGTATGAAGTTCAACTGTATCTACCGTTTGATAAATATGCAAATATTGCAATAATACTGACGTGCGAACTGACATTAAGAGGGGTTGTTGAGTCTCAAATGCCTCCAAACGGCTATGTTAGACGCATTAATTGCGATATATCAAGCGTCAATCAGATAAGCATTTAGAGAAACCAACTGAATATCTATTCCGGTGTTGGCACCGCCTGCACACTCCGCACCGGAAGTGCAAGTACCTGAATTGTGACTTAATGGAATTCATGATGTGCCGACAATTGTTCATTTGGACGTCGCACAAACCAGTGACTTATAGTACAGTCAACGAAAGTTTAGTATCTGTATCTTATGTAAGTTATCCTATAGTAGGTATACCAGAAACAAGAAGACAAATTACTTAGCAAGACTTAGACCAGAGGCTCATGCATTGGCCCCGAACCTATGCTGGATAGTAGCAGATATCAGGTCCAGGCAGCTAGGGAGAGACAAACAAACATCGGGAACTATAGCTGTTGGTGATTCTAGCAGGACACGACAGATACCTGTCAATCATGAGAGTGGAATAATGTCTTGTATGTCTGAAATGCTGGGACGAGAAATAAGCCTCATTCAACTTGCTAGGCAGAGTTACGGTATGTCGCGGCTTTATAGCCCAGATATTTGGTACAACGAAGTTTGACGGAATACGGCATACTCAGCGGAAGGGTCGGATATGATGGCCTTTCATCAGAAGGTCTTATATATTCGACATTAGGAAAATACCATGGTAGTTTTAGTGATGGTTCTCGGAGTTGGCAAAGAAGGGTCAAAGGTGGTCTTCTTACCTGGTTTCCCAACCCCACCACTACTACAATGATGTTATCCTGCAATTTCTCAATATTTCATCCTGTTACGTTTCCTTTCTCTTTCAATGTCAGTAGTCTATTCTTTTCCATTTGTTTCTTTGTTGTTCTGTGGGGGGGGGGGTAGATTTATCTGGACTGACGTGCCTACGTAGCTTATATCGGAAAGTGTGGTTCAAATTACGCCGTAGACCACATTATTTTTGATTTCTAATGAAAAATTGCAAAATTATGCATAACCTCGTGGCAGCAACACCCGAACCTCTCATCTTCTGCATACCGACAGCTGCTCCACCAGCTGAGGAACACTAACACCTATCTCAAAAAAATCATTGTTCTTCCGAATCTCAAACTATGCACATTGTTCGTATCTAAAAACACAGCGTCAGTATTGTGGGGCAGTAAGAATCGCTGACCGCAGTATCACCATGTAGGCAACATCCCTGACAGCAACTTACTAGCTAATATATAAACAGAAGTGCAAACTCGCATTTAGCTTTTCCTGGTTTCAAAACCACTGTTTTTCAGTATATTAAATAATTGTTTAATCTAATATCAGAAAATCAACAGTATAGGCATTGTAACACTATACCTAATGATTAATAAAATAAAACTACATCAACTACGATAAGTCCACCTAATATTTCATAATCGTTGTAGCAGGTTACTGAGATTATATTTTTGACCGACATAAAAACCGTCCAAAATGAGTGACATATACTTCCATGATGTGTCTCCTTCCTTAACATAAAGGCAATACCCCACATTTTAATAATGCTTCCATATCCGATGGCCTGGCAGGTAATACAGGAATCGTAAGTTAAATTTAAAGTGCTGCAACTTTCGCCATTATGTACCTCGCATTTGCGTTGTACGTGGAGGTAATTCTATCAGGCGACTGTCCGATCAAATAGTATGCTATGCAATGATGAGGTACTTGCCAGCTTTCATGAGGTCGGCATTTGAAGTGGTCGGTCAACATCGTGACCGAAGGATAAGTGCACCATCGATGTTAATTATACTCACAAAGATGTTGGAGGCGGCATACACACACTGATGTCACACTGTATGAACGTTGTGGGAGCAATGTAGGTACGTGACGCCAGTAAGTGAAAACTTCGATTTACGTTGAGTTTAGTCCAACGTTGCATCTTCGTACAGTCCATGAAAGCGCCACAATACTCTCTGTGTGATAGGGTAAAATAATAAGTAATTACGAAAACGCTAGATTGTTTTTAAAAATAAGTGTTAGGTAACGTGACCAGTGTAGATTTTACCTAACTTCGGGCCCTAGACGCTGACGATTTTGGGCACCTTTCATTGCTTTTCTTTGTCAGTTAATACATAAACGCATGCTTCATATTAATATTTATTATACAAACTACACAATTAATTTTTAAAACCAGATTATTTGTGGAAAAAAGAGGGATTAGCTACCGCTCTCACATTTTTTTTCACTATCACTAGATCCGGGCCTCTCCGCGCCCCACCAGAATCCAGGCCCCTGGGCGCCAGCACAAGCGCCTATAGGATAAACCGGGAATTAACGTGACTCCACATTTCCGTGTAGTGGTATCAATTTATTGAAAATACTGATAGGATTTTATAAGTTAGAAAAATAATAAATATTTTAGAAAACGTACAAATTTTCGATATTATAAAAAAGCTCCTCTTTCAATATTTTCAATATCTACACTAATTCCTGGTGATGAACAGTTCCAAAATAAGGAATCCATCGGGATCCTTCTCTTCATTACGATATCATTTTTTTACTTCTACTTACTCGTAAGTATTGTGGTCGCTAAAAATTCTAAACTTAAAAAGTGTATGTACTTTAATGACATAAACATCTCAAAAAGCATGTCACTCCAGGTCTGTCTGTCTGTTTGTTCAGTAATCCTGGGATTCTCTATAATTTGGAAAGTACGTTATGGGTTTTGACTCTAGGTTATTCTGAGATGAGCACAAAGAAGTTTTGAAAAATCGCTTCATCGGCAGCGGATTTATCGTCATATAACTAAAAAGGTAATAAAACACTATCAACCTTCGTTTTTGGACGTTTCCGAGACACCTGATGGTATTCCAAAAATAAAGCGGCACCACCAAAAATCCTTAATTTGAACCATTGCGTGGAAAACGTACCTAACGCCATTATATTTTTTTCAAATAATAACCGCCTCTTGGCATTCTACACAAAAATTGTGACAGGCAAATGTACCCGATTAGTTATAGTATTAATGAAATCAAACAAACATCCAATGTGATACTTCAATTTTCTCATAAGAATATATTTAGAAGGTCTTATCAGCAAAGCATTTTGTCTAGGGAACTAAAAAAATTACACAAAGCATTGTAATCTTCATGAAAATAGCAGGCGAATACTAATAATATGGTGGTGGCGGTAAATTATCCTTGGCACGTCCAGAACCGTTCGATTTTCGAATATTTTCATTTCTCACAGCCCTCCTCATTATTTAGGTAATCTCTGGTGTCAGCGCGCACAAAATCACAAAAACCTCTATTTCAGTCCCAAGCTGGCGGTGAGATAAGGACGCTATGCGCCGGTATAACAATGAGACAAAAAGGCGGAACGTCAAACAGTCAAGTTGACTCTGATATGGTGGCAGCGCAAACAAAACATCGCGGGAAAGACGGTTCTCGAAGTCAAAGGATGCTTTAGCACAAGCACCTTATACAAATACGTAGGTATGTTATATTTTACAGTACATTACTAACTATAGATAATAAACAATAATTCAAGGCTAATATGATATTATTTGAATGTTGAGATACGTCTTTGTCACCAAATGCTTCATACAGATCAAAATACAACCGGTGACAACTACATTGTCGGCCGATTATATCGGACCAATAAGACGCACAAAAAATATCTCCACGTCCAAAGTTATGGAACAAGGCATTTACTGAGGCTTAAATACTTGTAGGTGCTTGTGCAGCATACTTAATCATCAAAACTTAAAAAACAAAAAAATACGATGGTGGCAAAAACAGATTCCTCGAGTAATGAATTATCGGTCCCTTAATGACCTAAATAAATTTATAACAAGTGGCTGTGTTAATTTCATGAGAAAGAACAAAATAAATTTATGTTTTCACACATATCCATATTTTGCAATGTCTTTTGATGGTTTTAAACTAATAAAAACTTGCTGTGCCACCAATTTAACTAAAGTTTCCATAAAATTCCCGTTCGAACGTTTCAGCGATGGACATAGTCCTATAAAGATCTGTCGATATTTTACCATATATAGTTATGTTGTTATTATTTCTGCTCCAAACCGGCGGATTTAAAAAGAAATGGTTTCAGGAAAGATGGCATCGTGTACGGGCTTTTAGCCGTTAAGCAAGCATGTCTATACACTGTTACGTTGTTAGCAATTCCGCAGGGAACAATTTTAATCGTTCAATTCCCAAATTGGCCGGAATGTCTGAATGTATTCAAGAATATGTCGCTAACGTGTTTGCATCCATCCAGGTCCGGATCTAGGAGGGGTGAAAAGAGCGACAAATTGGCATTCTAAGCCCCCCTTCGCCTTTAAAATTATAGATCTAGTACTGCATTCATCTGAAAGTAGTTCCTTGTGATTTGCACCTTTATCCTCTGAATTTTTCCACTCACTCATGACCTCCACCACATTTGTATCAAATTCTTTCAGGACATTTTGTTCGTACTTCCAATTTGCATAGATGGTATGGGAGTCACCACAGTTGATTTCAATGTAGCGTATCTTTAAAGTTAGTTTGCATTAATTCTTTAAAGATATCAGCTTTAAACCATTTCAATCAACGCCGTATTATGAGGGCAAGTGCTACCAGATTATTAGAGCGGGACAAGATGACGCTTTGACCACCAGCTATTGCTATATCTGAGTATCTTATCTGTCATATTATTAATTTTAAATTCAGCGCTATTGACTTGCTGCTTCTGTTTTAACAAGAAAATCTGTCTGCTCTTGCGCAATTTAGCGACAATTCTTTGAACATCCGATAATGAATTCATTCCATGTATTGAATTAGGAACAACAGAATCACATCAATATTGCATAATGATAACAATCAATCACACTATGCTCAAAAGGGCTCGATAGTGGTTTTGCTGCAGAATATCTGACAGCACTGCGACGACCTTTATCATTCATATAAAAAAACGTAGTAACTATTCGTAAAAATTCAGAGAAGTTAATTCCATGTGTGCACTGGCAAGAGATAGCGCTGAAGCTTTCTACTTGACAACGCCTCATTTTGGTTAATTGCTTCACACGTTCCTCTTGTATTTTCATGTATATGTGAAAATCGCAGTGTTTAGCCTAATATAGTGAAACAGTAAGATTACCAAATATTTTATCATTGTCTTGTTTGCAGCCGAGAATTCGATAAAGTCGTCCCTGTTGACTTTTCCACTCGTTCTTTTTCCCCACCTTAGCTTGAAGCAACGGTGTCACACAGACGCGAAATAATGTATGTATGAGTTGAATGGTCTAGTAGTTTAGTGTCGGTACCTGTGACTGTCACTATCGGAAAGCCATTAGAAATATTAGCTACCTACCGCATGAACCTCAAACAAAAAAAAAGTGTCGTTCTCGAACGTTAAAGCGGAGGGGAGGAGCTTATATGTGTTTAAGAGATATTCGATTGGTTACTGAATATATCCATGAAAATCCTATGAGGGCACTCTAAAACGTACATCCAATTCTGTCACATTTTCTCACGTAGATATGAGACATTCCCTGATGAAGTATGCCATCAGCTCTGCGAAATTTGATATCATCAACACGGATAATGGTAGAAATTTATCGAAGTGCGGCAGCTTATTATATATTGCAATTTATATTAATTGAAATAATAATGTTTATTTCCTTTGTAAAACTTTGTGTTACATTAATAGAATTCAGTTGAAATGAAAATGATAATGATAAACCATGTAGATTGAATCAATACTCGCCACCTCAAGAACATTGTGCGTATCATAAAATTTTAGAATTCAGTTCGGTATCTATTGTTATATTTCTTAGATCGTCTGCTATTTGAAATGTTTATCAAACTCAGAACTTGTGGAATTTCTTGTTTTTTGTAGTGTTTACTGAAATACTGATGTCTCAGATGCTGGTTAACCTCTGTAATTATTATTATCGATGGTTACATAAACAAAGTTGAAGAAATTGCGTAGTCATTCATACTTGGTTTGAATTTTATTTGGTCAGATTCCAAAACTCCCAGTGTCTTTAATTTTCCCGGAAAATGAATAAGAACTCAATTAACGTTGAAAATTCTTATGCTCAGACCCGTCGGGAGAAAAGTGAGGACCTGAGGGAAATATAACATTCGGGTTTCCCTTCACAAACATGGAAAACAGAAAAAAATCTATCGAGGCTTTCAAAGAATTTTACTCTACTGGAAACCTTAGAAGAACTGGTCCGTTACAGTGTGAAAGGTTGAAAATTTGGATATGATATTTTTTCCTGAAGCCCCTTCAGACTCACCTCTGAACCCCTGGTGGTTTGGGAGGGAGTAAGCTTTTAGCTAGTTCGGTGTTGCGAGAACTAATCTATATCGCTATTATGGATATAAAGTTAACAAAAATTAACTTAGGGATTCAACACCTTTTTGACCGCCCATTAAGTGACCAGAAGCTTGTGAAATATAAACAGAGCAAGTTTGAAAACTTTTGTAGCCTCCAGATCTGTTAACTACGCCCGAGAATGATTAGGAACTCGAAAAAACACATTTTGGTGAAATTTTTATAATTACTTATTACTTACTTATATTAAAATACTTCCTAAGAGATCGATAGACTGACCGACGGAAATAAGTGGCATGAATGTCGTGATCACATCATGTCGACATCATTATGTATCGATTAGTAGCCACATTTTAATGCATAGTTTTCCTGGCCTAACGCAAATAGAAGAAAAAAACAGTAATGTGTGTGTGTGGAAAAGATCAAAAGGTATTCCTGGAAGTTTGCGTCGTATTTCTGATTTTCCTTCAAAAGCAAAGAAGAATGCAGAGTCTCTTTGTGTAAGATGACACATTATTAGCAGATATGGTGGGCACAAGGATACATAGGACTATTTTTTTCGGCTAATAATACATACTATCTTTGCTTAGAGAAGTCTTGTTTCACAGAGCTTTGATGGATGCGATATTTTCAATACTCTCCATCTTCACCTCAAGGCACTTAAAGATATTGTATCAACCGAAACGGTAAACTAGAATTAAATTATACCTTATAGTTGCACTCAGGCTCAGGGTGTCTAAGCTTTATTGATACAAGGTACATACGAGTACGTATATTGCTAAATGAACATAATTGTAAGATTGTTCAAATTAAACAACGAGGTATATTACGAGTATTTATTCAACTATTAATTCCTGGAGATTAGTATTTTATATAGTTTTTATGTTAAGGACTCCAATGCCTTGTATGTAAGCTGGAATGCATCTGTATATTGAGTTGTCAAAGCATTTTGAGGTATGAAACGGCACCATGACAGATTTTTATCAGACAACTACAATTCATAAGCCAGACTAATATTTTTAGAAACATGAGAAAGAAAAATTTGTCGTCAGTGCAGATGAAACCCCCAACCTTCTGCATTCCAGGATGATGCTATAAACCACTCAGCTGTTGCAACACCGCCAAGCATAACGGCAACCACGCTATGGCGGTAACTCCACCCCCCTCCTCCTCCTCCTCCTCCTCCTACCACACCCCCTCGAAATTCTTGCTTAAACCTTTCTAACATGTACAGCTCAATTTTTGTTAGACATCTAGCGGCCAGTGGCTCATATTATCTTCAATAGGAATTTGTTTTGATTTACAGTGATTTTTGAAATTATAGTTTAATGAAATAGCAGGTCAATGGGAAAGGTTAACTCTAACATACCATAGTTTCAACTGTTTAGGTAATATTTACTGTATTATTATTAACTACCCAGACAGGAAGCATGCTAGTAACGAAACCATAAGCAATCCAAGGATTGGAAGCATTCTAGTTCTCCACGGATAATTTTTTTTATGAACGTCTGCACATTACTACTGAAATATCCTGACACAGAAAATTTTCTGATGAGTGACAGTGAAAATTCTTCTGAAGACATGTTAATCGCAACTTCCACTTTCGGTCCATTCATATTTTCAAGCACCCCTCCAAAGTTAGCAATTAGTTTAGTCTTTAAAATTTCGTAATTACTTAGCTTAAGCAAAAAGTGTAGCAGAAACTTTTACGATAACAAGGTTAATGTTATAATATGCTATAATCATTTAGGGCATCTTTTTGGCGGAAAGTTTACGCTTCCTCATGCGTAAAAGTATAACAAGAAACAGGGAAGGCAATTGTGGCTATATCTATTGGGCTATTTGTGTTTTTTTCTTCATGTGAATGTCAAGTGGAGTAAGGAATATTCAATTCTATAGATCATGTTTTAGCCTATCAAAAAAATTGGCAAATATGACAATTTTTGGGGGTATAATAAAAATACATAGATCATAGATCTATTTATGCGAAGGATATGTCAATGTAATATTCAAAGATTATGTGGTAGCAAACAGAACCTATGGGTGTATTCCGCATGCTTAGATTCGATATACTTTCGACGCGCTGCAACTGCAACCTATTTATGAAAGATGACAAGGCCAATTCATGTGAATTGTAGTCTTCTAACTGAAAACATAGTAATGTGTAGTAAGACGCAAATTTTAAGAAAATGGTGGATGTGTCAGAATTCCAGATATAGTTCCTTATTTTAAAATCAATTTCCTGCCAAGGATTAACTGGTCAAGGGCTGTTTGCATTATTATTATATATTTTTTGTTGTGTCCTACTGCAAAACTAGTGGATGTGTGTCAAATTATTAATAAAATGTTACTAACTTAGCATGGAGTTAACCTTTAATGGCGTTTGGCAGGCTACGCGATAAACAAATCGCCCTGTATCTTCTGGATGGTAATGCCTCTTGACCAACCAAGCCACCTAATGTTTCCTCTATTGGTGCTATATGTGTCGTTGGAATTTCATGCAATTAGCTGTACTTGGAGACGAAACAGATGCAATATTCAGTTGACTATAGGCCTCTATACGTGACATGTGGACTTATGTAAGTGATTTGGGCAATTCGACATGGCTGGTGCATCAAAAAAGGTTCCATTTGGTGTTCAAGAAAGTGAACTCAAGAAAGTATCGACGATTATACCCATAAAAGTAGAGATGGTTTCATGGGGCAAACTGCTTCAGATGTCAGAAGTCGTTCCTTCATCACGTACAAGAAAACACAACTTTGTGACAAAAGTTCCAGTAGTAAGAGTACTTACTCAATATTTAGGAAACACGGCAAGTCCTATAGCTATATGCAACCTTCTGAGGACAATCTCTTACATAGTGTATATATGTGAATATTTTGAGGTTTATCATATTTTTTCATTCATAATTTCGTTTAACCAGGGCAAGAATTGTATTCCATAATCAATCAATGCCTGCACACAATTGCCAGTGTAAAAGTATGCCAAGATTTTTTCAGCTATGTATAAAAATATTATTACTTTTCATGTATACACAATTTTAATAAACATTTATTAGGAAATATATTGTTTTTGGTATTTTTACTGTTAGTAGTCTCTCAGATGCCAACAAAGTCATGCTTTTACCACTATTCAGTCAAACACACATTTGTATGTTGGACCTGAGTACAGGCTTGAAAAATTTAGTTTTCGTCTTGACATTTCAAAATCGAATACATTTTTAAAATAAATAACTTTTTTCTTCGTGTTTCATGTTCCTGACAATTTCAAAGCATTGTACAAAATGTATTCATCCTAAAGCTCCATAGTTACAGGTCACTTGACATCAATTTTTATTTGGATTAAATTGGTTCCAATAAAGATTATCAGAAAAAATATTTACCTGGAAAGATCTTTATTAAAATCATTTTTTGCAGCGCCATATCCATGTGCACTGATTCTGACATAGATCATTCTAACGATGCTAATGTAACAGTCTATCCGATATAGCCTGCGGTCTAGCAGATAATTGGAATTTCCATTTAAACAGGGGTACGATACTAATTGAAGTTAATTGGTGTAGTAATTCGCACTGATTCCAACGAGCTATACCATGAAATGTTACATGACTCGTGCTAAGCGCCTTGCTATATACAAGCTTGTCTTCCCACAGGATAATCTACTCTGCACCTAACACCATGATGGCAACATCTCATTATATGGATTAAGTAAACATGTTGGAAATATGAGTTCTACGTAATTTAAGCTATATTCTGCCTTCGACGAGCATACCACACATATTACATCTTTTACTAGCCGCTAACTTAAATCACATATAATTTAAAAAATAGCTCTACTAACATGTCGGCTGCCTAAGTAGCCTAATCAAAGTATAAATTATAATTGAACTTCAAAAATACAGTTTTGACTGGTTCCAGGGGCTTCGATAGAGTAAGCCAGTAAATCTGAATACAGAAGCAAACATAGGATAAAATATAAATGTTATATATTATAAAGTAGTTTATGATTATTAATAGTAATAACCCCCGCAGGAAACCGCCCAACATAATTATGATAGTTGACGCACCATAGTGTTATTCGGAGGCTAGGCGGATTAGTTGGAAACTTATTATGGTGTTGTATCTCTGGGAAGTAGTATTCTCGGTTGCCTCCAGAAATATTCGCTAGGGCCTCAATGGCTAACTCCAGATAGGCTTTGAGCTCCGGTTCACAATGAGTAGAAGGAGAGTACGCCCCCACAAGCGATCCAGCTCAGGAGGGCATCCCAGTCAAGGTAATGGGCTACTGGATCCGATGACACCATCGCTATGACACGATGACCGATGAAGCTAAAGGATGACCTGCTATGCTGGTGAGATATTAACAGCCCTTTCCGTAAGTGACACATGTCCGGTACGTATAAGGGGTAGTATGATTATTCGTACTGTGGTCCAGATTATCTGGAAGGCCTCTTGCACAGGATGAAAAGCCGCCAAGGCGCGCTGAGATGGAAAGTAACACCATCATATCAACTAGTGATTTTAGTAACCGAAGGACATAGAATTTCTATGTACAAAAACCATTCAACTTTGATAAAGTCTGCTGAGAAAATAGAAATATTAGTAAAGTTGTTTCAGTAATCATATGTGGTTTCAAATCATCGGTCAGCATATGTCCCTTGATCGATGCCACATTCGTTGATTATTTAGTTAACGAGTTACTTGCATTTCCTTTTATAATGACACATTGAGATCTATTCGCACGCAGTAGGACATTGAATCAAACCTGTATCTTCTAATCACAGTGATGCTCTGAATACCCAGTAGCTGGTTTTGACTCACTGTGTCATGTTTGGATTAAACTTATGGAGATATGCAAGAGAAAGTTTCCCTTCTGTCGATTATCAGCCTTGAACTAAGCTAGATAGTCGAGCGGTCCGAGTTTCGCAGAATAGGGACCGTCTGGTATGGTATCTACGACTTTGTTGGGCTGCATTCGACCCCGTTTTAATTGGATTCGAAATGTTTTAGGTTTGCATGCAGTCAAGAGTGCGCTGTCGAATTTCTGAGCTCTTCATTAATGAATGTTCACAGAACCGAGTAATAATAGACTGATTCAGAGGAACAGCGACAAGTATCAATTCTATTTGTCTAATGAGCAGCAGTTGCATTGGTTTCCAGAGTATTACAATAACTTATGTACCCATAAAATGTCTCAAAAAGTCCTGTAAATGTAATCTAAATACCTCGATATGATATCGAAATAGATTGCTGCAGTTGTTCCCACAAATTGATGTAAAGTCATTCTTCGAATACATTCATATCGTTTTAGTTATAAAAAATCGTTGAGAGTATATCTTTCAGGTACTAATTAATAATAAGTCTATATTTGTGTTTTTTGGTAGCGCTGTATGCAGCATTCATTTCTCAATAACAAGTAGCTGTTCAAAATGTTGACTATAATACTTCTTGGCGTCAATACCCTACAAGGCTGGCACCGTGAAGTAATGTGTTAAAGCTTTCCCCCACCTAAAAAAAACCCTACAAATAAATTTTATAATAGTAAATCAGTGGCTGAGGTGACGTCAACTATTTTGGCATATCTTTATTAATTTTCAACAATCAGAATTGATACTTCGACCAAGAAACCTATTCATAAGAAAGTAAATATAGTTTTCAAAATTCTATTAAGTCGATAAATATTGGAGTTATATGTGAAATTAGTAGGTAGATATTTCAAAGCTATGATTTGTTACTGTCGCTGTTGTATCATCTGTGTAAATTATTAAATAGAAGATTTGAACTAAGGTTTCTATTTAGTAAATAATTCCAAATAGATTGTATCAATTACTTTTTACATTATATCAACTAGATTTGACTGAGTAGAATTGCATCACCCTAAGCTTATTGCAAAGTCTACCTACTTCTATACGTATGCGTTTCATATGGCGATATCGAGTAAAATAACAAATACTTACAGTTTGTTCCCGAACACTTGAGAATACTTACCTGGAAAGAAAAAATATTATAATAATATTTGATAAACTGTTTCGATCAAAACAAGTACTTCAAGGATTGATGTACTTCTGAGGATATATATCATCAATATTGTCGAATTTTAAGAAGCAGTTTCAACACTAGGAACAAAGAGGCAATCCACATAACACCTAAGCTAAACCAAAAAAGAATAATTTTCGATTACCAGATATATTGGTTTATTTTTTTCTACTCCAATATCTATCATTTTTCAAAAAGAATAACGATATCAAAATACAGTATAAAAATGTGAGTCCATGACTGCAAAAACTCTAACATCTGAAGATTTCTTACGTTTTGTTTTGATATTTCAAAGTACTGCTTCTTTTAAACTTTGAAAAGCTGACTTCCAGGGTTCGCTCCAAAAGCACGTACCTACTTGATAGTAATCCTTGGTTTTTAATATTCCACTCATTAGTTTGTTTAGTTTTTAAACAACATGCACTGCATGGTAAATTAGTCATGCCTAGTTGTGTAGATTTCTATTCATTTATATATTCTATTACCTTTCATATTTGTTCTATGCTAGATATAGAAATGTAGATGCTTACGGAGATAATGATCATGTTTGATTATGCATAATAGTATACCTTTTATTATAATGATTTCAGTATTCGACATTTCACTCATTATTTTCATATTTCTTGATAATTGTAGCAGCAGAGCTAGTTTCCATTGAATTATTAATATTCGATATTCTTCTTATTTTTTTCAAGCTATGGTTGATTATTCCAAATAAATTACCCTATATTTATATTTAGTTTCTGATAGATAAAACAAACAAATATATGCATATAGTACGGAGTCGGCGTGAGAGTAGCCATTTTATCGATCATAAAATTAATTAATTGTGTCTGTCTATATGTTCATTTATGTATGGTTATGCTTTGGTGAATACCCAGATTGTGACACTTCTAATCCCAAATAGATTATTTGAATGACTTTTACATTATATATAAGAAAGCATTCATAGTCATTTTCTGCAATGATGATGTATATATATGTAAAAACCTTTTTTCAGGTCATTCTCTACCTAAATCATAATAACTGAGAAAATAGGTGTTGCGTCAGATTTACCCAGTACTGTAAAATGTCCATATAGAAAATATTAGTTTACGCTGACCTACATAATCTTCTTTATGTCAATAACGTGCAAGCGTCCATACGAACAATTCTCTAGTGGTCTTTCCAAGCACAAGCTCATTAGCTTTTAATGTAGTACTTGTACTTGTGCAAGTGACAAACGAGAATGAACAAACTAATAATTGATTTCCGGTCTCATTCAGTGGGGGTGCCAAGGAATAGTACTTCAAGTGTATATGAAGCGGTACTTGGAATGAAGAAGTTCACTTTGGGTTATACCACATATATTATTGAGGCGTTGAACACACGTGATTTGTCTAGTGCTCTACTTAATAATTCAATACAGTGATCATTAACTCCTGTTAACACGGGAAAGCTATCGATTTATGTGTGGAGGACACAGAGCCACCTGTTATAAAACCAGTCAACTACAACTAACGCCAGTAGCGTAGTCCACATTGGCCATAGTGGTGTAGTAGTGGTTGGTTTGCGGATATTCCGACCACCATAGTATCGGAAATGTACATTATCTTCGATTCCACAAAAATTATGATCGAGTTGGCTTAAAAAACGTGAGGCCAAAATGAAAAACTATGTTATTTCATTATATGGTTGAACAATCTTGTACTGTTTTTTACACAACTTAGTTATCGAAATAAAGATAATATTCAGCTAAACTTCACACTAGGGTTCTTTGAAGGCAAAGTTTCATCTATGTAGTGTACTGAAACTGTTAGATACAAAGTCTGTCAGTGAAGCATTAACGGTGACTTGGACTGACCCAAACTATCACTAGATGGTTGAAGATTCGAGCAATTTAGCTTGTTAGTCTTTTGAAATATTTGTTGCTTATATTGACACTTAGATTGGCTTTTTTCATTAAATATTTTATTATTATGAATAGCTTGAAACCTACTGTCACCATTTTCTTGGGATATTTCTGAATCTATATATTCATTTTCTATGTTCAAATTATTTGAATTTAAATAATGTAATGTAATACTGTCTCCAACAATGTCAGATCTACGCGAGGAACCTGATGAACAAATCAATTATGCTAGTAACATTTACCGTGAATTAGCTATAATTAACATTCATGATATACTTTTAGGGAGAAATAAGAATTCCAAGTGCCAGAAACTAACTAGGAATGCGACATCAACGTACAAATGTCAATGAGCAAATATTTCCCTTTAATTTCGATGTAAAGGAAAGGATCCTATTTTGGGGATAAAAATGCTGCTGAAATATACACCTGTAGATGATAACATGCTAAAATAAGATTCCATACTTATTTGCCCTCCAATATGAACTTAATTCAATTATTTAGTTTTATCAATCAGTTGAAAACTAACCTATTCAATAGGTAGAAA
Source organism: Bruchidius siliquastri (assembly GCA_949316355.1). NCBI lineage: Eukaryota > Metazoa > Arthropoda > Insecta > Coleoptera > Chrysomelidae > Bruchidius > Bruchidius siliquastri. The sequence continues at coordinate 23,005,060 of OX438533.1, forward strand.
TATTATTTTAAACATACTCCTATATGATCATAATATATTTTCTTTCTATAAAATATTTCTCTTACTTGTTGCTTCCTTAAATTTTCAACTTTAATATGGTTATAAATATATTCAAGCTGAAATAAAACCAAGCTATATCAAAGATTCCGATAACTATAATAGTATCAGCATATAGAACCTTCTTTGGAACGCCTCTGCTCTCACTAGCTGTAGTATTGATTTTCCAGAGATGATAAATGGAAATTGCTTCTAGCGCCGTCTCACAGGCGGATGCTGAAGCTCGAGCTTGAATCTGTGGAGGTGGATATACTGTTATCAGGGGGAAATAGGAAGCTGATATCCCGTCCCACTAGAAAATATGTTGCCACCGCTACGTGGCTCTGAGATGCTGATATGGTGATATAAAAAAACATATCCAGCAGCCACACAATGGGATGATACAACAAAATCTTTTTATTTTTTCTAGGTATATAAATTGACAACTAGGTACTCCTTATAGTGGTATTGAACGGTTGTCTTATATTATTAACAAAATCAACCAAAACCTTGACGTTTATGAAATGATTTCTTTTTTACCTAAACATATAGATACTTCGAATATAAATTATACAACTGAAAGCTAGAGTTTAGAAAGGTAGGTACTAACCAGCGGGGCAGCGATCGGAGCTTACAAGTCAAACACCACCCACCAGACTATACGACGGCCTAGATAATTTACAAATTCAGAATCGTTAATTTTAATTGTCGGTTTTCCTCGATACTCTATTAGCTGAAATAAATTATCTTGGGGAACTAAAGATCTTTAGGCATGTAACGTAACGGAAATTCTGTATATTACTCCAATTCCCTAACCACCATATGCCTTGATATTGACCGCAACATGAGAAGCTACGCAGCTCACATTTACCTAGGGAGTTTTTAAGCAAATCAAATTATGACAAAACACGTGAAATACTATACAAAAATCGCACTAAAATTTTTCTACAAATAAAGACACTCATGCATCATACTTTGCAAAAAATTTTTTAATTACGGTGGTTACCTGAGGCTTAGAATATGGTCGAAGGTATAGCAAACTGAATGGGTCTAGTCTGTCACAGCGTTGCCGGATACAAAATAAACACTTAATAGATATATGACACGTCCTTCCTAATAATTTTTTTATGAACCAACATGATAATGAAAATTTGTAAAGGACATAAATGACAAAACCAAAATTTTGGGGTATGCCTTAACTACCCTGCCAAGATTGCCGTCGTTGTGATAGATTTGATGTTGGAGAAAGTTATATTTAATTAATCAATTCGAAGGCATCGCCCGGAATATGGAACAACCTGGTGCGTATGACCATGAAAAGACCTCCCATTTGTAGAAAATCTGAATTCCCGAGAGATGGCTCAAAAGTCACCAATGTTATGAATGTTGAATCAGTTGAAGTGAGGTTGTATGAGACATATGAAATTGTGATTGTGTTTAACTACCAAACTATGCAAAGTTAGGAATAGAACACTTTCCGTTCATAATCGCTCCTCATTTTTTTTTGTTCTTTGAAACAGCAATAAAGTTTTCTATAAGTATGAAGCAATTCATTTGAAAATCAAAGCTTCACGAGGAAGCTTCTGTCTATTTCGTTAATCAAAGTTCTGTCAGCAAGCTATTTTATAAGAATCAGTGTTCATCATCTGCTCAGTCTACATATTCTACAGTCATTCATTGTGTATCTGTCTTCACAGTTACAGAACTTCGTTTTCAAATATTTTCCTTTTAACTAATAAGTACAATATAAAAATCCCTCAAATTGATACTCCTGAAGCTTCTATTCCACATCTCATACAAAAGAGTGGGTGGGAAATCTCCTCCACATGGAGTTTCAATTGCATGTAAAAAATGGGGTATTTGGCATCCAAGCGACAGATTGTTTTTCTCTGAATATACTGCTCAACATCGGATCAAAGCCCGAATGATTTATATTTTAAGCTGGCTTGTCTCCCTCTAAATGGAAAGCCTTGTTCATCGGATCAATCGAAAAAATCCAAATAGAATTTTGGGCCATTTCCGAGCTGATGACAGCGACCAATGGATGGTAATTAGTGCGGAGCCAAAAAATTGGAGTACAACTCGCTTAAAAGTCCAAAGCAGAAGTAATCCATCACTTCGGTGGCACTTCTGGTGCCATTACCCTGCCAGTGAGTGTTTTTCACTGGAATAAGAAGCAAATGGAAGGCGAATATGTAGCAATCATACACAGAGCGTTATTATCGAATGATTTATTCAAGAAAATGTTCAAAGAAGCGATGAGGTGAATACGATATGCTTCACTAAAGATGGCAAAAATTCGACTGACAAAGTACCATTTTCCGTTAAATCATTAGAAAATGGCACGTTAACCAGATACGCTGAAAAACATAACAAAAGCAACAATGATTGTTCCTCAACCCTTGCAGCCTTGTTACAACCAGCATGATCCACATTCCATGATAAAGGGTGAATCGAAAGTTGACTGTGTCATTTTGATATTCATAACTATCAGTCTATCTATCAGTCAGAGAATATCTAACTAGCATACATAGGAGTTCGAAAAAATATGTATAATAGATCCAAATTTCATATTTCGATGAAAATACCAGAACCCTTAACTCCAGTTTTGGTGAAATTATGATTTTGACACCAGAATTTGTAAATAGATATTACTAACAAATTATAAATAACTCCAAAGGTGAACCAAAAGGATGTCACTTCCTGTATTTCTAATATTATCTGAGATTTTTTAGTTTCACAACGTTTCCATTGTTGTGGTACCTTAGATTGTCTTCAGGTGAAAGTGAACAGTAAGCAAACAAATAGAACAGTAGTAGAAACAGTATTACTAAAACACCTACATTGTGTACAAATTTCAAACGTCAGTTACCACATGTGACATGAAGACGTGTGAAAGATTCCTAACAATTCCTATAATGAAATATTTTTATATCTTACTCGGATAAACAACCGAAACGCTGGTTTGATAAGTAATGTAGTTATATTGATCTGTCAAGAAATACAACGTAATATAGGACATTTTCCAAATTAAATTTCAGGGCAACAAGGCCTGTTAATATTAATTATTATTTTCGGTTTGAGAAAACGGTATTCCGAATTTTCTCAACAATTTATTTTGAGATTACTTCTTTCCTAAAACTATTCGACGAAAAACGTCTGACCCAGGTGGGTGTGTGTCCTAATGATATTAACATTTCCGGCGATTGCCTTCATTGCATTTCCATGAAAAATAAAGTATAACACATACTAGCAGACATTTTTTTCCGGGATAATAATATGACGCTAAACTTCAACAGTGCCTTCTGAAAGATAGAAAGCTTAAGTTCCGCATTCGCCAATATGTTGAACTTACGACATTATGATAATGCTGATACATCCACCATTCTTAGAGCATTTTTACTGCTGATAGGTAGCACTATAAATTCTTATTTTGCGATTTTATATAATATAGAGGAGCTGTCGTTGAGTAGATATATATTCTCTGGGCGTATCACATATAAAGATAGTACCTAGAACTTTTCAAACTTGAGCTTTTAGCAAAAGCGGCTACTCTAAAAAAAGAGCATATGCACATCAAGGAGCCACAAATCTCATCCGGAAGAGTACTTTGCACTCGAAAGGTGAAAATCGGTAGCTGTGCGAATTGACAGGTATGTCGGAAAACGCACTCAATCAGTCAAGGCCTCATCTTGTTGAATATTCAATTAGGGGTGAGCTTTAATAGGAATGAAAGGGATTGGGTCCATTAGCAGTGACAGCAGCCTATCACCGTTGGACGAAAATGAAGTGCAGGTTTAGTGAAAATTAGGTAGATGGGTAGCCATGCAGGAAAACGTATTAACACCGCAGCAGCCGCAAGCTGATTCCAAATAGGTGGGTCGGTAATTTGAACGTTGTCGACCAATACGAAGAGATACAGTATTAGTTAGGTTTGGTGCCGGTACTGGAAGAAATTGAATACGCAAAATATGAGAGCCGCCTTTTTCCATGAATGCCAGAATTTCTGGAAAATTGATAATCCGAATTATTTTCTGGTAATCATTTTTTAATCTCCCTTTTTTTACCTATGAAGAACATTGACGGACTACATATGTGATTATGACTATGAATTTGGTGACAGCTTGTGTTTTTCTATCAAGGCAATGATACTTTAGGGAATATTTTTATTTGTGGTAATGGAATAATATACCTTCGATGTACTTATCCTATATTCTAGCGTTCCCCAGGAATTTTTTCTTCTCCAATTCTCTTGTTGATCTTTACATCAACGTAAATAACATTCTATATTCGCTTAAGACAAAACTCTCACATCCTACATGTAAGCGGACAGACTGCTGGCTGAATGGCAACATTTAAAAATATCTTGAATAGGGAGCTTCAATCCATCTAAGACTCAAAAAAGTGCTCTGGCAAGAAAATCATATGCTGGTCTGCCCGTCGTGCAGTCGGAAGGGTGCTCAATACTAGAGTCCTCTTCCATCAACCTTCTCGCAGAACTGCCGTGATGTCGGCATTGCTAGGACACAAAAAATCACTCACCGATGAGTCTCCACTAAATAAAGAAGCAATACGCCCAGTGGACGTCCCTGACATTACAATGAAACATCCAGAAAGGTTCCTAATCCTATTCTATAAATCCTCCATCATTTTAACGGATACTTGAAGGGCCCAATTAATGAAAGTTGAATTTCCAGCATCTCAAATGAGCCTTTCCCAGAAGTATATATCTTTGGAGAACATCACCTTAATGAAATGTGCTACCAGGAAAGTCGATTCCCGACAGTTAGAGATCACAGCATTTCAAGGTCAACTCGAATTTGTTTTCTGACAGTGCTTCTGAAGCATGATAATATCTTCGCCTTTATCAGTAAAAGGGGAAGATCATCCCTTGATGCTCTACAGCGATTGTAGTTTATTGTGGCTCACATCGAGATTTATTCCAAAAGCCCGCCTCTCAAAACACTGCTCGAAAGCTAGTGACTACCAAGCTTTACATTTAGTCGAATTGAACTGTCTGCCAGATCATTCACTGGCGACTTTGTTGGACATATACAATCTATAAAGGTCCGCATTCGTGACATCTTAGTGCTGTAATAAAATCCGAATTACCTCTGAGTAATAAAATGCGTGATAATGTTTGCAAAACCCCTTAACCTAGATTCATATTACGACGGAGACATTACGGCTTCTTGTCAACGGTACTTAACTAATCTTTATTTGGAAGACTATGTCGAAGCACGCAGTTATTAACCCTTTCTGCGGATATTGTTACATATAGCTAACCTTAGCGACTATATACCTAGCATGAATATATCATTAAGTTATTCAGCTATATATATGAAATATTCCGTATTTTTTTAAAGGCTGGTGAAAGATCCGAAACGTTAATTAAGGTATTTAATTAATCGCATGTGACCTCAGTTAGTCGTCATTAGAAAATATTTTTAAGATTTGCTCGAATTGAAATCAAGAAATCTTATGTTAATTCACATAAGATTTTGGGAATAAAATTTCTGTTACTGTTATATATAGCTGTACCAAACAATTCTGTCAATCTGATTTACTTCCACTAAGTGGGCTACCCAAAAGCTGCTCAGAAAAATGGTCGAAGGAGTGTAAAGGATAACCATACCATACAAGCATCACGATGTATTTTGAGTCTGACAAGTATTAACAGAACTTCGCTCTTTGACCATGAGATGTATGGCTATAGCGATTGCATTTTGGTGGTTTGATGGTGAATGCAAGTAACTGTCATTTACGAGTAGTTATTATATTTAAATGTAAAATGATTAGAAAGTCTTTACAATATATTGAGGGTAAGCGTATTGAGATGAGAAACCTGGTATGAAGCTTCCATGCATCAAAATGCAAAGGCAGCTATCCTTTTAGCAAGTACTGTTCCATGTCTTACACGTTTGCATTTGCATATAAAGAGAAAACGCGTTTACATGGAGTCAGGGGTATCTGATGAAACAAAGACAAGTCAGGTAAGCTGTTTCTCCAAATTACTTTCACTATACAATTTCACTTCAATATTTTGGTCTCCAATGATGGCTCCAAATCCATCGATTTAAATCGTCAGCTTTGATGAGTGAGCTAGTTCGGTACTGGAGCCCTACTTTTTCCAAGTTCAACATTCTTTTTTTCAATTACAGCGACGCTAAATTTCTATCCTGCTCGTAATCCTCACCACGGTCTTTTATATCCATTCATACATTCCAAGATTCACTGTCTTTTCTGACAATGACAGATCCAAGTACGGAGAGACAGGATATAATCAGTAGGTGAGGTTACAGATATCAGTCTTATTCTCAGTATAACTCCTGAAATTCATATTGTGTCGTCTATTTGAATCATCGCAAATTTTGTTCTCCGACGATTTGAACCAAATATGATTGATAAAAGTTGGCACTTAAATTGAACGCATAAATTCTGCAGTTTTTTGCTGGTCTGTATTCAATGGGAATTCTTCCTGTCAATATTTAGTAGTCTCGCTAATGGTTAGTCCTCGTAATCCTTATCATGTGTGAAGCTTTTTATACAGATAACCTCTCGCAAAGTTAAGGCAAGGAAATATATATCCTTGCCTTACGCTGTAATAGCAACCATAGGGATTTCTCCAGAAGAGGTGCTAGAAACTCGACCTGATGTTAGATATGCCTGTTATACCCCTTTACTGTTTGTAGTATAAGATCTGTAGAATAAATACGGTTTAGCCACTTTTCTTCGATGTCACAGACTATGGTGGTCTTTCTTAAAGTCAGGTACTTCTCCTAGACTTATTTCTCTTTTCTGGATTGAGTCCAAAATCTTTGGGGAATATTTTGGAGAGCAAGTAATATTCCAGAGATAGTGTGATAGTAGTAGTAGCTGTCCAGTGAATACAAAAAGCAGTATTATTGCCGTTTAAATAAGTCATAAATAGATTGTTGTTGAGATTCTGCATAATAAAGTTAAATCACTCCTAATCACGAATAGTAGATAAATGTATTAAGTCCCTAATATGAAACAAAAATCTCAAATTGACTTGATTTGATCTAGTTACCTACAGGGTTGCGGAATATCTAGTTATCAAAGTTCAAATTCCTATAATACAAATGGCAATGATACACGGGCAATCTGAAATTCTGTTTATGTGCACAATTGTTGTATTCCTTGTATGAATATGATACCACCAAGACAAGAATGACAAGACAGAGTATAAAAAACCATAATGTTGAACAATATTTCAATCACAAGTGTCGCGAAACTGAATATATGTACCTACTTTCAGAATTCCCAGTTCAATAACTATATTTACATAACCATCGACTTAATATTCTTTATACTGTCACTTCGGTGTGGATGTTATTTTATAGACCTCTTGCTTTTGGGCTGCAGAAACTCATTATACGGTTCAGTCTGATAAGAACCCCTGCTAGAGCAATATAATCCTTCCTGCATTACGCGGCTCTGGAAAACTTAAATTCGAGATAATGAACAGCGAATCCAGAGAATAAAGTTATTTTGCATGTGAACTTCAAGGAGGTATAAAGTTAAAGAGCAAGTTTCGCCTGTTACGGAGCTTTTATTTTCATTCCCATCCTTCAAGGAGAAGAGCTCTAGGTATAACCAGGAAAATCAGGAAAATTACGCGGTAATGCAGGAAATATAACCCATGACCCTCATTAGTATCAATATACTCCTCTAAAATAATGCAATGAACCGGAAATAGATGCAATTAATTAGCTATAAATATGTCGCCAAATTTATTAATATCCATTGGTGTTATGGCAAAAACAAATTGGCAGTAACACAAAATATTTCATGTTTCTGTATCTTTTTGTCATGTACACACCTACGACTTTTTAGACATCGGGTGCAAAAAATTGCCTTTCTCAGTAGAATTTTTTCTAATGATCATTTTTTACTAATGATACTGAAAATTCATCCGTTTTATCAACGTCTTTTAGATCATTCGTGCCAATTCTGGTATGTATCATGTTCTTAAAATCCATTCTTTGGTTACTGCAAAAAAACACAATTTGCAGCGTCGCAATTATGTTCGGATCTGTATGAAGAAATATAACTTTCCCAAATATCTTACCTTTTTGGAAGTTTCAAAAATACCTCATTTTATGCTTTCACATCAGATAAATACATAGCTCAGTTTGTTTCTCAGAAAAGGTTGATTAGCAGTAGAGTGCAAAATCATTAATTAAAAGTAATTATTTACAGTTTGATTTTAGCTCAAATCAATAAGCTTTCGAGCTCTTTGATCCAAAAAATAAGAGCTTAAGATCTGTAGGATTAAGTTAAGTATCATCAAATTCCACCCATGTTTTCAATTGACTGCTATCATTATTCGGACTGAATTCTCATTAGCAAGAAATATCTCATATAATCCCAATATTCTTTGCCTTATTTTTCTTATAGCGACACTCCATTAAAATTCGATTCAACGGGAACCGTCACCGGCAGACATCGTCTGAGGATCAGTCGAACATGCTACTGGATGGAAAGATGTGATCCTGACAAGAGTTGGGCGTCGAATTTTATTGCTGACCATAACATGTCAACAATGATGAAAAGTGATCGACAGTATTCATAGTCATGTAAATTGTAAATGCTCTTACTTGGTGAAACTCTTTCATCATGTAGATAAAAAGAATATAAGTCGAAACGCGTCACTGAAAGAAAAAGAGTGTTATTCGTGAAACTGTGTGTTAATTACACATTATTCTTATCTACAGTTTTTATAGCGTTGCAGTTGAGGTTGGGTTTGTGACTTTTAGTATAAATAATTTTAATTCATTTAGGTTATCATTAATTCCGCTTTGGCATGGAATCGATTGTTCACGATAATGATGAAGAACAGCAAATCCTATATTTGAAGTCGCTTAAAGTCAAGTTGTGTAACCATATTTATTAATGACAATTTCTGAATGAAAAATATCTAATTTGGTCTCGGCTTTCTATAAATGAACGTAAAATGCAATCTTAGATTATACTACATTAGATAAATCGGCAATCTGTCAAACTGTTCACAATGAATCCTGAATCCTTTTTTAATTACCTAGCTTATATTTTGTTGGAGGCATCCTCATAAAATCTGTTATTATCGTCAATATGTCATCAAGCTTT